>SRLM01000456.1:274150-444758 GCA_015708895.1 Populus ilicifolia
GGTTTTTCAGGGACAGCGGAACATTATCTTCCTAGACTGGAGCTGCGCTATTAAAAAGAGAAAACAGAAGAGTGTGTGTGTCTACACACACACACACACTGTTCTTCCCGCGAACCTTGAGAACAACAACATTGACTTCCCTAGGTGAACTCAAACCCTTCAAATAAAAAAGAATGCCAAGCAAAATAGAAAAGTAAACTCATGCAAGACAGACAGGCTAGATCAAATTAGTTGCCTAATAAATAAAGGCTTGTAAACTATGAACGAAACCAGAATGAGTAATTTAGCCTAACGCACCTAAGAACGACCAAGAAATGGTAGAAGAGTCATCTCAACACACAAAACAACCAAAAAAAGAAGAAGAAGAAGCTGAAAAGAACATTGGAATTGTTTGCCCAACCCACTAAACCCATCAATCCCAACCTCAAAACAATGTAAGGGACCTGTTATAAATCATGAAAGTCAAAAGAAAGCTACAAACACATGAAACCCAGCAGGTTTCACCGATAGGTCGCAATTGAAAGGTAAAATATTCCTCGTAAATGAAAGGATCCAGAGCCCCTCGCATGTTACATGGCTTGAAGAGAGCAATAAAGCTCCAAGTTCCGAACATAATAAGCACACAATTTGCATAAACAAAAGCAAAGGAAATAATGATGAAAGAGCAATGTTTTCAATTCAAAAGCATTGTCGATCAACATTGCTCCAACATGGCATGCTGCATTTTGCATCTAGTTCAGCTATGACTCCTAAACATACACTTGAGATTATTTTGAAAAGGCAATGAAGTAAATTTAAGATTAACAATATTAGTTTTTTATATCTAATCCTGTGAATGATATTGGTATATATGGAAGAGAGGTGGCAATATTTATGCTATCTCTTTCCGTGATATTGGCCTAAATATATGCCCATTTAATTATCAATACTTGAACATGTATGAACAAAATTACCCTTGTCATCACTAGTCTAGGAAACAAATAAGCTAATAGTAATGACATACATACTAATAATACTGCAAACTGGATCAAGAGGATTGATAGACCATAACTTGTTTAATAAACAATGAAATTATATACATGACTTGTTAACAAATTATTTCAATGTGTTTTATTTGTTCATATAACATTGGGTTAAAGACAATATGCATAGTTGCTTGATTATCGTAAAAAAATATTATTGGAGGAACACATGTAAAACCTAAATCGACTAGAAGATTCATGAGTGGAGTTATTTCACATGCTGTAGAACCCACAATATGGTATTCCATTTTAGCACTAGACCGAGTTACCGCATGTTTTTTTTCTCTAGAAAACTAAATTACCATCAATAAACATTTGATATCTAGTAATAGATTGGCAATCAAATACATTATCTACTCAATCCGAATTAGTGTAGCCTATAATATTAGTCTGATTGTTACGAGTCATAATCATTCCATGACCAATTATGCCTTTGAGATATCATAAGATATGTTTTACCATACTAGATGTTGTATACTTGGAGCATGCATATATTGGCTAACTAGACTAATTGCAAATGTAATATCAGGTTGTGTGACAGTCAGGTAAACAAGCTTACCAATAAGCTTCTGATAATAACTAACAGGGTCAAGACATTCACTTAAAGAATCAAACTTCAATTTATGTCTAGAGGAGTAGCATTGAGTTTAGCATGCAACATGTCAACATCTTATAATAAATCAACAATATACTTATATTGATTGAGAAATAACTTTTTGTTTAGAAGTTGTCATTTCAATTTATAGAAAGTACTTCAAGGAACCACAATCTTTAATTGAAAATTTTTATTGGAAATAATTTTGTAGTTGAGCAATAAAGTAAGTGTTATATATAGGGATAATGAGATCATCTATATAAATAAGCACAATTAGTTATTCCATCGTACAAAGTTGGACAAATAATAAAGAATCAATTGAACTTTTATTGAAGCCAAGAACTTCAAGAGCAATGCTCGATTTTTCATGTCATACATCTGGACTTTACTTCAACCCATGAATAGATTTATGAAGCTAACATACTAAATTAAAATTTCCACTTTGAGGGTGTCTAGGGGGAAGCTTCATAAACACTTTTTTATTTGAAATCTCCATGTAATAACTTATTTTTTTACATCCATATGCAATAATAACCATCCATGATTGATAGCAATAAATAATAAAACTCTTATAGCAGTTATCTTGGCAACTAAAGCAAATGTCTTTTTATAATCGACACTATATTTCTAAGTAAAGCCTTGAGCTATAAGATAGGCTTTATGTTAATCAATTAATCCATCAAAGTTGAACTTTGTTTTAAATACCCAATGACTACTGCTTACATGTTTGCTCGTAGGGAGAGGAACTATACTTTGTATGCTATTTTTAGCAAGAGTTGTCAACTTTCCATTCATAACCTACTGTCATAACTTGGGATTGAGATTCTTAGGAATTCCTAGACTCGTGAACATTTAATATGATTGCAAGAAAAGTTGTATGCACAGGAAATAGTTAGTAATAAGACAAGATATTACTAACTAGATACTTAAAAATGTAAGTGAAATAATCTTGCAATTCTGTTGGAGGTTGAAGAGTTTGTTGAGAAGTTACTCTAGAAGGTGGTAATTTGTTATGTGAACTATAAGATTCCTGTATGTTGAATTCATTTGAAAGGTCTTAAAATGTAACTTCATCAATCTAAGGACAATTATTAGAGGGAGTCTATATAGTGAGTGGACTTTCAAAGGAGTTAAGAACGAGGCTAGCAATAAGATTAGAAGAATCAACACTTGGTAGAGGAAATAACTCAGGTAGTATCTCCCCCTAACTTGATGTTGTAAAATAGATGGTAGCTTTAACAAACTAGACATCTTAATTTGGAGACATATAATATTTTAAAAACAAAATCATATCACTTATATCTATTTTTTTTATTTGTGAACAATCTAGGGAAATCCATTTAATTGCTCAAGAATCCATCTTGTCATAAGATAAGCAACCAATAAATGCATAAAACATGTACAACCAAATACTTTAAGGTGGGATAAATCTAGTTTCTTGTCTTGCAAAACTTTAAGAGGAGATTTAAAGTCCAGTACTCGATCGGGTAAGCGATTGATAAGATATATAATAATAAGAACTTAATGGGATCAAAAATATTTTGGAACATTCATTTGAAACATTATGGCTAAAGATTTTTCAAATAAATCATGATTTTTATATTTTGCTATCCCATTGTATTGAGGTAACCAATTTGATGCAATATACCATTAGAACTCAAATATTGTGTCAAGTCATTAGACATGTATTATGTGTCATTATCATATATATATATATATGAGTTGAAAATTAATTAGTAATCAACATGTGAAAATCTTTGAAACAAGAAAATACTTCACTCTTAGTTTTCAATAAATACACTCAAGTAACCCTAAAGAAACCATCAATAATGGTTACAAAATACTTAAAACGATCAAGAGAAGTAGAAAAAGATCTTTAGACATCTAAATATACAAGTTCCAATGCATGAGTAGTCTAAGATTAAAAGAAAGTTTAAATGACTTAAAAACAAATTACAAATCTTACGATTGAAAGGTTTCTTAATCATAATCATATTTATTTTGCTAAGAACAGACTTTGAAAGATATGCTAGATGACGATGCCATAAGAGATGCTAATATAATGGAGTAAAAGTAACTTGAAATCCCTTAGAAACCCGAGAATCAATAGAGAAATAATAATAGAAACTATGTAAATAAAATCCTTCACCAATCATCTTTTTAGCAACAAGTTCCTAAAATATAACTTTGATGGAGTAAATATAACTTCACAATTTAAAGAATATGTCAGCTTATGGACAGAAAGAACCAAAATAAAAAACAAGGAACATAGAGGACACTTGAGTCTATTTTATTTGAAACATGTTTAATTTTGCCTTAACTTTTTACAAGATCATGCAAAATACCAAGTTCTAATGCAATCATAACAGAAATCTGAATACCTTAGCTAGTTTTAGGATCTGCATCAATTACAAAACTAACAAAGTGATTAAGAAAAGCTGCAGGCTAATCATGTCTTTAACTGATGACTCCATCTTACTGTTTTTCCCCCTAGCCATGCCTATCATGTAGATAGTTTTCAAAGTCATTTAGTAGTACAGCAAGATTAAAAGTAAAGCTTTCAATGGAATGAATGGTCAAATGGGCTTTATGATTGTTTACTTGTTTTTTATATCTTTTTTTTATCCTTTATAAACTTAGGCTTTATTTCCGGGACAAGAAGCTAACAATAATCAATTAGATGTCTAATATCATAACAATATTGGCACTTTAAATATGGTTACTTGCCTTTATAAGGTTTTGTTTTTTAGAATGGGTAGATAAAATAAGTATGAGCATCTAGGGCTAGGTTTAGTATTATAAATCATAATTTTCTTGCAAATTATTTATGTTGAATGATTGTATAAATAACTTTTAAGGATGAAAAGTATAGGTTCATTAATATATGGCTTTGTAAATCTTTAAAATCTGGGTTAAAATTAGTTAAAAGCTAAAAAATATGATCATTTTTTTTTCCAAAATAACAACGTCAACAGTATAAGAATGATGCACTTCAGTTCATTCTACAACCTTTTCAAGCTACCTAATAACTAAACAAACAACTTTCCATCTTAATATAGATTAGCAATATCTAGATGAATCTAAAAAATCTAGGCAAAATTATTTTGGTTACCATACATGTCACAAACAATATTTTAAAAATCTAAAAAGGACTTTGAATAACTAAAAATCTTAGTAAGATTATGCTTCATCAAGTTGAGAATTCAAGACACATCCAACTAATCTTTGGACAACCAAGCCTTATATTCAAGTGAATTCATATCTAGAGATTTTATAGAGACGTTGATATATCCTAATTTTGATGTCTCATTAAGAGTAATAATAACCGCCCTTAATTAATAGAGGTAATTGAATTCATTTGGCAATACTAAACTTAAGCTTTAAGACATGTTGATATCACCATTAGAAATATTTGTGAGAAAAGAAACCACTATGAAGCCTTTATTTACAACATCTTTCTTGTTATCTTCCATAACACAACAAATACAAACAAAGAAGAGAGAATCATAATTAGTGCTTAAAAATGTATTTTTATTAAGGTTTTATATTATTATTTTGCACTTGAAGTATTAATAACTCTTTAACTAAAATATGTTTTATAATAACATATCTAATAATATAAGATACCTTGAATTTGTGGTAAATATTACAAAATCCTCTCACCAATTATCTGTATAGAAAGAACTACATCGGTTACCTGCACCATGTTGCGGGTAGGATAAAAAAACTCTTCAGCATAAAAAACTAAACATGCATTTCTACTCTCTCTCTCTCTCTCTCTATATATATATATATATACATATATATATATATTATCATCAATTCAAAATCCCTTACATTAAACAATATATTTTTTTTAATGTTGAGATAATAATATATTAAATAATATATTTTTTAAAATATTAAAATAATTACATTTTAAAACATCCATACTAGACTAAAATAACTCCTCAAATTCATGGCTCGATAATAAAACTATAATGCATAAAACTCATTTTTATTCAATAAAATATTAAAGGACAATTAAAAAACATTTTTATTTTTAAAAAAAATACAAAAAAAAACATCTAAATCAATCTTGATTAACTTTCTAAATTTACTCATGGATATGGGACATGAAAATGAGATAATACCATGAAAAAATATATTAAAAAAATTATAAAATTTAATTCCTTACCAATCAAAAGGACAATTTTAAAATTAAAAAAAATAAAAAAGAATCTTATTCAACATATATTAGTCTGTCAAACTCGTAATTCAAGTTATAAAATTAAAATAAACCTATAAAAAACAAAAAGAAAAAAAATTAAAATCTAATTCTTAACCGATTCAATATTAAAAAATAAATTAGTTAACAAAATGTATATATAAAAAAAATCTCAAGTCAACTAGGACTAACATATTAAATTTACAACTAAGATCATCTCATAAAAAACAAATAAAAAATCTTAAAATTTAATTATTAATCAATTTAATATTAAAATATATAAAAAAAAAACAAGAAACCTATAAATTGAATAATAATATTAAATAATTTCATAATAAATAAATAAATAAATAATATTGATAAAGACCGTGTTTGTAGGTTAATGGCTATTGCGTGCCACCAAAGTACAACGATTATTCTCACACTTGCGCCTGTCTTACAAAAGCAAGGTCACGTTTTCCCCTTTCATCCAATTTAGTTTCTTAACACTTATTTTAGATTCGCATTTAGTACTTAAAAACTTTAATTATTCTAAATCAATAAAATCAAATTTTATTTTACTAAATCAGCATCAATTGGGCATTATTTTTTTAAAACCCCATATGAAGCCGATTAATGCAATCACAAATCAATTTAATCTAAAAGGATAAGATTAAAGAAAAAAAATTTGAGTGAAAAAATTTTATGACACCATTACAATCCAAATCAAGTAATTTTGTGCCTGTCTTTAGTGAATCCCAAATTAATGATCATACATTATATGGCTGCACAATAATTCTTCCCATTTGTTAGAAAAGGTACATATGCTTGCACAGTTGGCCCAAACCTGAGCATTTAAAGCCGTAATGTCTAACCAAATCAGAATAAAATATGACTGGTAATAACTTTGTCAGTTTAGTTGCACTAACGAGTCCTATCAATCAGTAATGGCTGTATTCACGACAATAGAAAAGCAGAGGAAGCTTCGGATTGTTTTGGATGAAAAGAATCTATCATGAAACAAAAATGGAATTGCAATGTAGGTTCTAGATACTTGCAAGTCATCACTAAGGTAATATAATGTATAATGTAACTTCAGGCATGGTGATCATCCAGAGCAAGGACTGCCCCAGCTACTTGTAAGCCCCCCAAAATGCAGTAGAGCACCTGGTTGTGTCGAGAACTAATTAGAAATGAACAAATTGGGTTCATTCTATTCATGCCCATACTTGATCTCAACACAGCAGTCAACTCATACTTTGGGAGAGCTACAAAATGAAAGACCGAAGACATGACAATATAGAAGGGTGGGGNGGGGGGGGGGGGGGGGGGTCCGGGGTGGGTGCACTTTTGTCAAGGGAAGACAGTAGTTGCATGCTATGCTGTCTAAGAACACGTACTTAACAACATTCATTCAGCTGTTTTGCTCTTTGTTCCCAAGCGGTCCGAAATCTTTGGGTGGCCATACCTAGAAACAAAACGAGCACAGACAAAAACATGAAATTTTGAGTATGAAGGATGAGCTTTTCTGAAAAATAATTGTCCAGCAGTTGTGAAAGGAGCAAAAATTCATTGCTGTCAGCTCAGAATAAGAGTATAAATGGTCTATTTCCTATCACAATCAGTGAATCATAATATGTACAATAGTGGTCGAATGTGAATCCCAGCTGCTCATGAGGTTAACCTGAGCTTTGACATAATCATTCCATTAACACCACTTGGTCACTGCTACTAGTTAAGGCTGTGTTTGTTTACATTTCTTCAACAATTTCATGAATCTTGATTCACAAAGATCACGCTAATGATTGTACTAGATGCCCCCAACCACATGCTAATTACATCACAGTGCCTTTTCCCTAGGGCAGACTGCTTGAGATGGTCAAACCTTCATGGGCAACCATGGTTTGATAATGCATTTGTCTCCACAGTCCAATACCATTTGTCTTAGATGGCGTTCCTTATTCCCCATCACTCTTCCATGTGGATTGGTAAGACATGTTTTTGGTTTACTACCAACATTCTTTACAATAATATTAGTTCATATTACTTGATAGAATTTCCTACACCTGCCAGGTCTAGTTAACCAGCCTGCAAACTCATGAACATTTTGTGCATTAGCGCAACATCCAAGATCATTTTCAGTCTATTCCAATGCCTTGGAAAACGAGAGATAAATGGTCACTTCCTAGGTCTTAACCTCTTATAAAACATGCTCCACTCAACCATTAATAAAGTTTCATTTTGCACAGTTTTAATCTTACAGCTCAAAATTCCTCGAATAGTGTTGACTAAAAAATCTCAGTTGCCCTCGACTGATGCCAGCTACGTCAAAATAATTATTTTTAACATGATGCGAACATTAATGTTGATAGCCCACATATTCTTCATAGAAAAACCAGAACAATGTGCTCTATGAAAGGTAAAAACAAAAAAAACTCTCAAAACCCAACAAAGTAGGCCAAGGAAGAAAATAGGCTTACCTTCCAAAACATTTTCCCTTGAAGAAGGCCATAAGAAACTGCCCCAAAGTTTCTTGAATCCTTGCTTTTATATATGTTATCTCCCTCTACCCAAATATGGCCCCTAGGCACCTAAACAAAAAGAGCAAACCTTTTCATTTCCTAAACTAAGGATCAACAATCTTTAAAGCAAAGTAGCAATAATCCAAAAATCCAGCAAGCAAAAAACCAACAATTACCTAACCAAACCACACCCACCAAAACCCATCAAGAAAAGCATCAAAATCAACAAAACAAAGCAGAATCACTAAAAAACCATCAACAAAAAGACATCACGCTTAGCTTTAACAACACTAAAGGCAAAATCTTCAAAACCCAACCAAAAAAAAACAAACACATACCACAATAGTCTCAGTTCTATCACTGTTTTGGGATCAACAACATAAGTAACAGAATCACCCTCAACACCTATAACTCTTTTAGTCACAATTTTTCTTGGCTCCACGGGTGATGTAACAAGAACAATATCTCCAGAACCTACTTTGCCAAGCCTGTGTGAAATCTTCTCAGCCATTGCCAAATCACCACTAATGCTAAAGGTGGGGAGCATGCTTGGTCCATAGAGCTGCAACACCCCCCGTCAATGCTTAAATACTTAAAGAAACAGATAAAAAGCATTACTTTATGCTTATTTATACTTACAGAAGCAACAGCGAAGACATAGGTTGGTGACATGGAGAAAGCAAAGAGCTTTGGCTACTAAGAAGGATCCGTTGAACGCTTCTTTCGCAATAACGGTCCATTCATTTAGATTTCTCAGGCTCATTTGTTTTTTTCTTTTTTCCTCTTCGTCAAGATTGCTGGCTTTTATTTGAGACTTGAGAGGCGAGAAAGCTTGCTGCTTTAAAGTGAAATAAGGGAAGGCCAGAAATTTTTGCAAGTACAAGTTGGGCGAAATGCCAAGGCAGACTAGAAGGTTGAATAGTGATGGGCTAACTCAGATATGTTGGAGCAGGCAACTCAAGTGGGAGCAATTTCAAACGGGTCAGCTATAGGTCTGTTAATCATGTTTATATAATGCAGTGTGTTTTAAAATTATTTTTTAATAAAAAATATATTTAAATAATATTTTTTTCGCGTTGATACATTAAAACTATTAAAAAGATCTTAAAAAATATTAATTTAATATTTTTTAAATAAAAATTAATTTAATAACACTTTTCTCTCTAGGTGAAAATTATGTTGCATGTAAATTGAATTTTATCATTGAAGTTTTATACATCTAACTGCAACTTGGTATTGTCTATTTAATGACAACTTTCTCTAATTTTCAAAGAAACTCAAGCCCTAGTTTTGCACATAATTATTAAATAGGGACCGGTCTAGTCAATTGAGTCAGGAACTAATTGACTTGGTGGATAAATTGGTCCTGGTTAGGAGAAAAACTAGTAAAATCCAATCGACCCGACATATTGATCCATGGCCCGAGCAACCCAAATAAAGACCCGGAGTTTGTAATGCATAAATTGTTGTTTGCAAAATCAAAACTCGATCCATGAACACTAATCAACCTAACATTTAAATCCATTGTTATATTAATGTTTTTAGGTATCCAATCTAAATAAGCTGCAAAGATTGTTTCCTAATGAAAAACCAGCCAGATATTTCTTTAAAATATAATCCAAAAAAAGAGAGAGGTTATAATCACATCTAATTTTTTAATAATTCAATAATCTAAGTATCTTTCACATAACAACGACGCAAAAATTAACAGATCTAAGTCAAACTCGAGAACGAAACACATAAAATCTAAATAACAACATCTATAAGCTATGACTGACTCAGGAGAGTACACTTGAGTCAAAACAAAACAGAGCAAATAAAATTTGAGCTATCAAGTCTTTTGTTTACCCTGAAGGCAAGAGTGGGAGAGAGGAGAAGGAGGGAAATGAAGGCGAGAAGAGGAAGGGATTGAGCAGTGGCTACTGAGGACATGGTGATTGTCGATGAAGGTGGGATTTGATGGTCCTGATTCGATCAATCAAATCAAATCAAATCGATTTTTTTCTCGTAAATCTTTTATAAAAAACAGATGAATTTTCTCGTTGAGCTTTGAATTTTTACTTTTATTTTTTTTCTTTTAGATAGAGAGAGAGTAGAGGGAGTGAAGAGAGAGTAGGGGGCAATGAAGAGATAGTAATGAAAGTCGAGGAGCTCGAGATTTAATATTTACGACTAACTTGTTAACACTTTGTTATTGGTAAGTAAACGATTTATTTAATTATTTATATCTAAAGCAATATGAATGAATATATAAAATAAGTGTGTGTGTGTGTATATTTTATAAGCCCAGTCCATTAGGTAGAATTAGAGTCAATAACTTCATTAATTGTCTAAGCTATGTTGCAGGGGTTTTTATTTCAATAAATAATTATTTTGGTTTTTTATTCAAAAAAATTATAAATGCATAGCGTTTATTTTACAACATATAATAATAAGAAATAAACTAAAACAAAAGAGTTTTTTAACACTTGCAATGTAAAAAAATTATAGTTTTTAATGTAGAATAAAATTTTTTGTTTAAATATTTCAATTTAAAATGATAATATAATATCTTTTTAAAATAAGATTTGAAGTACTTTTATATATATATATATGTTCATATAAAAAAAATTTATTTTTTTAATATGAGATAAAAAAAATTAATTTAAATACCTCAACTTAAAAATATAATATCTTTTTGGAATAAANTTATTTTTTTAATATGAGATAAAAAAAAATTAATTTAAATACCTCAACTTAAAAATATAATATCTTTTTGGAATAAAATATTTTTTAAAATATTTGTTTTTTAACTTTATTATTTACAACATGTATAGCCTATATTTATATTGAATTTTTTTCATATAAAATATAAAATTTTTAATTTTTTATAATTAACTGAAGTTTACCCATAAAATCTAAGATTAAATTCTTTAACCGCGTCAATCTGCAGACTGGATTGGATAACTATGGTGTTGCAAGGAATGAGAATATCTCATTAACCATAGCCATTAGGCTTGCTTTGGTAACTTTACCACATGCTTAGCATTTCCTAAACACTAAGTGATGCAGCGAGTTAGAGATATTTCAGAATCTCCACTTAAACTGGACTTTTATCAGGGGCTCTTTATATGCAGACTCAGTATGGCCATATTTTTTAGCTAGCTTCTGTTAAGTCACCCTCACAATTGACAGTAGTAGACACCATTGATATGTTATTCAGGTTAAGGGCTTCCAGCCTCACAATTAGCCAGGACAAGTATGAGTCGAGCGAACAAATCTGAATCCTTCTCTGAATCAAATCTAAATCTGTCCAACGATATCCTATTGTCTTTGCGCAAACTTTACTTTAAAGAACACCACCACATGTAATGAAATGTAGCAGCCATTCACATATTATAGTTGCATGAAAAATACATGCAATATGAAACTTTGTTCCTCTCTTCACAACATGGAGTGCTTTGTGCATACAAAATCGCAGCATCATTGAGAAACCTGCAAACAGAGGAATTCAGGAATTCGATCCTGCCATTCAGAAAGCATTTCTTCTAGATCTTTGCATGGCCAAAAATTTCCATCAAATATGTGGAAGCCTACACAAATTTACATGTTCATTTTACACGCCCTAAATAAAACTATTAAAGTAATGAAATGGGAGAATCCATTCAGTTACCATGAGACAGCAATGTCTTTATCCAAGATACCGAAGCAGGACTCCATCATTTCCTAGAACAAATCCTTTCTTGTCATCGATAAACCTGCAGAACAAAAGATCATAGGTACGAATAGTTTATGAGTTGACTGCCTCTGAGTGCAAAGTTAAACAGGTAAAAGCATTGGCCAGTCAAGTTCATTTTCTTCCTCAACAAGAAGGTGCATTTCAAATCAGAGTGAAAAATGAAAAATGAAAGGTGTTGGGGTGCAATCCAAAACCACAAGAAGACATATACATTGCATTTGGAAACCTGCTAATCAATGTTGGAGATTATCTATGCTAGCTGTTAATATAATGAGACTCACTTCACCGAGTAAAGATTTGCAGCAATATTATCAGCTGCTTTGTCACGGGTCCATGTCTTGCCACCATTGGTAGTTCTCAATAGAACTCCACTGCCCCCTGCTGCCCAAGCCTCTTCCTGCACAAAGAAACCATTTACATCATGAATGTAGAAACTTGGAAAGTTGAGAGACCCATAGAAAAACTTGACAGTGGAACAAAGTTGCATATGCAAGACACAAATCACTTGTCAGGAAATGCAGATGGATGCAGATGGATGCATATTCATGAGACATGGGACAAGCATGGTTTTGTTGAGCGACACATGTTACAATGCAGAAGTTCTTGAAGTGAAGCCATTTATCAACACATCATCGTAATGGAACTAATTCTGTTGCGGTTATACCCTTGCATTAATCAGAAAACTGTTACCTTTGAACGGTACCCTACATCAAGAATGCCAAACCCCCTACTTTGCACTGGAATTTCTTCAAACTCCTCTGATATCTGAAACATCAAAAAGTAGCTGAACTTCAACACCAATACAGGAAAAAAATCTGGTCCTATTCTATAACAAATTAACCAATGCTTGTAAACTGACAGTAATCTACATTGAAAAAGATATGACATGAAAAGAGAAAACACGGATTATACAACTGGAAACACTATAAGGACATAAATAAACAAATAATTAAAGTAGACTGCAATGCAATAAAAATAGGTGAAAATAAAAAGACCAGTGATTATGAGACATTCACTTGTTATAATCCCTATGATAATCATATACATGTCCAGATGAAGCTTTGTTTGTCTAGAATTTTATGTGTATTTAAAAGTCAAACTATATCAAGCAAATCCATTGAAAGCATCAAGTCTTCCTTAGTTCACATTCACAGAGGTGTTTCTCGACTAATAAGGACTTCATCTAGTGGGATGTCAAGTCACTGTTGATATACTAGTTTGGAAGGGTGCAACAACTAATGTTGATATAAACTTACCATCTTATCATTATGCAACCAATTCACTGATTCATGATCATCACATGCACAGAATAATAGTTTCTTCACATTCTTCTTATCAACTTACCCCGGTGCCTTTGCTAAGATAAAGCCCCCCTCCACGAACAAGAAGCCAGAGCCCACCATCCGCCCTCCATCCCATGTTTTGAATTCTTCTTGCAATTGCTCTGTTATGCGGCTGCCAGAATGCCTGAAAATATGGAAAGTAATGAATAGCAGTTAATAAAGTGTACATGCCTGTTAGCACTTATGCATATGTCTACACAAGCAAACACTAAAAAGGTTGAAGAGCAGGCATGCCTCATGAAGCCAATTAATAAGTTACAGATGTACGCATGCAAAAATCTAGACAGCAACAAGAAAATGAGCATGACCTGACCAGGCTCCCACGTCAGATAGAAGTTACCACGGCTTGAGACAGCGACATAGTTTCCATTTGGAGAGCGATTCACAGTATTAAAAGTCCCTGTATAGTAACTTGCACCACTAATACCGCTAGAAACTGTTCTGCAAAAGCAAGAAGCTATGTGAATATCTTGCCCGCTTGAAATTAAGAACTTGTGATCTAAAAGAATTCCGAGGATCTTGACTCCGTAGTGAATAGAACTCTAAGCTTTTAAGAGAGGATGCAAAGTGGTTGTGTAACCATCTCAAACAAAAGGAAGATGGCCCATAAGATAAAAAGATATCCTTTGCTAGATCACATTTTCAGAATTGAACTGCTTTATCTACAAATCCAAATGTTTCCTACAGCAAAGAAAATACTCCACAGACTCTAAATAGCACTATTTCAATTAACTTTTTATCTCAAGCAAACCAACCTGTTAAGAGTTGCCGAAACAGACTCCTGAACTGCAGCCCTCCAGTTATAACCCCTATTTGATGTGACATATATTGCACCTTCGTCTGTTACCATCTCCGCACTCTTTTCTCCAGTTGCCTTTATATAGACCTGCAAAATGTTGGAAGGGAATCAACAACTTTTCCCTATCCATACACACACGGAACAACTAAAAAGGGGGTAAAATATCTGCAAAATTCAAGTTCCTTCATGAAACGATTCTCTTGTCTTTCATATCCCTTGAGAATTAACAGAAGTGCTACAAATCCCAGCCACTAAAACATCACTCAATGATACTCACTACTGCAAGTACAAGCTTACCATATCACCAGGGAGTTGAGCACTTAATGGTATTCTCTCCCATGTTTCTCCGGAATCTGCAGTGTACAGCAGAATTGCAGGCTTTCCAACAATCCATCCTTCCTTTCCCTTAAAACTAATAGAATTAAACCTATAGTTAAAATCCTCGTCTTCTGCAGAAGGTATTGACCGCTGGACCCAAGTATTTCCACCATCTTTAGTTTCCATGATTGTCTGCCTTGTCCCCAACAAGAAACCTACAAAACCAAAGAACCAGCCTTCAAGTTCTCAAGAACCAACAAAAATAAGTTAATTCAACCAAAATGATTCTACATAAGCGTAATTAACCCAGCTAATACCTAAGGAAGTTCAGGCCAAAATCTTCAAAGCATTCATCTAATCTATATATATCTACACACACACCACCCCTCCCTCTCGCCAATATCCACAAAAGGTAATAATTATAATAGGTGGGAAATGAAAAAAAGGGATGTTATGCAATGTCAGAGACATTGTGTATACAGCAGGAGTAGTGAAAATTTTCTGTTGACGAACTTACTTACCATGGTTCGGGTCATCAGGAACAAAGGCAATGTCAAGGAGCACAACACCGGGATCAATGGGAAGGTAAACTCTTTCCCATTCGGAAAGAGAATCTTCAGCTGCAGCATTGGCTTGTTGGGGGTTAAGAATGAGAGGAGAAAGTAAAGGGAGTGATGAAAGTGAAACTGTTTGAGATATGAAATGCCTGCGGTTCAGTTCTGGTCTTTGTGATAAACGAGGTTGTTGAGAAGGAGAGTGAGAATTCTGTGGTCTCTGAAGACAACGTGTGTTGGTTGTGAATGTTGGAGAAGTTAGGGAGGCCATGGTTTCCTCTTTCCCTCTCTCTATCTCTCTAAAGACGCTGAACTCAGAAGTACTTTCTCTGTCTGTCTTTGTCTCTGTCTCTCTCTCTTATCCAAATGGTGGTTATATCAAAGGCTACGCGGGCGTTTTCGGGCGTCAAATTCCCATGCCAAGTGGATATTCCCTTCTTGAAAGAGAAATAGTTTTGATAAAAAATCTACAATTATTTCTTTCAAAAACGACTCGTCAGTCATGCTCATAGAGCTTGAAAGGGATTGATTATTCTGGAAGACCTAGTAATTTTAAAGTGTGTTTGATACTGAGGTTGTTATTGTAGTTGTGATTTTAAAAAAAATATTTTTAATTGAAATTAGTTTAGAAAAATATGTAATTGGTTAAAATTATAGTTAAAAATAAAGTTAAACAAAATATAATTTAAAATATTTGGTAACTATCTATGCAGTGCAAACTGCATTTCCAAAAAATATTGAAATATTTTTTCAAAATAAAATTTTTAATTTGATTTTCTACGTGTTCAGATCGTTTTCGTGTGCTGGTCGCAATAATAATTTTTTACAACATGAAAAAAAAAATTATATTACTGCTTCATTAATGAAAAGTTTTATAATCCCGTATAAGCATTAAGTACTGCTATTACATCATTACTCAAACAATATGTCATATATATTTTGCTTTATTGTTCCATTAAACTATTTGCAATCTTATCACGTACGAAATTCATCCTACTTTGCCTACTGTTTTCAATGCTTTTAGAGTATGCCATAACATCTAGTAAAATGTTATCAGATACATAATTGGGATTGTGATTAAATTCCACAAATGCAACATCATCATGCGATCTTATTCTAATGTAATTATGTAGTGTCATTAATGTAACAACAAATTTAACTTGTATTTTGTATGGATAAGCAAACATGTTTTATAAAATACTCCACCTTTGTTTTTATACTCCAAAAGATCATTTTATGACATTACGTAGCAATGAATGTACACAATTAAAAGTTTCTTGCCAATTTTTAGGTTGTCCATGATGCCTAAAATCTTATAAGTGATATCTCTCACCTTTATTCAGACCTAAATAATCATACTCATTTGGATATCCAGTATCAATCAAATAATATTTACCTGTAATTAAAAACAACATCAAAATTTGTCATGTAATTAGTAAATAAAAACAAATTTTATACCTAAGAACATAACAAGTTATGTTGTATACCTACCTTCTGGTGGTGTAAGGAATTTTATATTTATATTTCAATAGCTTCATGAAAAATATGTGTATCGTGAGCACTATTTTCTCATCCTGCCCACACAAACGTGAATCACACGTTAAAATTACAAGTTGCCATTATGTTTTGAGTTGAAACACATTTTCTTCTAATAAATGGAATTTGATTTTTGATTGATATACAAGGCCACACATGTGTTCCATCAATTGCATCAATATAATTCTGACAAAAAAAAAACCATTGACAATATGATGTCATTACTTACTAACATGTATAAATCAATTTTTGAATTGAATACTAATAATAAAAACACAAATATTTTTTGTACCTTGAAATGCAGCATATATTTAGGATTCATTACAATTTCTCATGTAGTGCTTGTAAAACTCGGGTCATCTAGCTTTATGACATCGATTACAAACAAACATATAGTTGCGGGGACTTCTTTAATGCATCTACTAATAGTTTTCTCTAAATATTAAAATCGCTCTTACACCCTATTTGAAACTCCTAGAGCTATCGTATATAGAAATATTACAACTTTTTCAATCACACTCATGGAAAGTTGATATGTATTAGAAGGCTCCAACCTATACATTGTTTCTAAATCACTACACAGACACAACAAAGTTGATGTGTCTGTTCTAAACATGTTGACATATTGTTGTCAATATCCTCGTAAAACTTCAGTTAACCAACGCATGCCTATATTGTATAAATATTGTAACCTAGAACAATACAAAACACGTAAACATATATACATATCTATAATTATCTTTAGGGAGGCATAAAATTTTAATAAAAAACATACTCTCTACTATAGAACCGTCTTCTTTTTGTCCAAGTAATTTCTTGTCCCCTTGTTATTTTGCCTCTCACATAAATCAGCTCTGCAAACATAACAACAATAATCCCAAACACATTGTGAGAAGAAATACAAATGGGAAAATTATTTTAACATGTTGTAGAAGAACTTCAAAATTAAACAAATGGCAATATACCTTTATATTGAGTGGATCTACAACATCAGGCACATGGCAAGTCGTTTCGAGTAGAAAAAAAGAAAGGGCAATTATTTTTTACAGTAGATGAGATACTTTTTTTACCGTATGTGTGTTTGTGAGCTCACTCGGTTATTAAATGACAGGGAGGAACGACTCACAGTGGCAACGACTATAATTTTACAGCAACCTCACAAGCTCTGGAGATTGACAAGAAAGGATAAAAATGGAAGAGGGATCTGCTAGGTGGGAAAAAAGGATGGTGAACAGTGAAAGAAATATACAATCTCGTTGACGCTATAGAACTGGTGAATGGAAAGACAGGATTCCTTGAATTTTTTTGACAGTGAATGAGTGGGGAGGAGAATATTCGAGGAGGCCATTAGAATTGATTTGGAAAGGAGTTTTGATGAGAGAGTAGAGGTGTTTTAATTATCCAATGGCATTTTTTTTTTACAGTGTTAATGGGTTGCTTGAGGTTGCTGCTACCCATTTTTTTCCAACCATAGGTTTAGCCATTAATGGGTGGGTCCCATCATTTTGAACTCATGTTTTAAACGTAACCAAACATATAATTTTTGTGTTATAGCTACACCTTAGTTCCTAATGCATTACCAAATGACATCTTAGGTTGCGTGTAAATTGTATATACACCAACGGATCTATATTTTATTATATTTTTCTTAAAAAAATATACCATAGAATAGTAATAAATAGAATTGAAAGTCTAACTCACTTTATTATCATTTAAAAAAAATATAAACACTGTATGAATTAATAGTAAGAAATATGTCTATCTATTTTTTTATTCCAGAATTACAATCTTAATAAATTTTGCCAATCTACAATTTGCTAACTCAAGGTTTTCTAGAGAACTAACTTTTTATTCCAGAATCTTAATAAATTTGCAGTTAATCTACTCATTATGGGAGCAAGAGGCAATAGCAAGCATATTCATAAAAGGGTTGAAAACATCTCATGTAAATCTCAAAGATTTAGAGTCAGGATCTACAAAAAGGTAGAGAAAGTTCAGAGTGGTAAATAGAGTTTTTCTTTTTTCTAATGTAATGGTAAAGTTGTAATATGTGATATAAGGGTTCTTGAGATGTTAAATGAAAAATGATGACTGTAAAAAAAACAATCAAGTATCTTCTTTTTTTTAAGGATTTTAAGTGGTATTGCACGTATAAAATTAGGAATTAAAAATATAAGTTTTCAAAGCATAACAAAAATATGAAAACACTATAATAGGTTTTTATAAAATAAATTAGTTATTTTTTATTTTATTTCATTTTATTCCATCCCAACCTCCAAGTTACAAAACACCTCAAAATTTTGGAAAACTTTGGATATTTTGGTTTTGGTGTTGATTTTTGTTTTTATTTTCAAAAATTTTAAATAAGGCTTGAAGAAATAGAAATAACTGACTTTTTTTTTCCTAAGTTAAAAAAAATGCTATGGTAATGTGAGTATTCCTAAAATAGCAAAAATAAATATGAGATATAGATCATAGATTTGACCGGTTTTAATAAGCTTAACTAATTTAAATAATAAAAATAAAAAAATACAACAACAATAATGAATAAAACTATAAAAATAATCGACAATGTACAAAATAACATGAAGTTCATTGAAAGAAAAATGAATAAAACTATAAAATTTAATTATCAAACAACTTAAAATTAAAAAGTAAAACTAAAAAAAGAAACAAAAGAAAATAAAAAAAACAAGTCATTCTAGGCTTACCTACTCCCTAGGCTCAAGAATAGGATAAACTTATACAAGAAAAAGTGGAAAATAAAAATCACAAAGACCAATTCTCAATAAATTAGATATTAAAAATAACTGAAAAACCACCAAAGTCCACTTGTGTTAAATGACCCTGGTGATAAGCCTATGATGAACTCCATAAAAGAAAAATCATGAAAAATAACATAAAAAAATTCTAAATTGATAAAATATTGAGGGATAAAATTGAAAAAAATACAATAAAAAAAGTTTTAAAACAAAAAAAATAACAATAAAAAGAATGAGGCCAAACTTGATATAAAATATCAAGAGATGAAATTAAAAAAAATCAATTAAAAATAGAGGAGGGATCTGCTAGGTGGGAAGAAAGGATGGTGAACAATGAACGAAGTATACAATCTCGTTAACGCTATGGAACTAGTAAACGACAAGACAGGATTCCTTGAATTTTTAGACAGTGAATGAGTTAGGAGGAGAATATTTGGGGAGGCCATTTGAATTGATTTGCAGGGGAGTTTTGATGAGAGAGCAGGGGTGTTTTTAATTATCCAATGACAATTTTTTTATAGTATTGATGGGTTGTTTGAGGTTGCTGCTAACCACTTTTTTCCAACCACAGGTTCAACCATTAAGGGATGAGTCCCACCATGTGAGTCCCACCATTTTGAACTCATGTTTTAAACATAACAAAACATATAATTTTTGCGTTATGACTACACTTTAGTTCCTGCCGCCTTACCAAACAGCACCTTAGGCTTCGTGTAAATTGTATATATATCAATAGATCTATATTTCATTATATTTTTATTAAAAAAATATGTCATAGAATAGCAAGAAATAGAATTGAAAGCCTAACTCACTTTATTACCATTTTAAAAACAAATATAAACATTGTATGAATTAATAGTAAGAAATATGTCTATTTTTTTCTAATAAAAACTTTTTGTTTTTGCTTAGAGGAATGGAATTATTTTGTTGTTTCTTTACGCACGACAATTTAGTTGCAATATAGATGGTCATTAATGTTTTCTCTCAATCTTTATAATGTTAACAATTATTTATAAACATATTTCTATGTTGCAATTGTTTACTATAGTAAAAAAAAAATAAACATCTCATGCAAATCTCAAAGATTTAAGGTCAGGGATCTAGAAAAGGGTAAAGAAAGTTCAAGTGGTAGATAGAGTTTTTCTTTTTTCTAATTTAATGGCAAAGTTGTAAAATGTAATATAAGGGTTCTTGAGATGTTAAATGAAAAATGATGACCGTAAAAAAAATAATCAAATATCTTCTTTTTTTTAAGGATTTTAAATGGTATTGCACGTATAAAATTAGAAATAAAAAATATAAGTTTTCAAAGCACAACAAAAATATGAAAACACTATAGTAATTTTTTGTAAAATAAATTAGTTATTTTTTATTTTATTTCATTTTATTCCATCCCAACCTCTAAGTTGCAAAACATCTCAAAATTTTAGAAAACTTTGGATATTTTGGTTTTGGTGTTGATTTTTGTTTTTATTTTCAAAATCTTTAAATAAGGCTTGAAGAAATAGAAATAACTGACTTTTTTTTTCTAAGTTAAAAAAAATATTATGATGATGTGAGTATTCCTAAAATAGCAAAAATAAATGAGATATAGATCATAGATTTGACCGGTTTTAATAAGCTTAACTAATTTAAATAATAAAAATAAAAAATACAACAACAATAAATAAACTAATAAAAATAATCGACAATGTACAAAATAGCATGAAGCTCATCGAAATAAAAATGAATAAAACTATAAAATTCAATTATCAAACAACATAAAATTAAAAGGTGAAACTAAAAACAGAAACAAAGAAGAAAAAACCAAGTCATTCTAGGTTTACCTGCTCCCTCGACTCAAGAATAGGATAAAAACATATGAAAACAAAAATCACAAAGACTAGTTCTTAATAAATTAGATATTAAAAGGAAAATATTGAATTTTTTTTTAAATAATCGAAAAACCACCAAAGTCCACTTATGTTAAATGATCCTGGTGATGAGCTTGGGATCAACTCCATAAAAGAAAAATCATGAAAAATAACACAATAAAATTTTAAATCTATAAAATATTGAGAGAAAAAATTGAAAAAAATACAATAAAAAAGGTTTCAAAACAAAAAACAAATAACAATAAAAAGAATGGGGCTAAACTTGATATAAAAACAATTTGATATCAAATATCAAGATATAAAATTAAAAACAAAATTCAATTAGAAAAATAAAAGAAAATAAACAAACAACAGCCAAATAAATGAAGACCAAATTTGATATAAAAAGTAAATGAAACCAAAGAGATGCAATTGAAGAAAACATTCTATGAAAAAAATTTAAAAAATAAATAGCAATCAATAAAATAAAAGAATAAAAATCAAATTAAATATAAAAAAAATAAAAAAACATTTATATTTTTGTAAGGAGAAAGAGAAAGAAGATAGAGAAAAGAAAAAAAAAAAGTTATTAGAGTTCAACCACTCTTCCGTTGTATACATATCCTATACCAATTAAAAAATTATAGTGAGATACTTTCAGCGTTACCTTAAAAGATGATGTTTTAATATATAATAAAATCACATGCTTTACTTAAATGATACAAACATTGCTTACTTATTGATGCTACATAAAAAAAATACTAACAACTTATTTTAAAATAATATTTATATTTGTTAAAAAATCAATTCAATTCCATTCAACTTGTTAATAGCTAAAATGTTCTTCGATACAATGTTGACAAATCTTGTTTTTAAAGATAATACACTATGCTTTTAAAATACAAAAAGATCAAAAAAAAATTTATCAATCTTTTAATAAACTTTACTTATAATGGTAACATATAAAAGATTAAAATACAAAATTGTTCTCAATCAACCCTTTAAAAAAATATATTTTTAAAAATAATATAGTTTTTGCACTGTATATTAAAAAAATAAATTATAGTGCTCCTAATAACAAATTTATTGGTTTTTTTATTGAAAGGACAAAATAGCAGTGATATTGTTATGGTGAATAGTAATATGTATCTAGGAATGCAAGAACTTTCAATGCCCATCAAATCAAACCTTCTTTGAGGTTCATTAGCCTCTTCTCCCGTTTATTTCCACGTCCCCCGTTGGAGAATTTTCTTTTTGCTGTTAGTGTAAAATTTACTATTTTGTACCTGATTGAGTTTATAGTAAATATTGTATTTTAAAATATTTTTTCAAAAATACAGTAAAAAAATAATTTTTTTTTATTTTTAATATTAACATTCAAAAATATAAAAAGTATATATATAATTAAATTGTGCTTCCAAACATCCTCGTCGACTGCTAATTAAAGAGGCCGTCATAGACTAAAAATCCAAACAAGTCAAACTTCTTTGCAGAACCAGCCCATTGTTTGGCCCACCTGTCCCCAGCCTCGAGAACTCTACGGAGTTCCGTTTCAAATGGTTAATATTTAGGTGTTGATATGAGGTAAAACAAATATATAAAAAACCGGTTATTGCAAACTTGTAATTTAGTATGCAGGAGCCAGCTAATCTTCTTGGATATCCTATTATATCTGCAGTTTAAATTATAATATTTGAATGATCTATTAAAAAAGTTAGAGGATTCTAAAGTTTTTTTTATAAAAAAAATTATATTAATAATTCAAACATGTAATTCGAATCATTAGACTAGAAACATTTAATGTGGAAAAACCATGAAATTTAACTCTAAATTAATCAAATGTTAAAGGATAAAATTAAAAATAAAATCTAAATTATATAAAATAATTTTAAAAAATATTAATTAAAAGAATGAGGATCAAAATTAAAAAAAAATATTTTTTTTAAGGGTAAAGTTGAAAAGAAAAATTATTTTAACAAAAAAATAAAATTTAAAAGAATAAGAATCAAAATTGACATGAAAAATAAAAATATATAATGTTATTATTGAAAAGAATAATAGATTTTACAAAAGAGTCAAGAGAAAAATTAAACATCAAAACAATAAGAATCAAATTAAAAAGTGCAATATTATCAATTTGATTTGAAGGATGAATTTGAAAATCAATAAAATTTACAAAAAAAAACCAAGAAAAAAATTAGAGATCTAAAAAATAAGGACCAAATTAAAGAATATAATATTTGGTGACTTAGAATTGAATGATAAAATTAAAAACAAACAAAACTTCTACAAAAAGACCAAGGTAAAAAATTAAAAAACTAAAATTAAAATACCAATAACAAAAAGAGTCAAGTTGTACTATTCAGAGAAGGAGAGTGAAAAAAAAATTCATCGATAATAAACTAAATCACTACTAGTGACACGCACCACACTAACATGAAAAAGACACAATGATGCTTTTACAACAAGATGAAAAGATATTTTTGAATATTAGAAGTATCACGCTCACCTTTAAAAGGCGGGGGCACCTCCCACATGCCCCTTTCTTGTTTTATTTTATTTATTTATATATTAAATTACTTCTATGTTGATTTTGTAATTACAAAAAACCATTGTAAAAAACCAAAAACACCATTTAATTTCAGGAATAATTTTTTTATTTTAATTTTTTTATAGTTTCAATGTATATTTTAATTATTTATTATTTTTTACATTTAATCAAATATCAAAATAACTATCAGCTTAAATTATAATAACAAAAATAATATCATAAACATACAAAAATACCCTTTAGGTTTAAATTTTTTTGCTTCTAATGATATTTTGATTATATAACCATGTAATTAATATGAAAAATGATAAATAGACTAAGTAGAAAGATTTGCATGCCCTTGTGAATGTTTTTTTCATATTTTTTTTAGGGGAGAAAAGGCATTCCAATGTTCTGGTAAACCGTGTAAATGTCACTAGTGTTTTTGGAATGGCAATCAGCTCTTTTAATTGATATTCACAGGCAAAATATACGATAGGAAAAAAAAGGTCTTGAGGTTGGCCACCAATTATAAATGAAGAAAAAAATGATGGAAGATTAAGATGTGCAAATTACAGGTGCCATGCCTCTCCGCATTCCATTGTTCCACAACATACATGAACACCACCATCTATTTTATGAGCTTCACAACGTGGGAGGCTCTCCTTGTGTCTTCAACGCCCTTGACATTTTAGAACGTGAAGGCTACCACACCACACCATGCTCGTATTAGTAAACCAATCATTGGAGCAGAAATTCAAACCATTTTCTTATTCTTCAAACTGTTCAACTTCCCTCCCTGCTCCCTCTTCATATACACGCCATTTAAGTTGACACAGCCACACAAGCATTAGGCAAGAGGCAAGAGGCAAGAGGCAAGACAATTGGTGTCCACCTTTTTAGCAAGCCACACCCGTAGTCATGAAGAGCTTGAATTTTGGTCGATTATATCTCTTATTAGGCGTACTTGTACTAGAGGCACTCATTGCAGAAGGATTCAACTATGGTGATGCTCTTGATAAGACCTTAATGTTTTTTGAGGCACAAAGGTCAGGTAAGCTTCCAGCCAATCAGCGAGTCAAGTGGAGGGGTGACTCCGGCCTCAAGGATGGATACCTTCAGGGGGTATGTATCTTCTTCTTCTTGTTTTCTTTTTTCTTTTTTTTTCCATTCATTTTGTAAAGTAAAGCTGAATTCACCGGAAATCATTCCCCTATTCACTTGCCGGAAAATCTCCACTGTCGGTGTAATTAGTTATTGAAAAGGATAACAATTACAAGGTATGTGCAGGTAAACATGGTGGGAGGGTACTATGATGCAGGAGATCATGTTAAGTTTGGACTGCCAATGGCATATACTGTGACAATGCTAGCTTGGGGAGCTATTGATTTCAGGAAGGAAATCACAGAGTTAGACCAGATGGGAAATGCTTTGTGGTCTATTAAATGGGGTACTGACTACTTCATGAAGGCACACACACAGCCTAATGTTCTCTGGGCTCAGGTAAAAATAAATTGAGATAAAAATACATATAGTAGGTCAACTGTTATATATGTGCATCCATAACAGGAAATTAGTGATCGTTAGGTGGTCTAAAAGTTGATAAATTTGGTCTCAGCTGACTTCGTTAATAATCTCACCAACATAATTGCACTAGGATATGCTGCAAAAGAAACTTTTGATCGGCTGATTTAGCCTGCAAAATCCAGGTTGGGGATGGTGACTCTGATCACTATTGTTGGGAGAGAGCTGAAGACATGACCACTCCTAGGACTGCTTACAAGCTCGATCAGAATCATCCAGGTTCAGACCTTACTGGAGAAACTGCTGCTGCCTTGGCTGCATCAGCTATAGCTTTCAAGCCTTACAATTCTTCCTACTCTGATTTGCTCTTACTTCATGCAAAACAGGTGAAAATAACTATTGCTAAATGATCGTAAGCAACATTTGAGAAAGTTCTGGACATTATTAACAGTTAATTTGTAATCTATTGCAGCTTTTCACATTTGCTGATAAATATAGAGGTCTTTATGATGATTCTATTCAGAATGCCAAGAAATTCTACACTTCGTCAGGTTACTCGGTATGCATATATTTGCTCTTCAGCCAATCTGTTCTTAAGTTTTAATTCTATTATTCGCGGTATGTGTTCTAAAATAACCTTCTCTCTCATTTTAGGATGAGCTATTGTGGGCTGCTGCGTGGCTGTATCGGGCAACTGATGATGAGTACTTCCTAAAATACGTCGTCGACAATGCTGTATACATGGGCGGAACTGGATGGGCAGTCAAAGAATTCTCGTGGGACAACAAATATGCTGGTGTGCAAATCCTTCTTTCTCAGGTAATTTCATTCAAGAACCTCATCATCATGAGAACCAGAGCCTCTAGCTAATCGAGCTGTCTTTTTCTATGAAAACTTTGTGATTCTACATATTCAAATTGGGAACGAGTAACGGAAGTTTGGCAAACTGACTGCAGATACTTCTGGAAGGCCGTGGTGGCGCTTACACTTCCACCTTGAAGCAATATCAGGCCAAAGCCAATTACTTTGCCTGTGCATGTCTGCAAAAGAATGATGGCTACAACATCCACAAAACTCCTGGTTAGTCTTAAGTAGATAATATAATACCTCTATGATCCCTTTTCGATCATATAATTGCTTTTATCGATTCGTGATCCTCCTTAATATAAGGCCTTATAAAGCACGCTCGGTTGTGGTTTTGTTTCTGTATCAGGGGGCTTAATGTATGTCAGGGAATGGAACAATTTGCAATATGCCTCCGCTGCTGCATTTCTTCTTGCCGTCTACTCTGATTCTCTTTCTGCTGCAAATGCTAAGCTTGCCTGTCCAGAAGGGCAGATCCCACCTCAGGCGCTCCTCGATTTTGCTAGGTCACAGGTACTCAAGGGACTCTACTTCAAGTTTGGCCGATCATAGTATTCACATTTTGATGATCTTTGCTGACAGACAAAATTCCATTTTTCCTGTGCATCAATATTTACATCTTCCGGTAAATGACCTGTGCTGATTTCTCGCTCATATTGATTTTTCAGGCTGACTATTTTCTTGGTAAAAACCCCAAGTCTATGAGCTACTTAGTTGGATATGGACAGCAATATCCCATCCATGTTCACCATAGAGGTTCTTCCATTGCCTCTATATTTTCTCTTCAATCAACGGTTGAATGTGTGCAAGGATTTGAGACATGGTATCGTCGTCCCGAGGGAAATCCTAATGTCATACATGGAGCTCTTGTGGGAGGCCCTGATCAGAATGATAACTTCTCTGATGACCGTTCCAACTATGAACAAACCGAGCCTACATTGTCTGGCTGTGCTCCTCTTGTTGGCCTCTTCTCTAAGCTGGAAAGTGTATCCGAAGCCGCAGGTAGGAAATTCACACAGAATGTGTCGTCACTCCTTCCCTGGTAGCTAGGGTCACTTCATTTCAGGAACGTTGTGAGCTACCAAGATGTAATCACTAATTCCCATGTCTCTCTTCGGCTAATATTTTCAGGCAACTATCCTAAGAAAGCACCAGTTCCTCGTCCAACAACACCGCATTCCTATCAAGAAACTCAAAAAACACAAGAACCGTATAGAAGTCATGGTAAGAATAAAATTCAATTCTTGAAAGATGCTATATACTTCTCCATGATTCCTCAGAGACAATGCCCTCACTATTTTGCAACTTTGTTTGATTTCCTTGAATCCCTTACACTGCAGAAGCCCCAGTGGAATTCATTCACTCAATAACCAAGACATGGACAGTTGGACCAACAAAATATTACAGGCACAAGGTGATAATCAAAAACAAGTCTGAGAAGCCAATCAAAGACCTTAAATTGGTGATAGAAGACCTTTCAGGATCTATATGGGGTCTCAATCCAACACAACAGAGGAACACCTATGAGCTTCCTCAATGGCAGAAGGTCTTGCATCCTGGCGCAGAATGCATCTTTGTTTATGTTCAAGGCGGCCCTCAGGCTAAGGTTACAGTTCAAAGCTACAACTGAACACTTGAAGGAAAGAATTGCCAACTATATTGAAGCCAAACGAAAAGCTTATAATTTCAAAATACAGGGGAGAACACATTTTTCTCTTTCTTTTTGACACAATTTTCACCCGGTAATCTTACAAATGTTAATAACTGTTGTATCTTGATGAATCAGAATTCAAACATACCAAGCTTTTTATCTAACACACTTGGTTGATTCTAAGCAAATGAAGCTTCGAGGTCAGGGGCCTTCACGAAATATTAATTCACCAGCCTAATCGGCCCATCCTCATTGGAAAAAAAGAAAAGAAAAAAGTAAAATTGTTGCTAATGTATTTCTTAGCATGAAAAAATTAACTATGAATTTGAAATTTGATATATATCATAATGACATCCTTTTTAAATACATAAATGGAGACATACATATCTTTTTTAAAAATACAAAAATAGTAGAATATCAAATCAACCTTAATTAATTTACAAAACTCATGAATCGAGTAAGAAATCATGAGAATTCTATAAAAAAAACATATTAAAATAAATCAAAAAATTCAATTTCTAATAAGTAAAATATTGAAATAATAAAAAAAAATGCTCAACTTAAAATAAAAAAACACAAAAAAACAGTTTAAATTAACTATTTAAACCTGCAATTTAAGTTATGAGAATTGGATTAACCCTATAAAAAATAAATTAAAAAAATTATAAAGTCAAGTTTTTAACTAACTCATTGTTAAAAGGCTATATAAAAATATGAGCAAGCTTGGTTTAATATGAAAAACTCGCGATTCAAATTATAAAAAAATAATAATTTAATAAAAAATAAATAAGTAAAAACCACAAAGTTTAAATCCCAATTAATTAAACTCATGATCTAAGTTATGAAAACAAGATTATTCTATAAAAAAACAAATTAAAAAAGAATAGAAAGCTTAGTTTTCAATTAAATTCATTATTGAATAATGAAATCACTAAAAAAACAATTTAAAAGAAAAGAAAAAAATCCTTGTCAACTTAGATCAACCCAATAAATTTGTAATCTGTATCATAAAATTCTAATAACTTAATAAAAAATAAATAAATAAATTATAAAATTCAATTCTCAACCAACTAAATCCAAGATCTAAAACTCGTGTCATTAAAAACAAGATTACTTCATAGAAAATAAATTACAAAGTCTAACTCTCAATAACTCATTAAATGATAAACATCAAAAATAAATATTAAAAAAAAACCCTAGCTTCAATGTAAAAAAAAAAAACATTTTGAATTTCATTTTTACTCGTTTTAGTTTTAAATTTAATTCTTATATCTTTAATTATTTTAAATCATTAAAACTTCATTTAATTCAAGCTAATATTTTTTTTTCTCAACATCACAATATCCTCATATCTAGGAATCTCAAAAAAAAAAATAGTCAATCTCAATCAAACACAATATAAGAAGATAAAATTAATATATATACACGCCCTAAAAAAAGGTTGAAACTTCCCCATCCCCTGCCTGCCTTTCAATTGCAAATCCAGTAGAACACTGGTGTATATTTCTGTGTTTTTTTTCTTTTTCTACAAAGAAATGCCAATTTGTTTTTATTTGCAAGTGTGCTCGTTGTATAGACACCAATGAATGTTTCAAAACCTAATGGTCAGGAATGGTTGCACTGATCAAGACGATCAAAACCACTGGCTGCCTTCTTCGATAATGCCTTTAAGGAAATGAGGAGGCATACGGCAGCACAGCACCGTGGTTAAGAATCATAGCAGTCGATACTGAATAATTTTGATAGAAGTGGGGAACCGGAACACATCCAGAAAACTAAGTGAAAACTTCAAAATATGATAAATTTAAGCACAACATAATTGCTTTAGTCATAATGGACCTCGAGAGCTTGGCAAGAAAACAAACAACCCCTAAATAATGTTTGAAAACAAAAGCAAAAAATCTCTTCTACAATTGCACTACCAAAAATAATAATTTTCTACGACGAGAGCAGGTGCAGAGATCCTTCAAAATCTTCATCTGCTTCACTCAGTCTTCATCATTAAATGTCTTCTTTTTTCCTGCATAGGAAAATAACAAGTGGGGGGGGGGGGGGGTGTTAGCAGCATAACTTAAAATCTTAAGGCCTGTTTAGAGTTTTGGTTGAACAACCATTTCATTATTTTTTCTTCATTTCTTTATCTTTGAATTAATGTTTTCTTGTGTTTTTGAATGTTTTGATTTGGTGATGATAAAAATAATTTCTTTTAACAAAAAAAAAAACCATTGTTCTGAGATAAATTTTCAAGCCAAAGCATTTTGAAACACAGCATCTATCACTCCTAAATAGGTACTAAATCTACCGAAGTTGCATAAAGTAATTGTCAAGCCAACATTCGAAGCTACAATTCATTATGAAAACATTATTCATGGCTAAGGACAACAGTGTTACCAAACACAACCCTCACTGTTACCATAGTGAATTTGCTAGTCTATCTCTAGAAACAGAAATTCAGTTCCTTCAGGTCAAAAAGGATTTATGAACAATTACCTGAAGCAGCTGTGGTCACACTGGGTTTAAAAGGGGTCCCACGTCCTCGACCACCCCTGCCCCCACCTCTGCCACCACGTCCACTATCAAAACGGCCCCCGCGTCCACTATCAAAACGACCCCTACCACCACTGCCTCTGTCACGACCCCGGCCACTGTCCCGACTGTCACGGTTATCATTCCTTGGTTTTGCTTCATCCACAGTTAAGTAGCATTCTCCAAGTTGACTTCCATTAAGCTCAAAAGCTTTGTTCAAAGCATCAGCATCATTAAATTCCAAGTAAGCCATCCTGAAATTGGTTTACAATTTAGGACTTGGCATGACTCACTATATCACAAGTCACTAGGTAAAATTAAAATAAGACGTGACAGAAACCTAGCCAACTATTAGAACATGACAAAAACCTTCAGATAGTACTTAAACATTACGCGCCGTCAATCATCCATCATAACCAGAATATTTACCTAGCAACATAACAAAAGTAAAGAATTTCTCAAGACACTTTTGAAAGAAAAAATGAATTCATTCCTCCCCAGACCACTGGCTGGCAAAGTTGCAGCCTTGGCACAAGTCTCAATGGACAAATCAGATTATGTAAACTCAGCATGTTTCAAAAGGAAAAAACAGATCACATGTACATTAAGAAAGAGACTAGTTTAATTGTTTAGCAACAAACTACTGAGATTATATGAATGGACGACAACGATTCTCACCAAAGAAATCCACATTAAATTCATTCATCATGAATCAATTACAAAATATAAACAAAATAATTCTGAAAGAATCATTCAGAAGAATAATCACATAGCAGCAGTCAATATACTGTAATCTTGCATATTAGGAAAAATGAATCTAGTAAAAGGGATTGAAGGGGAATGTACCCTTTAATGGCACCGGTATCATAATCAGTTGGAATAGATATCCTTTTAATCTCCCCACAAGAACCAAAATGCTCCTGGAGAGAGCTCCTAATCTGTAAAGATTTGGATTGAACACACCATGAGAAATCCCCTAGAAATCTCAGGACCACAAAATTGACCTTTAAAGCTACCACAGTGGGAAATCATTACCTCATCCTCCCCGGCAGATTTGTCAAACCCCTTGACAAAAATGGTTTGGGATTGACCACTCCCTCCCTTAGGGAATGAGTTGCTATCTTTGCTGTATGGCGTATTTGAGCCCTTCTCACGAGCCAAATCAAGTCTGACATCCCGGCCAAGTAAAGTCTTACCATGGAATTTTAGAGCCTGTTAAGGGAAAACAGAGAACAAAAAAATAAGGACAAGAATAGTTATCAATGATTAGAAAAAATTTTAAATTTCCCAATACAGTTAAAACACAGAAAAAAAGAGTTTGATTCCCAAAAATAAAGCCTATACATGATACTGACCCAGCAACAATTAACATTATACTACAATAAAAAAATAAAGATTATACCATTTGAAAAACAGCTCAGTGCCAGGTGACAACTGAATTTGAAAATAAAAAGAAATTATAAAACCTAACCTTCTGTGCTGCTTCAGCTGTGGTAAACTCAACATGGCCAAAGCCCCTAAACCTCTCATCTGCATCTAAGGCGAAGCGAACATCAGCAACTTCCCCAGCCCCTTTAAAGAAATTTTCCCTGCAGTAAAAACTTACACAGGTGAGAATTATGCAAAAATCATTCTAGATTTGCAGTAGGCTCGAAAATGAACATACACATCAGCACGTTCAACTTGAAATGATAGGTTTCCAACAAAAAGTGTCTTTGACCCAGTATTCTCATGAGTAACTGGTGTAACAGGCGTCTTGGGCTGCATATAAAGAAATTCATTCAAAAGATGCACTACAAACTTAAGTGTAAAAAACAAAAGTAAAGGCAAAATGTTGAATTACAGTTTTGATATCAGACTTTATATCAGCATCAACCATCTCTACATCAGTGTCCTGATCCAGGGGGTAAAAAACAAGTTATCGACACTCACAAGTGTGTAATAAAACATGAATTAACTAATAGAAGAAATTTTACATTTTTCTTTGGAGTCTTTGATGGCTTTTCATCTTCACTATCTTCCTCACTCTCTGAGCCATCACTGGAGCTCTCCTCTTCGCTGCTACTTTCATTTTGAGCAGTTGCTTTTGCCTGTGGCACACAAAATTATGGTTGTCGAATTGATAGCAATGAATAAAAAACTACAGAAAACTACAGATAATAAAAGAATAAAACCACAAGAATCATCATGATATATATCATGCATGGTAATGATCCAGGAGCTTTTCAAAAGTGATTTTGGAATTGATGGTTCTTTTGGAGCTTTTCAATTATTATGAAGTTCCATTATCAATACCACTGAAAAGCACCCAAAAGAGCATCAACTTGATGCATTTCCAGCCCAAAAGAACTAAGGAAAAGTACCTGCAAACGCATTACCAAACAAGCCTAAAAGCTTAGTGTTTCCCCAAGCAAAACACCTTCAGATTTGAACATATGCAACTAATTCAGCATATGCAAGTGTTTGTAAATATCTAAGCATGCACATGTTTTATGCAGAATTACCTGTTTCAATTCCTTTGTTTCAGTTACAGAGGATGGCTTTTTGGAAGCAACAGCTGCCTTTGCTGCAGGAGTCTGCAGAGAGAAAAAGGGAAAGATTTACTGCATGACAAAACAGATCCACAGCAATCATGGGACAACAAAATTACATTCAATATGATTCTGAGAGAATTTATCTTTCCTACATGAAAAACTGGCTGGAATGACATGGATAAAGACAAGAAAATAAAAGCCACATGTTTTATTAGTTTAATTCACCTGCAGCAATGATAATATAACTTGAGGTTAAGAATCAGCCAAATCCATATTTAATATTCTATAAGCATATATGGTAATACCTCATCTTCAGAAGAGGATTCATCGGAATCAGAGTCATCATCACTTGAATCAGCTTTCTTCTGAGCAGCTGGTGCAGGAACCTTCTTAGGAAAAGAAGACTTTGCAGATGCACCCTACATAAACAAATAGTAAAACAATTCAGTAGGTTTGCTGGCTGTTACCTTGGCTGCAGAATTACTCAAATATGTTAGAATTAAATATCCAACACATTCACATAGAGATTAGAAACAAGTTAGAACGGAACCTTATCATCATCAGTGGATTCACTATCATCAGAATCGCTTTCAGAGTCATCGCTTAATTCAACTTTTTTAATGGTGGCTGCTTGTGCAGGAACATTCTTAGGAGCAGAAGCCTTTGCGGGAATTTCCTACATAATTAATTAATCAATGGTCACCAAACAGTAACTCACTACAGATGAAATTACAAAGTTCAGGTAGGAAGGATGAGGAAGGCTAGTAAACCAGAAAGCTTGAAAACAAACACCAATGCTAAGGCAATCAAATAATATATTTCACTAACCAAAAATATCCTAGTAGTATGCCAATGGCCTTGGCTTAAGCTGCTATAGTTTTCTCCAAGCACAACATAAATTTTACAGCAAATTACTACCAAAGATTTGTATTCATTCAGATCCTATAAATCAGTATCTGAGTCAAAACTATCATTCGATTAACCAATTTGTGCAACAGATGCCATCAAAAATATACTACAGTGAAGTCATTTTAGGATTTTTGTCCAGGATATATTGTAGTTATTTCTCTAGAATTTTGCAAAACATATTGGAAATTTACCTCATCATCAGAAGATTCATCCTCTGAAGACTCAGAACTGCTGCTGTCATCCTTTCCCTTCTTCACAGCAGCACCATGGGAACCATTTTTTACAGCAATTGGCTCCTTCTTGGCAGAAGCAGCTTTCACAGGTGGCTCCTGAAAGAAAAATTAAATTTAATAAACAAAAGAGGGGAAAAAAGCCATGTCAACTAAACTTTGCTTCAATGCTTACCTCATCAGATTCCAACTCAGATCCGGAGTCTGATTCAGAGTCACTGGATTCTTTGGCAGGTGGTTTAGTTGGCTGCACTGCCTTCTTTGGCAGAACCTTAACCTAATAAGTTACAAAAATTGTGAACCAAATCCATACATAAAGTAAAACTTGTTCTAAAACATATAAAATTACAAAATTGGGAACGCAAAATACAAAATTCACAAAAAGAAAAAATCAAACGCCCTATTTTCATCAAAAATTTGATTCAAAATTGACACATTACAAGTATTTAGACCATGAAAAAATGCATGAGAATTGTAAGTTAAATCTGTATGTACCTCTTCTTCCTCTGATGAGGAGTCATTAGAATCACTGGACTCATGTTTCTTCTTTTTCAGGGTCTTAGTTTCAACCTTTTCCTTCTGGGCAGCCTGAGCTACTCCGTCATTTTTCTTCTGCTTTTTGGCACTCACAATCTTCTCTAATGCTTCTTCTGCCTCCCTCTTGTTCTGACCTGCAAACACCACAGTTTCCAAGCAAAATTACACGTTAAACAGACAACAAATTTCAAATTTAACACAACAGCATTCAGATAAGATAAAGCAAAAAATTCCATTTCCCAAATTCAACCCCTGTATGCATAAACTCGTTGGTAAACGACCGATAAAACTTACACAAATCACGAGCTTCTGTTTTATTATCAATGTTCTCAAATTCAGAAAATCGAGAACAGAAAAGAGCCCAAATCATTGTACAAAAAGAAAATCTCTTTTCTATTTAGAGAAACACACAAAAATCACTTCAAAATCCCAATATATAAACCCACGTTCCACAATCAAACCCTAAACACCGCCTACCACACTAAACCAGTGGAAGATAACCACACAAAAGCAGAACAGTAAAACCTTAAGTACAAACTCTTTACCTTTCTTCCCAGCCTTAGCAGGACTTACAGCAGGAGCTGCTTCAACCTACAAAAACAGCACAGGGCCCTATTAGACAAAACAAACAACAAAAGACTCTTTTAAAAAAAAATCGAAGAATAGAAGAAGAAATAGCGAAAGAATCATACTTTGGTAGCTGATTTCTTGCTAGACTTGCCCATTTTGCTAGAATAATTTTAGAGATAAAAATCTTAAGAACGGCTCTACAAAACCCTAGTTTTTGAGATATTTTGTAGGGTTTTGAGAGCGGTAAAGATTGCGGGGATTGAAGAGAGTATATTTATAGGCGTGTCAGGTGTGAGTAGGGGTTTGATTAGGGTTTATGACTGCCCGCCAGTGTATATTATGATTCGGTGGAGTGACAGGTCCTTTTAATTTTCACCGTTGGATTTAATGACTTTTGATTTGACGGCTTGAATTAGTAGTTTTTGTAAATTCCTTAAAGAATTCTGTTTATACATGGACTTCGGGAATAAACTAGTTTATCCGCCCACGTTTTTAGTCGAGCAAGGATAAATTTTCTTTAAAATATAAAAGAAGATGTCTGGATCCTTAAAAAAAAATGATATTGTAATTAAATTCAATACAACACTTAAATTTTAAAATTTTCTATCCAATTTTTTAATTAATATTTAATTAGTTTCTCAAAATTACAATTCAGGTTATAAATTTTATTAAATCTAATTAATTTTTTATTTTATTATATAATAAAAAAATATCAAAATTAATTTATTATCAATGAAATACTGAAAAATAAATTTTAATATAAATCTCATACTAAATAATGAAATTAGCCAAAAAATTGTAAACAAATGACAAAAAAAATCTTAGTATGACTTTTTAATTAATATTTAATCAACTTATCAAACTTGAAACTAAAATTATAGACTTCACTTGATTAATTTAATTTTTATATTTTAATATATAATAAAAATATAAAAAAAATAATTTATTATCAATCATTAAGGTAGTATTTGGTTGTTATCTGGAGAGAAGGACACAAAAGAAAACAAAAAAAAACAGGACAGAAAAGGACATAAGGATAAAATTATGTTTTATAGTAATGTACTGGACAAAAATAATTATTTTTGCATCTGATTTGGTTGTAGTGCACAAAACAGGATAAAATATGAAAAAATATATTTACTATTAATATGTATTATTGTCAAACTTATATATTAAAAAAAAATAGATATTTTTTTCTTTAGTTTATATTATTGTTGAAATTAACAATTCTATAATAAACATAATTATAAAATTAGAACTGACTTAATGGGTTGACTTGGGGTTTGAACTGGTTCAGGTTTAAAAGTTTACTCAACATAGCTTGGTTAAAAACCTATGTGAACTCTAGATAAAACATAAGTAAAAAACTTGTTGATTTTTTGAAAAAAAAATAGTTAAAACAAGGTTAGTTTGATTATTTAAAAAAAAATTGGGTCGTTCGAGTTAACCCTCCTAAACCTTACCTTATATTAACTCTCAAGTTGGATTTTAAAACTATGACAATAACAATTTTTATTTATATGTTAACGCAAGTTAAGTTAGGTTGACCCTTCTAAACCATATCCTAGATCTTGCTACTGTTAATCCCTAAGTTAGGTTTTCAAAATAATATTAGTTCTTAAAATCATACAGTCCTTTATCAAGATCCTTATGGAAGTTTTAGCAAAATTCCTTATATATCTAGAACATCTCAAGTTATCTAAAATCATTTATATACTTTTAAGGTCAAAATGATATTATATAAAAATACTCTACATAATAATATATATGAAAAGTGTTCATATTGATTAAGTATATACATTCAAGATTGAACTATTTAGGATATATATCATTAATTGTTAAGTAAAAACTTTGTTTCTACGATAGAATTGAATCAACTTTTAAATTTTATTTAATCTATTTTCTTATACTACTAATATTATCAGAAATAATTAAAAGATGAAATATTACTCCTTTTTTTCTTAAATGTCGCATATACAAAGAAAAGAAAAATGAATGACGCAAACACTAAAAAACTTAAAAGAACACCAAGAACAAGAAAATAATAAAAGAATATGATCTTGTTTTAGAGCCTAGCTCAAATACCAACTAATACAAACCTCGTGATTACGTGATCACTTAACTCACAATCAAGAATGAGATCTAATCCTAAAGAGCTGAAATAAGTTTAATAGGAGTGTGATATAATAAAAATTTATCTTAAGACACCAACACTATTAGAATAAAGTTGAATGACGTCATTAAGCTAGTTAATCTTCAATAAGTCTGATTTAATTCATTTAAGAAATGAAGAATGTAAGAATCACTCTCACACAAGTTTTTTTTAAAAAAAACATTTTGAATTCTTATTGATAACAAGTCTATCTTTAGGCTTACAAAGGTTTAAATATTTATGAAAATATAACCCTAATGGATCTATCTTAGCATACTAATTTGACTCGCGTATAAAATTGACCTAAAAACCCCAAACTAAAAAGATCACAACCTAATCCAAACAAGCTTTAGATTCTAGTTGAAAATAAAATATTAATTAAACCTAAAAAAACCTTAAACTATAGCTAACAAAATAAAATAAAACTCATAATATTAAATTCTTGTTCTGCCATGAGAAGAAAAGAAGGAAAGAAAATATTACAGACTGATTCAAGGCTTACATAAGCTTTCCATGCAACTTATTAATTTTAGAAACTAAAGGAAAAACCCATATTGTTCCAAGTTATAGTAGGATTTTGCTATTAAACTTATGTTTTTTCTTTCTTTAAAAAGAGAGTAATAGCTGGTATTAATTTTTTTTTATCGCCTCTTAGGATCCTTCTAATACTAGGAAACACAATCAAAGTTACTAGAATTATCTCCTTGCATAATTAGGAAGCCTTGTCATCACTTTATTTTTTAAGTCAACTTGGATTCTTTTGTTTCCTTTCCTGTATTTTATCCTCACCTCATAGCCCCATTAAGATTGGATTGAGCTCCTCTTGTATATAGATAAGATATACTAAGGGCTTTTCTTGATGCTCAAATGAACCCTTCAAATCTGACTTGGTCAAAACATTCAAAATTATTGCAATTAATGTCTCTTTTAATGCCTTTATCTTGGACTAGGTCATTAACTCATTTGAAACATGTAATGGATCCTTGTTAGTGTTTGTGGGTTGATCTAGATCATCCCTTATCTCTTATTTAATTGTCTATAAATTCTTTTATTTTTCACAAACATTAACTAGTTTAACTATCTTTCACAAATACCTATAAATCCGTCCAACTCATCTTTTCTTACCCTTTATATGATTAATATTCAAAATACAATTTTGTATTTAAAGAATTTACAATTACAAGATTCATGAAATTCTTATAACAATACAAAGTGTAAAACACCTTCTTAAAACTTGTAGATGCCCAGTTACTTTCACCTACTGCCCTCCTTTACTTTACTTTTGCAACCTCTTTAACATTTTTAATAATTCATTATCAGAATTCTATTTAAATTATTACTTAATTTCACACTGAAGTAAAAAGGATTTACATCATTAATGCACATTTTGCAAAGTCTAAATCTTGCACATACTCTAATCATGCTCATTTATTTATTTACAATATATGACTTTGCTTAAACTCATAACCTAACATACAAGCCTTCATGCACATCCTTTAATCATGATCATTTATTTGAATAAAAAAAAAGACTAGGTTAGATCTGGCCCAACGATTTTGGTCTAGGTTAGATCTGGCCCAACGATTTTGGTCTAGGTTAGAGCTGTCCGACCTAGTAAACAATAGAGCTGTTCTCCATTGTACACTTTGCAGAATAGTAGAGATAGAGGAAATGAAGCAGAAAAAAAAGGATGAAAGGGGAGGCTGACCTATTAACGATGTTGATGGTGCTGGTGGCTCACATTAGCGGTGTTGTCGCGGCGAACAACGATTCCAGATGAAGGTTTTTCTTCTTCTTTTTGTTTATTTCTCTATGTTTCTTCTTTTTCTGGCTTTATGCTTTTACTTCTCTTTGTTTTTTTCTTTTTTTTTTGGTTTTTTTCATCTATTCTTCTTTCACTCTCCTTTTTATGTTCTATGTTTTTCTCTCTCTTCTTTTCTCTTATATTTTGGTCTCTCTCTTTTCCTTTTTTTCCCTTTTGTTTTTTTCTCTCTCTATTTGTTTTGGTCTATCTTTTTATATCTTTCAACTCTTCTCCCTCATCCAAAATCTTCTCTCCTAAATTCTTTTTTTATGTTCTCCACACTCTAGTATTGATAAGGGGAAAAAAGGTATAGAGCAACCTTACCTTGTCCCCTCACGCTAAATGGGTAAGACGACTAAACAACCACCTTATAGTCACTCGTAAGACTTATATTCTCTACTTTTTCATCTTAACAAGCCATAAAGAATGGGTTTTGTTTGTTTTAGGTTCTTAGAAGAGAGAGGAAAAGAGGCGCAACATAGAAGAAAATCTCTTTCTTCCCCTGCTCATGCGCACCAAGGGGAAAGAGATGTACAATGTCATTTAAAAGAACACCATTTTCCTTCTTCTTTTTTTTTTACAGTGGATGGAATGTTGTTATTTTAAAAAAGACACGCCGTTTCAGGCGCTAAAGAAATCGATCTCCAAATTAGTCATCAATTTTTTATTTATTTAATCAAGTCCTCAATTATAATTTTTATTTTAAGAATCAATTCAATTGTATCCCTGTCAAATTTAATTGCTAGCCTTGAAGTTGGCTATTTTTTTCACTTTAGTTCTTTTGTGAAATTTGACCCTTAATTTATTAACAAACTTTCAATTTCTTTAATATAGTCCCTGATTCAGTAAATTACAAACTCTCAATTTATGCACCTTTTCTAGTTTAGTCCTTGGTTTCAGACTTCTTCAATCAACTACTTAATTGGCTATTAAACTTCAATATTTTATGCAATTAACTTTTGATTTAACCAAATTAACTTTTAAAAATTATAATTTAACCCATGAACTTTAATTTCTTTCATTTAAAGCCTAAATTGACTTAAAATTAATTTTTCTTGCTATCAAACCCTTTATAAATTCAATTAAACCTTTAATAAAATTTAATTGAGTCCATAATATTTAATTTCTAACTTTTCTTCCTCAAATTCAATTTTTCTTACCAACACAGCTCTCATGAATAAAAAATATATTGTTAAATTTTAGTCTTTGTTTTTTGAACCTCCACAATTATTTTTTGGTTATTTTCAGGATATTATGGCATCCTCATCTCATTGTAATTTTTTTTATTTCTTCTAAATATATATTTTTTGATTTTAGGAATAATTCAAAAATGAGTTATGACATATTTAATTAGATGTATATATTGGCTTTTCAATATACAATTATTTTTTTTCCTTTATGGAGAAAACACACTATAAAAGCATGAACATTATTTTTTTCTATTAAAAAAAATTGGTTCAATCTATGGCGAAGTAAGAACAAACTCACTAGTATATCTGTTTTGTGTAATAATTGGAATTAAACAGTATAATGAGATTAAATGATTATTAATGAAAATTATTATTTATTTTAATTTTAAAAATGCATATTTTCCAATTAATTAATTTCTTAAATTAAAAAAATTTGATTCAAAATAATTAATCTTATAGACAGTTTTATTTTTAAGTTTCGAGTGTTAATGTATTGATATTATAAATATTAACAAAACCAATAAGGCATGAAAAAATTTATTATAACACCTGACATAAATTACCATGAATTGCTTAATTAAAATTACCATTTTACCTTTAAGTGGAAAAAATGAATGCCTAATGTAGGGAGGTAATTTGACTTTTTCTAATAACTCACTGGTTATTAAAAAACTACTAATATGTATATAAATCTTTTTAACATTTTTTAAACAGTAAAATAACTTATTTACTCTAAAATAAGAAAAGATAAAACTCTCGATGAAGGGTTTTTTCACCTTTCCATTTCTTATAATATATTTAAAGAAATATTTTCCCTTAAAAACATAAAAAAAAATATGGCATCATCTAAAAGAATTTTCATCATTTCACATTATTTTCTTTTTCCTTTTTTCATAAATTTCAAGCGCATTAAAAGCATTTTGGTCTTTTTACATTAAATACCTACTTTTCTAATCTAAAACATTGATGGTGCGTGTTTAATATGCGTCGGCATATGGAAAGTATCTATAGTTTTTGGGCAACATATGAGACACCTCTTAGTGGCCAAACTTGTCTTTCAATTATATTGTTGGACGTGTCATCACGTTCTTTTTCTCCTGATGCTACATATAAAACAGATGATTAGTGGTTTGTCAATGATCATCATTTATTTTTTTTCTCTTTTTTTTTCTGTCATATATAAACAAGAACATGTTTCTCCTCTTTGTTTTTTTGTATTTATATTTTAGTTCTTACTTGTTTGATTTTAATTTTTTGTTCTTAGCCCTTTTATAAAACCTTTGTCTATCTCCAATTTAGTACTTTAATTACAATTTGTCATACATTATTATTTTTTAATTTATTCCTTATTCTTTTGATTTTTGATTTTTTTCCATGGCCATTTTGTTAAATTTTTATTTGATTGTAATTTCATCCTTTAATCAAAGTTTATGATGTATTTTTTTTTCAAATTAACCCTCATTTTTTTATTTCTTTTTTCTTTTTTGTTAAAGTTATTTTCTTTTCAATTTAACCCTCCAATCAAAAACTTTTGGTAGTCTTCTAATTTATTTTTATTTCAATTTTCACTATTACTTTTTAAATATAGTTTGTTGTTTTAAATCTTTTGTATGATTGATTTTTTTTTCAATTTTATCCTTTAGTATTTGATTTAATAGAGATTGAGTTTAATGGTTTTATCATTTATGATGCTTCCAATCTAATGACCTACCTCACATGTTTGAAAATTAAATGCGAGCCACATCATTTTTTTTACTCATTTTCTTTTCTGATTTCATTATTTTATATTATTTTAAAAAAATATTTTTTTGGTTATCTTCAATTTTATTTTTATTGATTTATGTTAGTTTCATGATGTAGGCTATGGATTTTATAGGCTTTTTTTTATAGAGAGGTTTTCTTAAAAAAAATATTTTTATGTATTTAATTCTAAAAGATATTGTTATGATTCATCTATGTATGATTTGTTTTTGTTTTATATAAATGAAATTTATTTTAAAAAATAAAAAATATTTATTTTTAGATAATATTTCTATTATGTTTAGTTTTGCATACTATTTTTTATTTTATTTAATCAGTTTCATATGTGTGTCTATTTTTATTATCATTTGATTAAAACAATAATTTAATAAAAAAATTAGTAAACACAACTAGGTAAATACCATATATTACGAGATCAAATATCTTGATTAATATCTATATCTCAAATTTTCTACCTTTGCTTTTAGTAAACACAACTGTGTTTGGATTAGGTTCTTCATCTACAATTCGATATTAACCAATATGAGCCTCACTTATTCACATTGGATCCATCACTATAATCTTATAAAGATTATTATTATCATCTACAACTTCATGCACGTCGCTCACACTAAAAGTTGACTCAACCATTCTTTCTATTGTGGTCTTGTGAGGAACAAATGGTTCTTTGTATGCATACAAAACATGTATTCTTTCATGAATCCTTTTTGTAGGAGATGTATAATTACAATATTTGGATTGTAAATTTTTTTTATTTTTACACTTCTTATACAGACATCTAATACCACCTCCACTAATATTTCTTTTATTAGATATTGTGTAATTAATACAACCTTGAACCCCATTACAATAATCCATCCTCCACAATTATTAGGGTGGGTCTCAATACATTCATGAACGATCATTCATCACTTCATCCAAGCCTATATCAAATAATGATGATAACATGTATTAATTAACTACGTTAACTCAATAAATTTTTAAAAATATTGGTTTTGCTCAAGATTATTCAACCTACTTTAATACTTGTCCTAATTCATTATTAATTATCTATGTACATATAAATTTATACACATTTACAAAAATTATAACTCGACAATAAAAATGACAAAATATAAAATAAACTTGTTAAACAATCTATAATTTATTTTATTATATACACCTAAATAGATAATTCGACATAAGTTTCAACAATTTACCAACAAATATAATATTACAAAATCTAAAATAAAACATAATATGTACAAAATTATAAATCCATATAACAAGTTTGTTTGAGAAAAAACAATAAAACAAGTAAACATCAAAACAAAATATATATATATATATTACAAAAATATACAATAAAAAAATTAAACATTTTAAAATTGTGTTCAAATAAAAAAAAATTGCTTACTTAAGATGAAAAATTCATAATAAAATTTCAATGAAAACACAAATGTGTCAAACAGAGTGTTGTTGTGACCAAAAAAGTTAGGGAAGGATGAGTTATGTTGAGATGACAAGGGAATTTAGAGGGTGAACGTTTGTAAGAACTTACACGTTATCAAATTATTTGGGTTTTTTATTCCTTTTATTTCATTTGAGATACTTTTAGTATATACCAACAATATATTTCCATTAGTGTTTATCTACGAACTTAGTGATGAAAAAAATTCAGTTAATAAAAATCACTTCAAGATACCAATAAAAAAAATATGTTTATGTTTTTGTTAATTTTTTGATACTGATTCATTTTACTCCCCATTCAAAAATACATTTTTTATTTTCATCTCCAATCCCCTTTTTCCTTAACAATTTTGGTCTTCTATTTTTTTTTTTTTAAAAAAATCAGACCCTCCATAGTAAACATTATTTATATTGAAATATTCATCTTATAATAAAACCTAGGTTTTATAGTTTTTTTAATAAAATTATCTTGGTCTCATTATCCAAATCATAAATTTAGTATTTTAATTAAGATTAACTCAAGTTTTTTATTATTTATTTAATTGATTTATTTAATTTTATTTTTTTAATATTAAGTTGGTTGATAATTAAGTTATATAATTTATTTTAATTTATTTTCTATAAGGATATTCTAATATGATTATCGTAACCCAATTTTTTATAGCATAAATTCAAAAAAAAAAAAAACTATTGAACAAAAACAACAGAATGGATGCAGTTTCTTAAAAAAAAGAAAAAAGAAAAAAGAACCAAATAATGTTTTTCCACCATAAAAATATGAAACCTTTTAAATCATGAACCTGTTGGATTCCTTAATTGTGTCAAAAATCGAGATTCTCTTTCAAAAAACATCAGCCCAACATGTTCTTTAGATGGTTCAAGATGCTAGTTATGCTCTTCACATGCTGCTAACTAAAATCTGCTTTGAATTTTCGACTGAAAACCTGAGATTTGATCTCTAGTTAAAAGTTACAGCCTAATTATCATTTCTCTATCAATGGCATTCATTTACCTAAGAAATGTCATCCCATCTTGGTTGAGCCACCCATAGTTGATTGTCTCAGGCTGCATAGTAACAGCAAATAAGATCTGCAATATCTACCAAAGCTCATAAAAAATAAGACATGCAATCTAAGATAAATGACTTCTTCATTGAAACCACGAAATACCGTCTTCATACTCAAAGCCCGAGAAGGCATAGGCAACAACGCAACAAATAAAGCGACCCAAGAATCCCACAAAGTCTATAGCAAATAGTTCCCAATCTCAGATAAATGACTTCTTCATTGTAACCGAGTGAGAGACCTTAAAAATGTAGTGTTCATCTTCCTGATTTCTTATTTGCTAAAACGCCTCTCATTACATTCAGCACATTTCATATCAGTTCTGCTTTTCTGATTTCACAATTTTTTGATGCTATTTGCAGTAGCCTGTCACTCCACAACACAGACCCCCTGATCCATGCACATGCGAGCATGAGCTGAGTAGTTATTATAGTTCTAAAGAATAAAGCAATATTAGGAGACAAAAACTAGACATTGATTGTTCACACGCATTAATGACTCGGGGAGGGGCTCAAAATGGGAAACCTCGAAAGTTTGGATGCCCAAAATCTGGCAATGTGAACACATCTTCTAGTAATGAGTTTTATGGATATTTTGTGTGCATGCAAACAACAAAGCTTTGCCCAGCTTTTCGTTCCGTGAGGAACTTGCCATAAGTTGTAACTGAGGAGGAACAAACCGATTCTTCTTGTCTCCTTTGTTTCTGAATAAGCCAATCAAACAACTTCAAATTTCAAATCCTGAAAAAAGATCCAGAAAACCACATTAACTGAAAGTTGATGTTAAAGCACTGTTTGAGGGGCATCTTAAGTAAGTACATGAATTTTCTGTCCACGACTCTAATAAGATATTAAAGAGCAACTGATAGTTGTCCGTGAACTGTAGAAAAGAGAGTCAATTCCACATAAATGATTTCAAAGAAAATTCAGTTTGACACCAGCCAACTTAATTCAACCAGTTCTGCAAAGAATTAATTCATTTCATCATAACATGACCAAGGTAAAAAGTAATTATTTAAATCCAAAATTTCCCTATACCTTCAAGTACGAACCCACAAAGGTTCTAAGGAAAAGCCCTTCTCATTTCGGGAATGGGCAGCTGAAGCCCTAGGTGGGGGTGCGTGCACTGTTATAGGAAGAACCCACTCACTTTTGTCTCTACCTTCTATCAGAAGAGGATGCTCATATCTGAGTATGGAAGGTCAAGAGAGTTAAGGAACAGAGAGAAGTAAATATAATCAAAACTGAAGAGCAAATAACCATATGAAATTGAACATCATATCAACATAGCTAAATGCAAGATTTTTCAAGTATTAACACAAATGAGCAGTAATTTTACACTTATAGATGCAATGTCTAGTCATCTGAGTGTCCTCAAAGAAGAGATCGCAAGCTCATTCACCAGCCTTTTAACCTTCAGGACCTTAATCCAACTAGCTGACACAACAGAATTGCCCTTAAAACACTGGTTATCTCTTTTTCAATTGCAAGTAATTTTATTGTTGATGATTACAACTTCCATTCAATGAATTTTCATGCTTTTTAGTAAGAACAATTTCACAACTATGATATCCCCAAAATCTGATAAGTTTTTTCCTCCAATCTACATTTTTGCAGTCCTTCCCTTGCCTTTTTTTTTCTTTTTTGGAGTCAACTTGTCATCCCATTTTAGCAGCTAAGAGTCATTCAAAACTGAGCTATGAAACCCAAGATAGAATAAATAGCAGCCAGAAAAGAGAAAAGAGAATAAAATAAAAAAGAATATTAGTCTACAGTTCATTCTTTGCCACCAGCATGCAACAATTTGCATTACCTAGTGTATTATCTATGCTATATAAGTAAAGACCATATGGGAATACCTTGTCCAGTCCACATTTTTTGGGGTGGTAAAAAATTCAAATCGGAGAACCCATTGCACAGAGACATGGGATGTGGAAAAGGACATAGGCCCATCCATGGGAATTGAAAACAGGAAGCTTGTCTGCACCAAATCTGCAACAACCTCATGATGATCGCTTTGAACCTACAAGAATCATTCAAGCAATATGTCAGATAATTTTTTATCAGAATGTTCATGTTCAGTTAAGAAAGTCAGATTAACACTGGATTCCCCACAAAAGAAAGCGAACTCAATAAGTATCTTTTAGTGTTCCATGGTAACTGTATGGTAATGCTGCTTTTCCTTCATATACACAACAAATATGTACATGCACACCAGAAGACAGAAATGAAAAACATCATGTGCCATTACAAAATTCCATTCGGAACTTGACTCTATCTATGGCTTGTCTCAAGTTACTGAGCAGAATAACTCAGGTTGTTAAGTTAGAATAGTGACCACCCAAAGATAAATTTTGAGGGCAGTTTTTACAGTGATATATATGGACAAAGGATTAGTGTTCATTTTTATTTTTATTTTTATTTTGCTTGCAAAATAAGTACATCTATGATACATCAACCTCAATCAAGCAAAGCCATATTGCATCACATTCTATGATGTACCTTAGTAATGGTCGGGGAGTTCTTGCGAGAAGGATGAATATATCGTCGACTTACAGTCTCTGAAGTTTCCAATGTTATTGAAACCTGCAAGACACCAATCCTCAAGTAAACTTCACAGCCATTAGATCATTAGAAGTTTACAATGGGAGAATTTTTCCAAATAACTGATCCATCCAGCAGCGGATGGTAGGTAATGAATGCATTGACTGGCAGTAATGTGCACTGGAGGGATCAGTTAGCTCTGGAAATACCATTTCCCTTTCACTACATGCTATATATGCAACTGACTATTCCATTGCTTGTTATATGCAGTTACCTCAAGACATTTCTTGGCTCCTTCTTTGTGAAAAAACGTAAGGGTTCCACCTATCTGTTACTAAAACAGGTAAATAAAACGAAGAGGAAACCAGGGGGGACTGAAAGGAAATAGATCTCTGCAACTGACGTTACCATATCACTGAAGTAATAAGTGGAGTCTGAGTTCCTAGGGGAAAATCTCAACAGAACATGATCATCCATCCTGATATTGTAAGACCTCCCACGAACAAAGCCTTCTGCTGCAGGAAATGTTTGTAGCAAATAAGCTTACAGGTATAACATGTAAAAAATAGAGTATTTAGGATACTTAAAAGGAGAAGAAGGTTTCATAATTTACATGCTGCAGGTTCATTGTTTACAGATACAGTTCCTGGTGTATAAGATACCCCTGCCATGTCATCTCTAAGCTGCTGGCTTGGAAAGACCATAGCTGACAGCTTATCAGGTTCTGCCATATTTGTTAAGAGATAATTTACAGTTCAGAAAGCCTTTTTTATGACTAACAGATAGCAGAAGTCTTGATTATTTCAACAGGCAAGCTGAACAAATTGCAAAGGAAAGTTTCCTTATCATCCAACCAACTTTTATCTGAACTAACAAATGTAAAGCAAAGCACATTTAATCATGTGCCAGCACATTTAATCACCAATGCAGCCTCATGACTCACCTGCACCAGAGTCATACAAAACCTCAGCTGCGGACAGGCGAGGAAGTGCCAGAGTTGATAAACTTCTGCGTCCTCCTTCAGTAAATGAAGCATCCTTATTTGAAGACCTTGCCACAGATTGCAGGGACAGAGAACTTCCAAATGTCTTGTGTATACTTTCTCTGTTGGGATTGTAGGAAGAAACAGATGAGATTTCATCCCTTAAGCTTTCATGCCCTTCCTCAACTCCATCATCTAAATCATTTGCTCTGGCCTGTGAAGATCAATTGAATGACTAAATTTTGACAGCAGCTTTCAAAAGTGAATGATGTTAAGATGGCTCCAGTGGAATACATAAAAGCACAAACATAAAAGCTACATATAGCACAAGCAATGAAAATAAACAGAACAACAGACTGACTACCCATTCATTGTCTCCATCCATCTCTTTCCAGTATATATCCAATTGAATAGTTGTAGGCGGAACAATCCCTGAAACACCAAAGTAAGAAAGGTATTCATGTAAATTTTTCAAAAGATATTAAATACATTAGATTCAGAAAATCTTATCAGCATGCAATTTGCATGAACTATTTTTCAAATTCAGCCAAAGTTGGGGCTACTGTAGTTTTTCACCTTTACACATGTAGCAGTATAAGTCTAACAAATCAAAATCCACTTGGAACTGCCAGAAGTTTTCTGGAAAGTGTTTTTGCAGTAATTAAGAGTTGAGGTCTCCAACAAGAATGGACTTCAAGTTTCTGGGCATGCAATTTTGATAATTTATAATAAGAACAAGAATTTCCCACAACCCTTGGCTGTAAGAGTGCCTACTGCCTAATCCGTGGCAGTTTATCATGTCACCATGTTTGCGCAGCATTAATTACTTCATGAGCTTTGGTCAACAAAACTCTCTTATTCTACAGTTATATTACTTTTGCACCTCCTCATGGTTTTTAAAAGGAAAACTTGCCACCTTTTGCTACACTATAATGATTTTGATTCCCTGAACTTTTGGAAGCAATAAATGTTGTCCAACACATGGTGGACTGAGAAACTGCACATGTTGGATACTGTGTCCTACTGACAGGGTTTGTAGGAAAATTTTTGTTCTTAAAACAATTAAGTCAGTTTTTCCTTGTACAATTTTGGTTCAGCAGCTAGGCAGCTTGTATTGTCAATAAACACTAGTCTGTCATATTGTCTAAGGTTGCATTTTCGCCAGTTGAAAGTCTCAGACCCTAGAAAGGATAACATCACTTTCTTTTCCAATTAATTCTTAATTTCCTAAATACAGAACCCTGGAAACCAAATGGCACAATGATAGCAGTTATTCCTCTCTTTCCCTTATTCTTTCAATTCCCTGAAATCTATGTGCTGAACTAAAGATTTGTGATTTTTTATCCCACATTTTACAATCATCCTACATCACCAAAGCATTGGTATTTGTTCAAAACCCAAAGTAAAGGGATCTGAAAACTACTCACCGTCACTTTGACCTTCTTCCACTATTAGGCCATTGCCTTTCTGAGCCACCCATATTTGTAATGGAATACGATCTTCCTGCCAGGATTTAAGTTATAATTGCATGAGAACACATATGAAGAAAAATTAAAATAAGTCAAGGACTTCAATATACAACCTTAGTGTTTTCTGCTATCACATCGAATGGGGAAAAAACATAAATTCACATGATTGCTAATGTTTTTCTTTGGTGCAGCAACACGCAATTGCTGACTAGAAATGGCAAGATCAGAAAGTTGTCTTCAAGATCAGTCAAAATGCACTCGCCATTATGTAAGAGATGTAATATAGTACAAGCTTATGGTCATTGTTTATATATGCTGGAGGCAGTAAAGTTTTAGTGGATGACTGGACCAGAGGAGCTCAACAATGATTGGCTATTGTCACAAAGTAAAACAGTTTCATTGATGGGATTTCTTTAGCATAAAAACTAAAGCATTGTTAACAGAAAACTCCAGGAGACTTTAATCAGAAAGGCAGGATAAAAACACTTGATGAGCAACATCCCATGCATAAAGCCCAATCTCAAATTGCAATATCCTCTATTCATTTGAAACAAAAACTTCAACTTATGGAACACACATGCCAAATACGCTCCATGTATCACATGAAAAAGGTTTTTTGCAAGCTAATCATTATGCATGATGCAACAGATGTTATGTAGAATACCCAATATTTAGCCTCTAGCTATCAACATGAAGAGCAATACACATGCTTCAACCTTGGTTGCAGCAATTTTTGACTGTCGAGAAAGTATCAAATCAATTGTTGAAAATAAAAAATGATTCATTGCAGCTACTAATTCACCAGCTACAACAGAGAATTGCAACAATTAAATCTCACTAACAAAAAAATAAAAATAAAAATGAAATATGCACGCCTCCAAAAAGCAAATGTAGGAACTCATAATATGCTAACCAACAGTTATCACTGTGAAGTTGGGAAGACTTCAAATAATTTTGAATTTTTTGATAACTTAAAAACAGGCAAAACTGCAAGCTAATAAAACAACTAATAAAAGCTAAACATTTCAAGAACCTTAAAAAGCAGTTATGATATTTAAGCAGACCAACCAGTTGAATACGATCTTTTGATGACTCTCTATGAGAGTTAGTATTGTCCAGCATCAGCTGTTGTCCACATAATGTACTCTCAACATAGTATATATAGCGAATGGTAGCACCCCTGTAAGAAGGCGGTATAATGCTAGGCAGCAAGGTTCGTACCACATCTGTAGATTGCACCAAGTGATTCATTGAATCAACTAGAATCAATTACATGGAGTTCAATAAGCATAAGACACAAACTTTATGCATGTTGATACCCACAATACATCAAAATTCATCAAACTTGTATTATGGTAGTTGTAGTGCAAAATCCTTCATTGTATGCTCATGCTAACATCTGTCATTTATGTAGAGTAAGCAAAACTAATGCAAGTATAACTATAAAAAAAAAAACTTATATGCTTTCAGTTGAGTATGTCCCCGGAAGAAGGCATACCAGTTGTGTTTGGTATGTGAGGACAGGGGGTGAAAAATTACTTTTCTCATGTTTAGCACACAAGTTGCGAGGGGGAAAAGTCAAGAAGGGTAACATTTAACCCCAAAAGTGGGGGATTAAGCATTTCACTCCAAGCATCGAGGGTAAAACTTACCCTCCTAAATACTCATACTCATTGTCATTATTTATTAATGCATATGTTCTATCTAACAATACTTTTATCATATTTTAAATGCTTAATTCATCCACTTTAAAGTGTGAGACCCATTAATGTTATCTATAAATCTAATTTATTAAATATGTATCTACTGCCCATAATTTTTTCATCTCCCACCAAACATACATTAACATTTCATCCCTTAACACTTTTTACACCATTAACATTTCACCCATAAATCTTAATCCCTTAACATTTACCCTCCAAAATTTCCACCCATAAACACAACTTAAATGCTATTTATAAAATCTAAATAAAATAAATAAATACGATCGTTCATGTTCAACATTGAAAGACCACAAAAACCATCAACCATACAATTAACTTAATGAGTCTGCTTTATGCTGTTCAAAAGATAAACTAAGAAATAGCAATTGAAATGTCAAAATACAGGAAGGATAAATAACCATGTAGGTGTAACACATGTAAAATTAGATAAGCTTTCACATATGGGTGATGGGGGTGGAGAGATAACATAACATTAAATCAGACCAGATCTTACATGTTTTAGTCACACCAGAGGACACAATCTGATTTGAAACTATTGATGATGTAGAGCAGTCCATGAAAACATGTTCCCCTGAAAGAGGTCAACAAAAAATATCACCACTTAAATTACTGAAAATGAGAATGAGAAAATACTGCAGCAAAAGAGTTATTTCAGAGGTCTCTTTTCATTTTTGTTTCTGCTAACAACACTTCTATCGATCTCACAATTCTGGACACACAAAAATCCCCAAAATTAATGGTCAGTGATGTCAGTATTATTTCATGGGATGGAGGGAACGACAAATATATTCTGGTAGGGATGCTTGAAAATCATTCAAGTTAGCAACTGAAAGTAAATATTTTGACAAACCCCTTCAGATTTTTCCATTCCTATAGAAAAAAATTCTTTTAGTTTACTTGGCAGTAACCAATCTTGAGGCATCATATATTCAGAGGGAAGTACAACCAGCATGATAGATGGAATAATTTGTTAGATTAAAAGGAGGAACAAAGGACAAATAAGAAAAATCACAAGTACATTTGTTTCAAGCCCCTCTTCTCCCTTAAAAACACATTCTATTAACTCTTATTTATTCCTGAGGCGATTTCGTCTTCTCCCTTAAAAACAAATCCTATTAACTCTTATTTATTCCTGAGGCGATTTCGTCTTCTCATAAAGCAAACATCAGTCTTATAGATTCAATAACACCAATGAAAAAGATTTGAATATATTTAAATGAACTGGTGAAATAACTAAACCATTAAATGTCGACAACCCTTGCAGAAACACAATACAAACCTCTCCTCTGTTTGGATCCAGGCAAAGGCTTCTGAGTGGCAAACCATTGATTGTCCAACTTCTGAATACCTCTAATCGCAAAACCAAGCTTTTCAATTAACAGAGAAGACATAACATCTTTACCGGCACCATCTTTGGGGTTGGATATCTCAATAGTAACAAGAATGAAATCACCAGGTCTATACACATCTTTATCTGTTTGCACTTTTAGTGTTGGCACAAGCTCATCCTTCCGACCATCCGAAGAATTATCAACCTTTCTAGAACCCCCACTCCCAAAAAAAGCCAACATTTGTATCCAGGTATTGTTGTTCAGTTCTTGTTATTGATTAATGGGAGCAAGATGAATAAATATGAATGAAACGTCAACATTATTCTGCACTAAAAAAGGTAAAGTTATCATAAATTTCAGTTGTGAGCCCCAAAAAATCTCTAGATAGCAAAAAGATAATATACTGCAGAGCTAAACTTAGTCATATCACCATATTCAGTTGAAAAAATTTAGAAATTTTGTGCACGTACACACAGAGATAATATACTGCAGAGCTAAACTTAGTCATATCACTATATTCAGTTGAAAAAATGTCTAGATAGCAAAACAATAATATACTGCAGAGCTAAACTTAGTCATATCACTACATTCAGTTGAAAAAATTTGGAAATTTTCTGCACGCACACACAGAGAATTCCAATTTTCTTTATTGATTTGCCTCCACTTTCCATTTCCAAGAAAGTAAATAAAAAACTATGTATGGATTGCTACTTTACAAATGCAACTCTACTAACATGAACCAACACTTAACTAGTAAGCAAAAATGAGTTCAATTTTTAGTAAGCACAGAACAAAACAACAAGGATACCTATAATTCTCTTTTGAACTCGAATTCTATTATACTATCCTAGCAACCAAAGAAAAAGCAAGAATTTCCACATAGCTAGAAAGTAAAATTGATTACTAATATATAAATTACTACTATTACCACCAGTATATGCTTTCCATAGTAAACATAATTACAAGATCATATCATTCCCCTCTATCCCGCTCGCTTTTCTTTCACTTTATCAGAATCCAAACAGAAAATAAAACCCGCAATGCCGATCCATCTACGCAGAAAATTCTACTAAAATTCACATCATCAAATCTATAAGGCTAAAACTCAGTTTGTGACTGTATAACTAGTTGATCATTCAAGATCACATTAAATCTCACACACACGGATTTGTAAATTCTGCTTGATTTTCCTTCACTTTCTCAGTATCGAAAAGGAAAATAAGAACTCCAATGCTGATCTATCAATGCAGAAAATCTACTGAAATTCACCTACTCACAACTACAAGGCTAGATTCGGCTTAAGAGAGTAAGATTAGTGCTCTCTCGGATGCTACGATTTTCCTTCATTTTCTAGGAACCCAAACAGAAATCACAAGAAAACAAATTTGCAATGCTAAACTATATTCGATAAAATTCGGGTTTTGAGAGAGCGAGCGCAAACCAAGTAGTCTTGATATCAGATTCATATTTTCTCGGGAACCAAGCAGGAAATTGAAAATAATAGAAGAAGTGAAGATTACCAGAGATCATATGAAGATCGGGTTTTGTGAGAAGAAACGATTCTGTTATGAATTCAAAGGTGTAGATCGAGGCTGCTTCGTCTGGATCGTAAAATAGAGAAAAAAAGAAATCGATCAAATTTTTGGTGAATCTACTCCTGCAATATGGTAAAAAAGAATTAGCCAAGTTATATATTGTGGTCCTGTAGATTCAGAAATACTTCCTTTCGATTTCTGCAGTTAAAATGTTTTCTAATTACATGTTTGTTCTTACACTCAAAAATTGTTTTTTGAAAAAGAAAATTTAATTTAAATTATTTTTTAATTATTATAATATTCAGATATTAAAAATTAAATTTTTAAAAAATATATTATTCTAATATACCTACAAGCACAACAAAAAAAAATTAAAATAATTAAATCAAAATATCAAACACAATCTTAAAACAATATAAACTATAGTATTTACAAAGCTTGTTAAATTGAATTTAAAATAAGTTAAATAATTTGTTTATTTTTGTATTTGAAAAATATTTTTTAATTTTAAATTAATTTTTTATATTTTATATTATTTTAACATGTTAATTTTTAAAAAATTAAAGGTGTTGTTTTAATATTTTTTAAATAAAAATACTTTAAAAAATAACATACTTTTAAATATAAATTTTAATTTTAATTGTTTAGTAGTTTTCATAATAATTTATTCTTTTGCGTGAGACGGTAAATAAGCTTCAGATTGATCAAAACAGGAGATGAGCAATTAATGACGAGTTTTTTATCCTGGGATTGTTATGAACAATTATAAAGAGATTTGAATAAAACTTTAAGATATTAGGACTAATGTCCCATAATGTAGAAGCCATGAGATTTGATTTATTATTTGAAATTTATTGTTGGTTGAAAACTAAAGTAGATGGTTATTATTGGTAAATCTTAAACTGGGTAGTTTTTGTAATTTCTTTGAAAACTAAAGAAGATGGATATTATCGGTAAATCTTCAGCTATAGCAATTTAAGTTAAGCGCATGTTTAAGAGTGTAGCTGGAAATATGTTTAATAAAAAAAAATAGTATTGAAATATTTGGTTATTTTCAACCATACTTTTTATTTAACATACTCCATCAAAAATTGAGGGTGGACCTAAAGTTTTTAAAAAGTAATAAACACATGTTTTTCACTCCGTATCTTCACCAATATTATTTTTTTCTTGTAAATTTTTTTCCTACACCGAGCTTAAGCTCTGTTCCCTTCCCCTATGTAAATTGATCTGGATGAGATTGATAAAAGATTGACACCAGGGACAGTGTTCATCTTATTCCCCTCTGTCCCTTCTCCTGTCAAACAAAAGATTTTAATACAGAACTTCCCCATCCAAGCTCGTCTCCTCTATTCCCTTCAAACAGTGCTGGAAATCATTTGTGCCGACCAGTCTCCATCGTTTTGGTTTGCACGAAGCACAACTGTGCTGGGAATACCTTCACAAGAGAGAAACCCGTAAGTACTTATCTTATCTCCATCTTCAATTGTTTTTACATTTTACTCTAAATTTTTAATTTATGTGATGCTTTCATCTGTTTCTAGTGTGTAGGTATATATGTAATTATATGTTGAATATTTTATATAACAGTTAATTAATCGTGTTTCTTTGTTTTTATTTTGTTCTTGTTTTGACTGGTTCATAAGCTTAAAAATGGGAACTTGTTTATGAAATCTTGATTTTGTTATGGAAATTGTCTATTGAAGAAATTATATAGTTATCATTTTGTGTTTTCGGTATTGATCTAGAGATTTTGTATCCGATTCAAATGATCAATTTTGTGTTTTATTTAACTCTTGTGGGTCTCTTTTTGTTGTTAATCTGCCATTTAAACTTGTTGTTTTTTGTTTCACTTTATTAGTAAGTGTTCTTGGTAGTGTTGGCAGATTTGAATATTTCTGTAAACTGTCTTCATATGTGTAGTTTTATTTAGTGATGATCTTGATTTCTTGAGAGATCTGTGCTTTAGGTTTTGGGTAAGCAAACCATGCTTCAGTTTCCAATTTTTATGGAACTTCATTTGAATCTTGGTTTTTATCAATATTGTTGGTGCAAAACTGTGTAGGTTAAGAAAAATAATCTCTAGCAATTGTTGGTGCAGAACTGTGTAGGTTAACAACATGACTTGGGACTATTTGATATGTAGTATTTTTCTACCTTTTTTTATTTCATATGGAATTCAATTTCAACATAATGTGTAGTTAAATCCATGTTTATTGACATTATTTTTTTGTCCCTTCAAATAATGGATATTATTAATTGATGTTAGTAGTTAAATGTTTTAAAAGATACTATGGAAGGTCTTGAATCTATGGATAAAGTTGTTTGGACAGAGAAAATGTTGCATATTTTTTTAGATCTATGCATTAAGGCCATTGATATGGGAATGAGGCCTAATACTCATTTCGATAAAACAGGTTAAAAATTTATTATAATATCATTCAAAGAATAAACTGGTCATGCATTTACTAAAACACAACTAAAAAACAAATGGGATGGATGCAAAAAGGATTGGAGGATATGGACAAATCTGGTTTCTGAAACTGGTATTGGCTGGAGTAGTGAATTAGGAACAATTACTGCTAGCGATGAGTAATGGAAAGCAAAATTTCAAGTGAATTCCTCATCATCCTAACAATTTCATTTCCTGTTGTCAAATTTAAAAAAATATTCAATGCATGATCTTACATCACTTACTTGTACTTATTATGTAAGAAATTAGAAAAGCAAAAAAAATTGGACATAACGGTATTGAACCGTCTTTGAAGATTAAATTTGATAGAATGCATTCCAACATTGTCGCAATTAGAGAGTTTGCATGGGCTACTTCATCAAGAGTTCTTGGTGGCAATGATGTCAATCATAGCACAAGCAAAGTCAACATTGATAATGTTGATTTGGAAGAGGGAAACGATGATCAAAAGAGGATGGGATTCTGAATTTAGAGGCTGACATGTCTCGAATGGCTTATGGGATGAATGGATCAAGCAGCAGCAACAAGAGCAGTGGCAAAAAAAAAAAAAAGAACGGGACACTTCTGAGGGTCCAAGTAGAAAGAAGAAAATGTTTGAAATTGGTGTTCATATGCTGTCATGATAGGACCAGCTAGTTGAAAGTATATTGACTAAAAGTGATTCAACTTCTTTGAATAGGGATTGGGAAGGCTGTAGTATTTCTGAGGTTATGGCCGAGCTGCACTCAATTTCTAGAGTTTCGATTGATGATGATTTTCATGACTTTGCTACGAATTATCTTGATTAAAAAAGAAAACGAGAAATATGCTACAATATGGGTACTCTTAAACAAAAGTTCAAATGGTTGCAGCGAATGTATGCACAAAGTAAACATGCATAACTGACATGGTATGATTTTATTTTTTTAAATGCTAATCAATTAACTAAATTCAAGTGCTAGCTAAATGAACTGTGTGATGTTATTTAACATAAGCGATGATTTATTTATTCTTGTTTATTTTATTTTTTCAGGATAATGCGATGACAGTTTTGAAAAGAGTAGTTTGCAGTTGCTAAAGTTCATTCAAGTCATTATAGTACTCCACATTTGGTATTAAGAGAGATAGATTTATCCATTACGATTAGTTTTTACTGTTGTTGTATTTATTTATACAATGTTGATGTGAGGTAGTAGATTGTTGTGTTGCGGGTTTTTTTTTCAAAAAATTTATATTTAAGACATTGGTCGGCGTATTTATCAACATTATGTGTTGATTATTGGACTGTTAAGGAGCGTGTATTTTTTTCTGGAATTAATACTTCAAAGATTAGTCAGTGTATTTATGAATTTTTAATGTTGTTTGTTAAACTGTTGAGTTCCATTTAATTTTTTTCTGAATTAATATTCTAGAGATTGGTTGCTGAATTAAATTCAATGTAATTCTGAAAAATTAATTGTTAGTATTAACTATTTATGATAGCAAAAGTTAAATGGTAGAACAGTTTAAGATAAAATAAATGGTAGAACAATTTAAGATAAAAAATGATGCATGTGATTATGATGGTTATAAAGTGTAAAAATTAAAAACATATATGGACAAAAATGATGCATATGATTGTGATGGTTGCAAAGTGTAAAAATTAAAAATATAAATGAAAAAAAATGATGCATATAATGGTTGCAGAGTGTAGCAATTAAAATCATATATGGATAAAAAATGTAGAATAATAGAAACAAAAAAAATAAGACAAAACCATCATCAATAATTTGGAGAGGATATTAGTTTTGTTGGAATCACATGAAAGTTTAAAAATATTGCTTATAAAAGAACATATACATGTATGTATTGCAGCTCATATATGGCAGAAAATAATATTTTTGAAAGCGTAATATTTCAAAAGAGCTGGAGATATCATTTACATTTTTCTATATAAAGATGGAAATGTGTTTCATTTTTTCTAACGACATAACTTCTTTCAAAATAGACCTTTCAATTATATTTCATACAAACAAGTGAAAAACCTTTTTTTTTTGCTTTAAAGGTATGTAGTCAATGATTTCTCACAATCTCTTTTATTAAAATATTTTTTAAGTGGAGGATATGTAATTATTTGTAGTATTTTATTAACAACTTACCAATTTTTGTTATTTGACATGTTATTGAAGGAATGGATGACTCACGGTTTAATATTATATTTAATGAAGATTTTGATGATGCTTATAATAATGTAATGAATCGCAATGTAGACCACATTAATTATCCTAGTTGTGAAGGTAGTGGTGCCTCAGTTGTTGATGTGAAGATGATGGTGATGGAAACAACAACGATAACAATAGTAATGATGGTAATGGTGACAATGGTGACGGTGGTGATGATGATGAATTTATTTTAAGGAGGCAATTTAATATGAAAAAATTAATTATATGCACAAAGAACCATACATGGTTTCGTACAACACATGGATGCATTGGTTGAATGAGGTTTTAAGAGGTCATTGGAAACAATGTGTCAACATGTTTAGGATGGATACAACCACTTTGTTGAGTCTATGCAATGATTTAGAAACACATTATGGATTAAAACCTTCAAGAAGAATGAGCGTTATTGAAAAGGTGGCAATGTTTCTATTTATAATAGCATTAGGGGCGTCATATAGGGAAATGCATGAGAGATTTCAATATTCAAGTAAAAGTATTAGTAGATGTTTCAAAGAAATCCTTAAATCATTATGTTGTTTGCTGTAGAAGTCATCAAACCAGTAGATTCATAATTTACAAGCACACCAAGAAAAACTGCAATGAATCTAAGACATATGCCATATTTCAAAGTAAGATGAATTTCTTTTTAATATGAAATATTTTATTAAAGTTTATGATTTTTTTTCCTGTAGAATTGTGTAGGTGCAATTGATGGCATACATGTTCATGCATGTATATTAGCTGATAATTAAATTTCATTTATTAGGGGAAAAGGTGTACTAACACAAAATGTTATGGTTGCTTGTAGTTTCAATATGCAATTCATGTTTGTATGGGTAAGATGGGAAGGTAGTGCACATGATACGCGTATTTTTCTTGAGGTTATTAACAATAGTAGTATAAATTTTTCAAAACCACCAAAGGTTGTGATTTGAAAATAAATCGATGACTTAGTTGAAAAATTTTCAATTTTTTTAAATTTTGTAATAAGTTAGCATGTTTTGATTTTTTGTAGGGAAATACTATTTGGTTAATGCTAAATATCCCAATGACTATGAGTATTTAGGTCTTTATAAAGGCGAGAGGCATCACTTACAAGAATTTAGGCGTCGTGGACAACCAAGTGGCCTTGAAAAAGTATTTAACTGTGCACACTCATTATTATACAACATCATCAAACATTTTTTTGGGGTATGGAAACAGAGATGAAGAATTTTGCAAAACATACCTGCTTATGTATATAAAATGCAAGTTGAGATTGTAGTTGCATCGATGACACTATATAACTATATTAGAAGATGGTTGCAAGATGATGAGATTTTTTCTGAGTATGATCGCAATCTCAATTTTATTTCATATGACTTTTTACCTGATATTATACATCGCTCAGCTATTCGAGGATCACACTGACCTTCATGTATGGATTTTGTATGAGATAGAATTGCAAATAGTCTGATGGGACAATGAATTATTAATGTACAAGGATTATTCATTTTGTTATGTAATCACAATTAAAAAAAATAATATTTTGCTTATATTTATTTATTTATGTATGTATAATTATAATGTCCTTTTCAATAGTTTTTCGATAAAACCTCATATAAAAAACATATTAACCAAACACAACAAACTGCTTTTTTTTCAACCATAATTTCAACCGCAATTTTAACCAAACACTTCAAAATTCACAACAAACCTCACAAAAAACACTTTTTATTAAACTGCTTTTTTAAAACCACAGTCATAACTGCAACCACAATACCAAACAGACTCTAAAAGGAATACTTCTGAATTTAAAAGGGTTAAAATATAATTTATCCAAGAAATTTTGTTATCAAACACGTGAGAAAATAGGTGAACTAAGCATATCACTAAGTTCGACAACTTATGTAAATTATTTCAAGTAAACATAATAACCAGTAATATAACTAAAATACTTAAAATAAAAAAATAAGAGAGAGAATTTGCAAACTTGCTTTTAACATGGATCATTAAGTATTTATCCACACTTTAAATATCAAGCCACACTTGAGTATTGCCTGTTTAAAAGTGTAGTTGCAATTAATTTTCAAATTATTTTTTATGTCGAAATACATTAAAAATGATTTTTTATATTTTTTAAAAAATTTATTTTTAAAATCAGTATATTAAGACGATTCAAAACATATATAAAAAATTTACAAAAAAACATCTGAATTTTTTTAGAATGCAGTTTGCACCGCCTTCTTAAGCATTCTCTAATAAATCCAAGTTCAAGAGCATAATAGCTACTTGACGAATTCATGCCAGCTTTTTCACACCAATTGAAAAAATCTCTTCTTTAATATTTTTCCCCACTTGAAGATACACACTCTTTAAGATTTTTTTTCTTGGTGAAATTTCATCACTAATACCAGGAGTTTTTATATAATTCTCAAATGTTTATAAGAATGATTTTATTTTTCACAACTTTCCTAGTAAAGTGGATAATACAATTTAAATTACAATATTTATGTAACTCATAAGATAACACTTATAGGATTTAAAGGTATTTAAGTGTTATTTAAAGGTATTTAAGTGTTGTGAGAATGAGATTGAATACTCTGATACTAAAATATAAAGGTCTAATAGCATAAATTAGAGTATGATCATATATTAATGATTTTATAGTTGTTTTACTATTAAAATATCTTTATATAATATATATTCGAATTCTCTTGTTAATTTTGCAATTAGAAATAGCACAAATTAGAGTATGATTAGGAATTAATAATTTTGTAGTTTCGCTCTTAGAATAGCTTGTGTATAATATATTTTTGGATGCTCATGCTAATTTGTAATTATATAAATTAAAATGAGAATATTTTTTTAGACCTAAAACATTAACATTTAAATGGGATCAAAATAAAAAAATCAAGAAATTCAAAGAGCAGATCGTACTTTTATGCGCCCATGTTGCATGAAAAAATGCATTATGGATGAATAGACAATTAACACTACACTAAGGCCTAGTGTTTTTTATTATAGAATAGATTTTATCATATGATAAAAGGCCAAAACCATCCGCATCAAACATACAGGGACTCATGATAAGATCACCATTTTTTTCATGGCTGGATACTAATGAACTAAAAAATTTTCTTTCTTCTCTCTTTTTTGGTGACTCCCTTCATATTCCACATATAAGGACTTGATCATAATAAAAATAAAGTTTTGGACCAAAATGTTAATACTTGGAATTAATGGAATAAAAAACTCAAGGACTACACTACTATTCTATGCCAAGCTATTGGAAAAATACATTATGGATGAATAATCAATCCATAATATACTAAGTTTAGGTGCATAATGTTTTTTGCTTGAAGGAAACATAGATCTAATTTCGTTCATTTCTTGTAATCTTACAACCATTATACTGGATTTTAAGCACTGTTTGGGTGCGTGTTTGTGATTGTTTTTCAAAGTACTTTTTGTGCTGGAATGCATTGAAATGATATTTTTTTATTTTAAAAGAATTATTTTTTACATCAGTACATCAAAATAATTCATAACATGCAAAAAAATTTAAATTTTTTAGGAACACGGTTTGTATCACGTTCCCAACTTTTCCTAGCCAACTTAACTATTATATTAGTATAGCAAGTGCTCATGTCTTAGCTATCTAAACTAGTTCTTAGTTATCTTAACTTCTTTATATAAATATTTAATTTAAGATAATAAATGATGGTTTATACTAATAACATATTTTATATTGAATAAATAAATAATAAGTGATTAGTAATTAAAAGTGCATTTTTATCAAGGTTTTATATCATCATTTTGCACTTGAAGTATCAATAACTCCTTAACTAAAGCTTGTTTTATAATAACATATCTAATAATATAAGATACCTTTAATTTGTGGTAAATATTAATTTTAAATGCAGGCTTATCATATAAATGAAATGATTGATTGATGAGTTTAAAAACTGAAATTGAAAGGACAAATAGATGACTAAACTTAGAAAAGAGATGTTGGTGTAGTCCAAACCAGAATACTATTCAGTAATTAGGTCATATATAGAGCTGTAGATCTCGAATTTAGATCTACTTTATATAGATGAAAAGGTAAGACATATGCCTATAACTTTCATTAGAGCCGAAGATTTAAAAATATCATTTTTAAATTTAAATTATAGCAATAACGAAGAAATTTGAATCTGTCTTGCAACCCGAACACTGTTTAGTATTTGGCCCATATCTAAAGTTCTAGAAGTCCAAATGATCTCAATTTTTTCTTAAAAAAATTGAGATAATTTTCTAGAACTTTTATGTTTCAAATGGTTCCAATTCTGATATTATCAATGACGTTTTGGGCAGACAAGAGAAGATAATGATTATCACCAAGTCAAGAATTAACTACCCACTCATTAATTAGTTATTAAATCAATAGTTTTCAATTTTGGCCTATAAAAGTAGGCATTTACCATGCATTTAGGCATATTAGTCTCTAAATCAAGATCATGTTTTTGCTTTCTCTCTTTGTATTTTTGTAATACTTAAGTTTTATTTTCATCAATATCTTGTTTATGTCTTTCATTTCCTTTCCTTTACTTAGTTAACTTTTATTTTATTTATGTTCTTATTTTTTTATTATTTTTTTATCTTTTTATGTTTAGTTAAGTTTATTATATCAAGGTAAAAAGGTTACACTAATGATGTAAAAATAAGTATAGTGTAAACTTAACATGAACTTTTATGTTTAATACTAACATGTTTTATATTTGTTATCTTATTCACTTTTTAATACTTTTCTTGTTAAATGACTAATCTAGATTTATGTTGTATAACACTTTGTACAACAAATACTTAACATTTTCATAGCTCATACTGTATGGTATAATTGATACTTGAGTTATGAAAGGAACTTGATTTGTTGTTAACATAAGTTATAATCATGAATGTCTGACAACATTTACAAGTATTAGTATTATTCGAATAAAATAACTAATGTAATCATGTTAACAACTTATAATCTGATTGAAACTTTCTTTTTGTGTGGTTTCTAATTGAATAATAAGAGTTTATACTATACTTGTTTGACATACTATTAGTGGATTCTCTAACCTTGACATTTGTTGTTATTATTGTTTAATCCTTACATTAATCTTTTATCTCAAAGTTCTTATCAACTTCTTCTTCTTCTATTATTATTATTGTTGTTGTTGTTGTATTATTGTTATCTATAATTTATACAATTAACTTCATTATGGTTCGACCCCGATCTTGTCAGGTTATTTATTACTTCGACATCCCTGCACTTCGAAAAAAACATTAATCTTTTGGTCGTGTCAATAAAAATAATATATAAAATTGAATTGAGCCATTTATCATAAGACTTAAGTCTTTTTTATATATAAAATCCACTCTCAACTGTTAAATTTAATATGATATGAAAACTTTATAATTATTCAATGTTTTAGTAGAGATTCTAGAGCAAGATTCTAGAACTCAAGTCATTAAAGAATATAAACCACTTTAAATAAATAAATAAACAATAAATTTTTTTATAAAACGTTGATAATAGATTGACCATCACAAAACTTTAAGTCTTTTAAATATTAAATTTAAAAGTTTCCATGATAATTCATAAAGAGAATAAAATATATATTAGCTCGATAAATATTTTTCTTTGGCACAAAACCACACAACAATTAATAAAAACTAATTGTTCTTTGGAAAACATTCTTTATTGTAAGGGGCAATATTGTTCACTAGAAAAATATAATAACATTTTTTTTCTCTCAGTAAAAATCCTTAAACTGATTATTGTGAGCATTAAGATTTTTTTACAAGACTCATTAATCATTTTCAAATTAATTAAGAATAAATAAATATTTTTACATTATAAAAGTATAATGAAACAACCAAAATGTTATTGGAAACAAAAAAGTTAATGCTAATAAATAAAGGCTTTTTTATATTCTCACAAATTGTTATTTTAATATTATCAGGTTAGATAAGAGATAATTTAATACTTTGATAAATATTAAAAAAAAAAGTGGTATGCAACAATATGTAGGGGGCACACATACTTATTACGCTATATATATGGCACCTTCTGGTTATCAAACATCAACTTTTGTCGTGTCATTATAAGTGTTGCAATGTTTTATTTCTATTGAAGCAACATGTGGTAACATTAGGATAACGATACTAAGTTGTAGGCTTTCTTTTCTTCACCTTCCTCTTTTCTTTCTTGTCTTGAAATACACGCTAACAATGCAAAATTTTAAAGTTATCCTCTAATTTATGAAAATGTTAAAATTAGCCCTTATTTTTTTAATTTTAATTTTTTGTTATTATTCATTCTATAAAATCTTGCAATTGCATCTTCCAATCTCAATTTCTTCTATTTTTTTTAATTTGATCCTCATTCTTTTAATTATTTTTTTAGTTTTTTTGTTAAATTAATTTTTCTTTTTAATTTCACCTTTTAATAAAAAAATTTCGTTTTATTTTTTCTTTAAATTTTTATCTCATTTGTTTTTATTTTATTTGGATTCTTTTTTAAAATTTATTTTTCTTTTTAATTTCATCCTTTAACTAAAAATAAAATTTATTTTTAGTTTAATTTTGATTCTTATTCTTTTAATTATTATTTTTTATTTTGGGTCTTTATATATAATTGAAATTCTTTTTCAATTTTAGCTTTCAATATTTAGTTGGTTGATAACTGGGCTTTATGATTTTTTCAAATAAGATGCTTTCGATCTAATAACCTTAGCCATAAATTTTAAAAGTTAACACTATATAACATCATTTAATAAAAAAACTAAGTTTTGAATTTTTTTATTAAGTTATGCTGATCTCATGATCTAAATTATAAGTTTAATGAGTTGAACTAGGATTACTTGGCTATTATTACCTAGATTATAGATTTATTATACTAACATGAGTTGAATCAAGCTAGGTTATTTTTTAATCCAATTTTTTTCTTTTATATTTAATAGGTAAAGAATTAAGCCATATTATTTGCCTTTTTTTAGGGAAAACAATTCAAGTTATTGTAATTATTATTATTTTTTAATTTGATCCATATAAAACCAATATATTTGACTCAATAACACCTATGACTTAATTCACACATTTTTCCTTCATGCTTTAAAACATATATGTAACTTTTAAACATTATTTTTTACTAAAAAAACATATCATATAATACGGATGCATAATTAATAATTGTACTAATCTAAGTGCATAATTAATAATTATACTAATCTAAGTCCGTACATATCCAAGGACATTCTTATATTTTCAAATAAGCATTTGAATATCCAATATCAAATAATAAATAGAGAATTTTATGATATTTAAATTGTGAGTTTTTTTGTTTTCGATCTCCAAATAAAAATATCTTTTCTTTCAACCACATAAGTTTATAAATAATATTTTGAAATGTACGTTTTCAATCAAATTATTTATTAACTTTTTAACTTTGATTTTGGGATTTCATCAATAATTTTTTAAATTTTAATTAAAATAAATCAAATATATTTATTCTTTTAATAAGCCACATCATTGTATTCAAAATTTCAATTCACTAAATATAATATTTTATAAATTCTCTATAAAAAATACCTTTTCATTCAAAATACTTTTCTTTGAAAAAACTCTTTTAGAGTTTCTTAATAAATATGTGTTTAGTTTTTTCAAAAATAATAATTTCTTTTCATTTCAAATCTTTTTTTTTAATAAGATACATCATTCTATTAATAATCTCAATTCATCTAATATAATCTTCTATAACTTTTCTAAAAAATAGTACATTTTCAATCGAAATACTTGTTTTTAGCAATTTTTTTGGGGTTTCTCAATATGCTTGTAATTAATTTTTAATAAATAAGAATTAGTCTTGTTTATCCTTTTTATAAAGATTCTATTTCATCAATGGTCTTAATTTATTGAATAAAATCTTTTATAATTTCTCTACAAACTTGTTTAATATATAGTACATTTAAATTATTTTTTTTCTCATTCTAGATATTTTCTACCTCCAAATTAAAAAATTGTTTTTTTTCTAATCACTTAAATGTTTTTTACTATGCTAAAAAAAAGAAATAAAAAATACATTACAAACATAATAATTTTCACAATGCAAGGCTAAATTATGAGTAAGCAACTTCTAAGCAATTATTATCGTAAATTGTCTAAATATTAATACAAATATTATCAATTAGCATATATACTATCTATACTAAAACATTTGGGGTGCAAAACATCTCTTTCACTGTTTATATAAATAATGAAGAAGGTGGAGTTTTTTTTTTAGGAGGTGAATTTTTCTTCTTTCTTTCTCTTTTCTCTCTTTTTTTCTTTCATTTTTGTTTTTCTTTTCTCAATTTTATGCTTCAATATTTGTTTGATTTTGAATTTATCTTCATAATTTTTTTTATTTACTTTTAATAAATATCATAGACTTAAACAAACATCCTAATATTTGATTTATACTTGATCTTACGAGCATTTCTTTTTGTTGTCATATAGTTAAATAAACAAAGTTATAAAAAATTTTCTTAAACCTAATGGAGTCCATTAATTAAATCATGAATTTGATGGTTTATATTGTGAAACTCATGCCGATCTAATATATTATTGTCTCAATATTAAAAATTTAGTGGAGTCTATATTTTTTTTCTGGTTATCTAGGTTACCTTTGGACCTCCAAGTTTACTAGATCATGTTAGATCAAGTTTCATATGATTTAATTTTAAACCTTGATTATGTAAAGAGCAAGTCAAAAGGTTTCAAAGTTAATCTGTTAGATCATCTTTATTAATAATATCAAATAGTTTCTTGTAGTTTGAATAATTTTGTTTATGTTAAAAAAGATTTAATTCGAGTCGCAGCATAGTATGACCGTGTAAACTAGTTATACTAACAACTAAAAAAGTTGAGAGACAAATTAATTTTTCATATGAACAATAAATTAGGCTAATATGTGTTTTTAATCATTTTGTTACAAGCTTTCTATTATAGTACAATGGTTAATGTGTGGAAGTAATGTGAAGTCACAAGTTCAAGATTTTGGGCTTTATATTTTTTTCTTCTCTAACAAAAAAAAATGATTAATATATTATTTTGATTTAAAATGAATATAAATGACTTGTTGTCTATGTTTATTATTTTTTTAAGGAAAAAAAAACGCAAACAAAGATGGACTAAACACGATAGTCTCTCTCGGACTCATACGCCTGGCTCTTGAGGCCCTGCCCAATGTGATAAAGCTTTTTTTTCCTTTTATTTTAATTACTTGTTTTCCAAGTCCATCGATTATATTTAGGCTTTTATTCAATTTTATACTTTAGTGTTGAGTTGATAATAAATCTTTTTTTGTATTTTTTATTATATAATAAAATAAAAGAATTAAATTGACCTATTAGTGTTGAGTTTAACAGATTCATTAAATATTAATCAAATAGTTAAGTTGGGATTTTTTCCCACTTTTTTTATATCTTTTGGCTTTTTATTGTCAATTTATCATTTTTTCGAGGACATGTTATTTGTGTTTTTGTTTTTTAAAGGAAAGGTCAGGCAATGATAGGCTAATTATAAGGGCCTCTTTTAAGCTCATGTGCCCAACTCTTGAGGCCTAACCCAGTGTAGCTAAGTTAAGCTTTTATTTTATTTTATTTTTTCAAATCCATCATTTAAAATAAGGCTTTATTTGATTTCATCCTTCACTAAAATAAATAACTCTACCAAGTACAGTTTATAATCTAGGTCATGAGTTTCGTAGGTTAATTAAATATTAATCAAAGAGTCGGGTTGAGATTTTTTTTGCATTCTATTTTTTATTTTTTTTGGTTGCCAATTCCATCATTTATTTTTTTAGACCTACCTTATATGTTTGTTTTTCATATGTAAAAAAGTAAGGGGAGGATGAAGATGGGTCACGTGCGTAGGCCTTCCTTAGGCCCATATGCCTAGCTCTTGAGACTCAGCGTAGTGTGATTAATACTTCAAAGTATATTTTTATCAAGGTTTTATATCATCATTTTACACTTGAAGTATTAATAACTTCTTAACTAAAGCATGTTTTATAATAACATATCTAATAATATAAGATACTTTTAATTTATGGTAAATGTTCATTTTAAATGCAAGTCTATTACATAAATAAAAGGATTGATTGATGAATTTAAAAACTGAAATTGAAAAGATAAAGAGATGGCTAAATTTAGAAAAAAGATGTTAGTGTAGTCTAAATCAAAACATTATTCGGTAATTAGGTCATATCTAGAGCTGTAGATCTTAGATTTAGGTTTACTTTATATGGATGGAAAGGTAAGATATAGGCCTATAATTTTTATATAGAGCCCAAGATTTAACAAGGTCATTATTAAGTCCATATTACAACAACAATAAAGAAGTCTGAATCTGTCCTACAGCCCGTGCAATATTTAGTATTTGGTCTATATCTAGAATTTTAAAAGTCCAAATGACCTTAATATTTTTTTCTAAAAAATTAAGACAATTTCCTACAACTTTCATGTTTTCAAGTGGTTTTAATTCTAATGTTATCAATAACATTTTGGGCAAACAAGAGAAGATAAGGATTGACACTAAGTCAAGAGTTGGCTGCCCACTCATCAAATCAATAATTCTCAATTTTGATCTATAAAAGGAGGTATTTGTCATGCATTTAGATATCTTGATCTCTAGATCAAGATCATACTTTTGCTTTCTCTCTTTGTATTTTTGTAATGCTTAAATTTTATTTTTATTAATATCTTATTTATGCCTTTCATTTCTTTTACTTAGTTAACTTTTATCTTATTTATATTTTTTTTTAATGTTTAGGTAAGTTTATTATGTTCAGGTGAAATGGTTATACTAATAATATAAGAATAAGTATAGTGTAAACTTACCATGGATTTTAATATTTGATACTAACATATTTTCTATTTGTTATTTTGTTCACTCTTTAATACTTTACTTGTTAAATAACTAATCTAGATTTATATTATATAACACTTGATACAACAAATAGTTGTCACTTTTATAACCCATATTGTATAGTATAACCGACACCTAGGTTATAAAAGGAACTTAATTTGTTGTTAACATAAGTTATAAGTATGAATGCCTAATAATATTTATAAGTATTAGCATTAATCGAATAAGATGACTAATGTAATTATGTTAACAATTTATAATTTGATTGGAACCTCTTTTATGTGTGGTTTTCAATTGAATAATGAGAGTTTATACTATATTTGTTTGACATATCATTAGTGGATCATCTAATCTTGAAATTTATTCTTATCATTATTTAATTCTTACGTTAATTTTCTATCTCAAAGTTCTCATCAATTTTTTCTTCTTTCTCTTCAGTATTATTATTGTTGTTGTTATTACAACTACTAATATTTTTATTTTTATTGTTATTATTATTACTGTTGTTATTGTTATTGTTGTTATTATATTATTGTTATCTATAATTTATACAATTAACCTCTTTGTGGTTCAACCTCGGTCTTGTCAAGTTATTTATTACTTCAACATTCCTGCATTTGGGAGAAAATATTAATTTTTTGATCGTGTTACAGTACAACTAAGGTTTTTTTACCTAGCTGTTTTGTGTTTATTTTCTTGTTTTTTTCAATTATTCATTTCAAAGCCTATCAATTAGAGTGGGTTTTTTTTACTCAATTTTATTCTTCAATGTTAGATTGATGATAAAATAAAAGAATTAAATTGATCAGGTACCATAATTCAGGTCGCGAGTTTAATGGGTTGATTAAATATTTATCAAAAAGTCATGTTGAGATTTTTTGACACTTTTTTTCTTACATCTTATTTTTTTCCATTTTCATGAGGTTTTTATTGAATTTTATGATAAATTAATCTTGGTATTTTATATGATATAATAAAAAAAAATAATTTAATTTATTGAAGTTCATAATTCAGGTCACAAGTTTAGTAAGTTAGTTAAATATCATTTAAAAAGTTGGGTAGGGATTTTTCAAGTTTAAATTATTACACCAAATTTAATGATAATGTCAAATTTTTTTACAAATCTAAATATATCTTCTAATATTTTAAAATTTTTGTGTCTAACTTATAGTGAAAATTTAGGCAAATAAAAAACTTATAATTTTAAAGTCATAGTAAATATATATATATAAGCAATTTTATGTAATTTAAATCATTATTTTACTTGATATACTTATATATAGTATTAAATAAATTCAAGGAATATATTTAAAAAAACTTATAATATCAAGAAATTAATTTGAGGTTTAGTGTTTTTAATATTGTGATAAATAATGTTTTTTTTAAATATCTTTTACTTGAAAATAAATTTAAAATTATTAATTTTTTTAACATTAATACATCAAAATTAATAAACAAATATTAATTTAATATTTTTTTAATAAAAATATAATTTTAAAAAACACTTAAAAAATAAAATTTAACACATTTTCAAACCGGACACAAAATGAAAACAAGCATGTCACGTGCCACGTGACATCAGTGGGCAGTGGTATGTCCTCTCCTTTCTGTCTAGTCCTGACACAGCACGCGCTCTCCACGTGAGGTTACTAACAAAAAATATTAAATTCCCCAAAACACCCTCACACTTTCTTTTCAGCACTAAAATACCGTGACAACGAGATCTGTAAGTTCCTAAAACGTCACAGTGGTTCACCTGAAAACCTCTTGGTTTTTCAACACCCACTAACATTCAACCACGTGTCTTAAAAAGTCCACTGTAAGAGACAGAACTCTCATTGTCCGACACGTGTCTCAACAAAGATGCCCCTAGAAGGGTTTCTGTCTACACTTTCAAAAGCTCCCTCCTTTTTAACTCCTCTCACTCTCTCTCTAAAAAACCATCTCTATCTCTCTGTTAGGTTTTTGAGCTTTCAGAGAAGATTCAGCTACAAAGATTTGGTGGGTATGTTCTCTTTCAGATTTTATTGAATTTAATGGGCTCTTTTTTATTTTTGGAATTACTGATTTTTTTTAGAAGAAGTTTGTGTTGTGTCTAAGTTTCTGTTTGGTTGGTGAGAAAAGTTGAGAAATTTGAAGGGAAAGTTTCGAATTTTAGTATGAGTTCCATTATTTTTTTTTATTTGTAACAGCTAAGATAAAGTTCCAATCTTTTCTTTTATTTTCTCACTATCTAAACTGCCAAACAAAGAATAGTATCACATGCATGAGTTGGTTTTGTAGTTTCAAGCAAGTAGTGATTATTCTTTGATTATGATGATTTAGTGATTTAATGAATCTTAAGCAAGTGTGTTGGTTGAGATTCTTTGATGGAAGATATTGATGTGGTTGATTTTTGTTGATTTACTGGATTTTTTTCTTAGGATTAATTTTTTTTGTGTATGGTTCAATACATGCATGAATTAATTTCCCAATTTCTGATGTATACATGAGTTTTGAGGTTTCTTAAGAAAGTAAAATTGTGAATTTGACCAAAATTAGAGCTTATGGAAGCTATGTCTTCATTGATGCGAGTTTCAATTCCCTTTACTCTTCCCTTTCCTTTTCTTCATTATAACCTGCAAATTTTCAGTTTCTCTGTAATGTGAGACTTGTACAGAATTTGTTTTGTTAGATGGCATGCATTCTATTTTGGGTTTTATCATGATTTATTTTGTTGTTTGGTGGCATGCATCTTTAGGGGACATATTTTGCTGCAATGGTTAAAGTCTTGAATTTGCAACAATAATATTGTTTAGGTTCAAGTTTTAAGAGCAGCCACTTGATGCAAAAATGCTGAAGGGTAGAACTCCAAAATTCCCTCTCTAGGATCTCATTTTGTCATGGAACAGTAGTTGGGAAATTGATATTTATAATTTTCTCTTGTGATCTTTGTGACTTCTTCATATTTTTTTTCAGTACAAGGGTAATGGGGTTTTTGAGACTGATAGCTGTTGTTTTTCAAAATGTTTTTTATTTGGAAATGCATCAAAATATTATTATTATTATTATTATTTTAAATTATTTTTGACATTCACACATTAAATAAAATTATCTGAAAACATAAAAAATATTAATTTGAAGTACAGAAGAAAATTGTAAATTTTAATTTTTTTCAAAAGTGCTTTTGAAACTAAAAAAAATAGGTTTTAAGCTTAATATAGATAATGATTTAAGGACTCAGGATTTTGGATGAACCCCAAAATTAAGAGGGCTGCGAAAGGTTCAAATGTGGAGTGGTTGAATTTTTTGCATGTATTGATAGGAAGAATCCATGGTAAAAGTTTGGGGTGCATGTCTTGAAATCTAACGGCGAGACATGACAATACTAGCTCATCATGGTTGAAGGTAGTGCAGAAGTGATAGGATTTGAAAGTATATCAATGCAGAGATACCTGGTCATCAAAGGTTTATATTCATGATGATAGAGGAAGTTGTTGATTGGTTTTATCAAGAAAACCTAATTTTAAGAGGTTTATTATCATGAGCAAACTTTTCTGGATGATTTAATTTTTTCACAGTGGTAAAGCTAGAAAGAAAATGATTATGCTGTTATAATTAACTTTGGAGGGTGCATCATCAAACTGGATGCTCATGTATTTGAAAGGGAGGTACCGCTCTCTTAAAAATAATTTAGTTTAAGATACTTACTGATTCCTGAACGCCTGTAAGTAATTGATGGAAGATGTAGTTAATTAAGGAGAGGAGCTGGGTTCCTAGTTTTAAGCACTCTTAGTAGAAGGTTGTATAACATGTGTATATTCATTAGGTCAACTATCTAGCATTATACTGGATATAGAATAGTGAAACAAGCAAAGGACTAGTGACTAGCTTCTGGTCTCATTGCTCACATTTACGTGCATGCAAATCTGTGGTGACAAAGCTTGGCCAGATATGTTCAATAGCAAGAATGGATGGATGCTTGTGCCTTCAGCAGACTTTTGCTGGATAGGGAAGCCAAGTCATTTGTCTCTAGGTTGTGGATAGAAGCACTAAGAGTTATTTGCCTCTTTCTTTGGAAGGATAGAGAATCTGTATGAATATTAATGTGGTATCATATTGTTGTTGGAACCTGGAGAGGAGATCCAACTTGATTAGGAAATTGGTCATTCTTGAGATTTACTTATTTGGTTATGAATTTATGAGATTGACCCTTCAAGTCTAATCATTAATAAAATCTTTATTTCTGTTTCTCCTCCATTTCTGTAAAAATTTAGATGTTTTGATATGTTTCGAATGGGTTTTGGATGCTGTTGCGGGCTTTCCGATTGTGAGAATTACACTTAGGAAGTTTAGCCCCTTTTTTTTCTTTTATTTTTGTGCTTCTCATCAATGTTTCTGAGTTTGTGATTACTCCTGAGAATGTATTGTTTTTGTTTGACCTTTATAGTATTCTGATGAGAGATAGCTTCTGATGAGAGAGAGCTAGAAAGAGGGCCAAAGAAACTCTACAAGCATCCATGGACCAATCACAACAAACCCGACAGCAACAGTCACAGCAGCAACCTGTAGTAGTTGGTGCAGGTCAGATGGCCTATGCTTCTACGCCCTACCAAGCTGCTCCAATGGTGGCTTCTGGGACTCCTTCCATAGCCATCGCCTCCTCAACTCAGTCTCCGGCCACCTTCTCTAATTCACCACACCAACTTACATACCAGCAGGCCCAACATTTCCACCACCACCAGCAGCAGCAGCAGCAACAGCAGCTTCAGATGTTTTGGACCAACCAAATGCAGGAAATTGAACACACAACTGACTTCAAGAACCATAGCCTTCCACATGCTCGGATTAAGAAGATTATGAAAGCTGATGAAGATGTTCGGATGATTTCAGCAGAGGCTCCTGTTATTTTTGCTAAAGCTTGTGAAATGTTCATCTTGGAGCTCACCTTGCGCTCTTGGATCCATACTGAAGAGAACAAAAGAAGGACGCTACAGAAGAATGATATTGCAGCTGCAATTTCCAGGACCGATGTTTTCGATTTCTTAGTTGATATTATTCCAAGAGATGAGTTGAAAGAGGAGGGTCTTGGTGTCACTAAGGCAACTATTCCTGTTGGCCCTCCGGCTGATCTTCCATACTATTATGTTCCTCAGCATCCTGTGGGACATCCAGGGATGATCATGGGAAAGCCAGTTGATCAAGCAGCTGCCTATGAAGCCCAGCAGCCACAACCTCCAGGGGCACTCATGCCATGGCTGCAGACTCAACCTCAACAGCAGCAAAGCGACACTTGATGTCCAGGATGTGTGGCGGGAGTGTAGCAGCAGTCTGATTGTCAGGGGATTATTTTAGCAGTCTTTGCATCTGTGGTGAAGGGTTTAGCTTAGCATTAGTTAGTCTTTGTGATACCAAAACTGAGTTGTATATGATGGTCAAGATGTGACATTTGCTTGCTTGCACTCTTGTTTGAAAAATCGTTATGATTCTTTGGTGGTTTATGCTTGAAGAAAGGGATGGTGATACTGTTTTTAATTTTGTTTGTGCTTGGATGAAAATAACATTAGAAGTTACGGATTGCAAACTCGGTTCATGGTAATCCGTGGTGATCCATGTTTTTAGACTTTTGCTTCGTTTTGATAAGCGGTCATGAGTTTAGATTTTCTGCAATTTAGAAAGAATGTAGTTTCGTAGATATTGTTTTAAAACATGAACCAGAAGCGAGCATTCCATTCTCCCTTCAATTGTATTCTGGGCTGCGCAATGGCAATCCCCGTTAACTTCTCTTGTTCATACCTTTAATTCAATTCTTTAATCGAACTTAAATTCTTATAAGAATTTCTAGAGATAATTTTCATTAAAATAACTATAGAATGCCATTATTAGTTGGATCTTTAAAATTTTAAAATATTTACGAGTTATTTTTTGTTTGCTTCCTTGGATCGCTCTTGCTCCCGTATAAAATAAAGTGCGTGCGCACAAACAAAGCGCTCATTAGTCACAAAGTTTAGGCAGCACCAAATCCTATTCAAATTCATCAACATATCAACAACAACGTATTAAAAACAAAAAATAAAAAGGATTAGCAAGCCTACAAGACCAAGAACTTGTACACAATGTAAACGTTAGAACAAGAAGAGAAGGCCAATACATTTTTATCCAATTCATTGACATATTGTTCAACAATCACCAAGATCAGAAGTTACTCATCTACACCATAAACCTTATCATGATTCTTCAAATTTTCTTAGATCTAATCTGTAACCTATAGCCACTAAAAAGCTTCAAACTTTATACTTTATGAGAACACAAAAACTTGACCCCGTTGTTATCAAGATTACAATCACCAAATTGATCACCCAAAAACACTCTATTTACATTGATCTACAGGAACAAGATTGTTTTATAATTTACATTCCTCTCTTCTTTAAACTCAGAGTCAGAATGGTGGTCAATTAAAACATGTATTTTTATCATTCTAACTTTGCATTTAATTGAAGAAAAGTTAGGATTTTCTGTTGTTGAGTTTAAAAATGAATATAAGATATTTTTCTAAAGGTGACGATAAAAGAGTAATGAAAATAATAAGAGCTTTTCATTATTCGTGGTCCTGTCATTCTTATCATTTGCTAAGTGTTGCATCTTTGCTCAAGATGTATCCATATAAGATCTCAAGAAAATGGTCATGGAATCAAAGTGCCGGAGTGTCAACAAATTTTGTAAGCTTGAAATAAAGGTCTTCGTTGCTTGAAGAAATCTAAGTTTTCTATAGTTGGGATAACAATATTAAATTCATCTTTCCAAGATGGTGTTACATGAGATGATAATTAAGCCATTAGTGTGTTTTGAAGGGATTCTTAATGTCCCAAGTATGTATTATTGGGGTTGTAGATTTTGAGTATTGGGGTTTATTTTAGTAAGGGATGAAAATTGGGTTTGGTTGTACACTGTAGAATCTAGTTATAAAGCCAAACCCAACTGGCTTTATAGAAAAATCCATTACAGAAAAAGCTACTGCAATTAGGTTTAACTACTTAGTCAAATTTAATTCTATAAGGTATGGTTATGCAAATTTATATATATATATATATATTTAGATTTTTATCTCTTATTTAATTTTTTTCCAAGCAGGACCCATTAGAATTAGATCCTACCCCTGACAAGACTTAATAGTGTTGGGTCTTATCCCTAGCAAGATCCAAAAAAACTTTGATGTGGTTGCATAGCAGGACCTAATAACTTTAGGTATTGTCCTTAGTAGGATTTATTATCATTGGGCCAAACCCAAGGATATTAGGTATGGCTTGGAAACTAAATTCAAATCTCTTCTAAAAGATTCCAATAGTGTTAAGTCCACCCTTTAGCAAAACCCAATAATATTGGGTCTAAAAATTATCAATGTTATTTGTTTTTTTTTTTAGATTTTTTTCCTTTTCTCTTATTGAATTTTGGCATAACTTTCAAGCCAATTGATAGAATTTATAGGGCGTGTAGAAGGAGGGAGTTTGGTATATAAAGTCACCAAGGGATATGAAAAATGCCTTTCAACAACATAAAGGAATAAGGGATATATAGTTCAAATGGACTACCTTTTTATGATCTACACTCATAGAAGTTCATCGAGTTCCTCTACATATCAAGCTACCTAGATATCTTTATAATCTTAAAAGTATCTTTCTTCTTTTCCAATAGCGTTGGATCTAGATATTGCCAATCTTATTTGTTTTTTTTTTTACAAGACCTAATATTGTTGGGTCCTGCCCCCAGCAAGATCAAAAATAGCTTTGGATCCAGTTGTACAGCAAGATCCATTAACAATGGATTCAGCTGCGAGCAGGTTTGGGTCTTCCCCCAGGAAGACCCATCAGCATTATGTCGTGCCCCCAACAGGATCTAAGATAGTTTTGGGACAGCCAGATCAATGTTTATTGGATTTGGATATTGCTAATTTTTTTTTCTATTTATATTTTTTTTGTTTCTCTTAATAATTTTTTTTATCCTATTAGAGTTGGGTTTTGCCTCCAATAAGACCCAATAGCTGTGGGTCTAACTGCATAGCTAAACCCAATAACTTTAGACTTGGATATCTAGTAGGTTCCGATGACATTGGGTCCTACCCCCAGCACAATACTAAAGAGCTTTAGGTTTAACCTCAGCAGGACCCATTCTGGCTCTATAGCCAAACCCAAATATATTAGGTATGACTGCGGAGCCAAACCTAAGTGTGGCTATTAGGTTTGACTTTGTTGCCAGACCTAATATTAGGTTTGGCTACACAAATAGACACGATAACATGACCAAATGGTGTTAAGTTCAACCCCAAGCAACACCCAATAACTTGGAGGATCTAGTAGCTTTGAGTTCGACTGTCTAAAATAACTAATAGCTTTGGGTCCAACCTCAACATGACCTAATAATGATAATCAAATAATTTGATTTCATAAAAAATATAGATAAGCCTTGTGTTTATAAAAAGGTTAATATGAGTGGAGTTATTATTTTAATACTATATGCAAATGACATTATTAATAGAAAACCACATTCATTTACTCTAATTAGTAAACATTTAGTTGTCCAAGAATTTGTTTTAATAAAGGATATAAGAGAAACAACTTATATATCATAAATAAAAATTAGATCTAGAAGGTTGTTTGAATTTTCTCATTCCATATATACAGAAAAAAATAGTTTAGTATGGAAGAATCCAATAGAAGATATTTATCTATTTTGCAAAGAAATGTCTCTTCAAAGATATTTCTTAAGACATAAATTGAGAGAGATAAAATAACAAGATTCTTTATATTTTGGTTTTATAATCTGTTATATATATGATACTATGTACAAGACCATGTATATCTTATGAGTTTAACATACCAAGTAGATATCAATCTAATCCTAGTAAGAGTCACTAGAAGATAGTTAAAAATATTTTTAAGTATTTCATAATGTTTTTAAGTACTTAACATTCAAAAATGCTTAAAAAAAAACTAAGAATATCTTCTTAGTCTATGGTGTACATGATACATGAACTATAATTCATAGTTTTTCAGATTCTAGTTTTTAATTAGATATTGATGATAACAAATCTTAACCATGATATGTTTTTACTTTAAATGATTATAGAATTGTGAGTTAAAAGAGTTCCAAATAAGGGACTACAATTGATTTCATAACTGAAGTTGAATACATTTATGCATTGAGGTGCAAAAAAAAAAATGTTTGGATTAATAAGTTCATCACTGAAATATGTATAGTTCTTAAGATTGTTAATCCATTAGTCTTATACTGTAATAACAATAGAGCTATTGTATAAACAAAGGAATCAAGGTCTCATCAAAGGTCTAAAAATATACTTAGGCGATTCTATTTGATTGGAGAAATTAAAAAAGGAAACATGTATACAATATTGACTCGTAAAATTTTTTTATATAAATATATCATATATATCTATGAAAAGATTCTTATAATAGTTGAGTAAGTGACCCTTAGAATTGAGATAACTAAGTTATCTTATAAGAAGTGTTATATTTTGATCTTGATCACACGTTGTCCTAATCAAGGATAACAAATAAGGAGATATTAGGATAACATAAATTATATAAATATATTTAAGTAATTAAAAGAGGATTCATCACCTTAGGTGAATTAATTTTTTTATATATGTTCTTAAATAATATTGATTGTAAAATCCTTAGCCAAGATGGAATAAGTTTTGAAAAGAGTTTTAAAATTGTATTCAAAGAATAAATTATTATAATGTTGAGAACTAACATAATTTAACAAAATAAACATACTTCATGCTATAATATCTAGATTGGAACATTTTTTATGAAGTGATATTAACTACACTGAGAAATTAATCACTGAAAAGTTAAGTCAAATCACTTATAATTTTTCTAATATTTAAAGAGTCATGACAGGTTGTTAGACATTATACTTGATTATTAAATATAAATCAATTAATTTATTTAATTTTATTCTATGTATGATTTATATTTAGGTTAACTTATTAAAAAATCTAATAGGTTACATATATAAGAACTATTAATTACAAATTAAAATGAGGTGATTAATCAAGTGTGACTTGATTGTATATAAATTTTAGAAATTAGGGACTAGAATATAATTAATATAAAGGATTATAATTCTAGACCTAGAAATAATCAAGGACTTGATTGAATAAATTTTTAAAATTAGATTAAAATAATACATGTGATATTATAGGATTTTTTCCATTTATAGGATTTTTAAGTTTTTCTAAAAATAGAATGATATGCCTTTTATTTTCTAAGATTAAATATAAGGAGAGTACAGTACGAAAACACTTAAAATACAAAATAAAAGAGTTAGAATTATAAGGTATAATAATCCTTATCTCCTAAAAGGGTTTAGAAGATTTCTTCCTCGTAGTTCGTGTGGATTATCGTTAGAGATCGAATATTTACACAACTTGTAATTTCTGATAGCGTAGTCTTGAAGCAATTATTCAAAGAAAAAATAAAAATAAAGAAACCTAGTCTTTATGTAATCTTTGTACAAACCCTAAACTACTCTAGATGTATCTAATGTGATCCTTAAAACTCAAAAAAAATAAAATTATTGTTTTCACTGTGTATATATGTTTCATATAACCTAACAATGCCAACCATAATTAGAAGTAAACATTATTAAGTTTGATAATTTTGTTGAAGATTATTCTTTTGGCATATTTGGTCCATGCCTACTAGTAACAAAAATAAAAATGATACATATAATATCAAAGAATTAATTCAATCTAAAAGTTTAAGTTTTTAGGTGAGGTCTTAAGATATAATTTATATTATTCTCTAACAGACCTTCTCAAGTGAAAGTCATTTAGGCTTGAGATTTGTATATGCCCATGCTTTTTTGTGCTTATTTTTTATTAAATAAATAGGGATGATGAGATTTAAACTTATGATAGCTTGGTCATCATGATACCATGTCAAAGAACCAATTTAACTTAAAAACTTAAACTTTTAAGTAAAGTCTTAAAATATAATTTATATTATTCTCTAACACATAATTACTTTTGAACATTCATTAAATAGCTAGAAGTACAAATTTTCTACATTATTTCTTTTAATGGGATGCTAATTATCTTAGCTTTGGAGCATTAATGGTAGATATCTTTTCAAATTTAGAGATTTTAGGTAAATTAAAAATTACGTATATACCATCATTTTTATGCCCACTTAATGGTAGGTGTAAATAATAATGAGTGAGATACATTTAACAAATACATAATGGAACTTTTTTTTTCTTTGGTTTTAATGGTTTATTTAAATCCTAGGATAAAATTTCATTCTCTAATTGTTTTTTTGATTATTGTTAGGCATTGTAAGGACTCAACAATTAAATAATTTAATATATTTATATACACACATATAAGTTCAAGGAGAACGCTAGTGCGTACTAAATTGAGTTTTGTCTTCATATAATCAATTAATTATTTACCAGTTTATGATGATACACTACTTTAAGGGTAAGATAAAAAAAATTGAACATAAAAAAAATTAGACAATAAAAATTATTTAGTATTATTATTAAATCTAACCTTAATCTTGAAATCTCTCAACCTAACTCCTTAAGTCATTCAAGTTTAAAATTAACTTACATGAGAGTTGCATTAATATAATTCAGTCAACTTAACAAGTTCAAAAAATAAACTATATAATCATTAAAAAGCATGGTTTGTTTTTTTTTTTTTAATCAAGATGCTGTTTTTTTTTTATTTTAATATTAAGATAACAACATATTGGATTGATCTGAGATATGTAACTTAACTTTCTAAACCTGTGACCTGAGTCATGGATTCCACTGAGTTAACTTTTTTTTAAAAAAAACTAATTTTTACTAAATGATATGATAACAAAAAAGCAGACACTCACAAAATCAAGCACCAATTAAATATTATGATATTTGTTTGAGACTGTAATAACCTTATAGAAATAAAAACAAGTTATGAAGATCAATTCAAAATTCAATCAAATATTGATGAATGAATTTGAAAAAAAAATCCAATAAATATTTAATCCTAAGAAAAAAATTGGAAGGTTGAATTTTAAAGATAATAACAAAAAAAAAATAGAAAAGAAAAAAAAAGACATGATTTAGTTGGTTAATCTTAAAACCTTTTGATCCAACTCCTTACATAGCATGGCTCTAAAAATAATCTGTGTAGGAGTTGCCCCACTATAATTTAGTTGTCCTAGTAGGTCTAAAGGCAACCCAGACAACAAGTAAAAAAAAAAAATTTAGCTATTAAAAAATAAATTCAAAATGATATTTTTTTAATATTAAGACGGTAATTTTTTTAAAATAACTTTTGTTGTCTAAGCAGAAATTGCAATACTCATTACTTCTAAAATATTTATTTTATTTGGATTTAGGATCTCAATTTCGTTATTTTCTAAAAGATTTTAATAAAATCAATTATGATAATACATCTTGAAAGATTATATCATTTCTGCATCATAAAGTTAAATCCTTAATGTTGCGTTGGGTGGCAAGAAAACATTTCAATATTTTTCTAACCTTTAATAGTTTTTGGATGGGCAAGAAATTATTAATAAGTAAAAGATCTTTTCTACTATCTATTTTTTCTACTAAATTGTTGAACTTATTTTTGAAAAAGAATCCCAGTCATCCATGCTTATTTGTTAGTATGAGCATGCTCATTTGTTAGTATGATGCTCGCAATTTATGCTATTCAAGTTCACATTTTTAAAACATCATAGTGTAACATGCTTGCCAATTAACCATAAAAGGATTTTATCATAACCATCCTTATAACAGGAAATAACAATTACAAGTCTTTTCTTGTCTTGTTTCTTACATTTATATTGCTTTGTGGTAAGAGAATGATGTGGTTGTAGTTTATAAAACAATATTGTTTTGTGCATGTTAAAGACATCTTTCTTGGGAATTTAAAACATCTTTCATGGGAAATTAAAACATCCTTTTCTATTAAATTGCTTTTCATGAGCTTTATATCAACTGATGTGTTTCTTTTCTTTTCTTTTCTTTTTAAAAAAATACATCTTAATATCACATGTCTTAATTTGAAACGCTTAAACCAAATCTCGGTAAAATAAAATTTTAGGGTATAAATAGGGTACATCTTTTTCAGAACTCCTTTATCTTCTTTGTGATTAGTTCTTTTGTTATATTCATATGTTTTTGGTATTAAACAATCCACTAATTGAGAATCTTTTCTAGCTTCAAGAATTTCGCCGTTTTGTATAGTTTGGCATTGCCTTAGAAGGAATAGCATTATGTAATGGACAAGGAAGAAGGCGGAATGGGCGGAGAGACGATGTCGCCATATCGTAGCAGCTCAAGGCATCAAAGGACTTCCCACTTTCTATCCATCAAAGAGAAATCACAGGGGCTGATGTTCCAGACGTCCAAAATCATAGCAGCTTCGAAGAAAAATGACTTCCCAATGCAACCATGAAAGACACTACAAATGGTCAATCCTCTGCTGAAAATAAACGCTTTGTACACTTGAATTGTAATATGGATTATGATTGTGACCACACTTCCTTATCTGCATAATTCCAGCCTAAAATTAGCAAGTTCCATTGGCTTACAGTGGACGATTGATAATGATTTCACCGAGACCACTTACTGGTCATTTAAAGTGATTTATCATCTTGATCTTCTCTTTCACTCACCGAGATGAAACATTAAAGCAGCCGTGCTCCTCGTTGCCTGCAGAACGATGGTAGTTAGATAGACTCATAATCCAGCCATGGGCACTGACATACAGTCCTGAAAAGGCACCCTCCAAACCTAGAAAAACAAGTTAGACGGGCCAATTCCGAAAATGGTTTATACGCAACAGGGACGTAGCAAATAAATTAGACCTCTACGTGCAAATAACCAGAAATGCTGCCATGCTAACCAGCTTATAGCCAGAAAGAATAAGAAAGAACCCAGGCAAAATAGCCAAAAACAAAAAATGGCTATAAAAAAAGTTATTGGCGGCTACCATTGAAATCAGTTTCTAATTCCAATTTGTCGACTCACAAAGGAGCAACATATTAGAGAAAATACTAAAGGATTATAGAACAGAAAGATCAGACAATTGTATAGATCCATAAACTACCTAATGTTGTGATCTACCATATCCAGCTACAAACAAAGATTTTTAAGCCACATCCCTGAAGAAAAAAAATCAATATTTAAGCCAATCGGCAGCCTCCTTGTAATAGCAATGAACTGTAGTAAACACTGCATAACAGAAGAAGATGCGTGAATAAGAAGCAGGTTCAGGCACTGCGATCATGATTCAGCACATGAGGAGAAACCACTACTTATGAGATGGGTGAATCACCGACCTGCCTCAGCTAAAATGCACTGGGTTGCAGAGATCATTCCATCCATTACAAGTTAGTTGCTTTTCTGTTGCCATAGAAGAAAAGTATCAGAAAACACCAACTCACTGCTAGCTATTTGGCTAGTTAAAGGAAAGCATGACAGGAAAATAGAAACAAACTATTGAAGCATAATCCCTCCACAAGAGAAAGAAAGTTGGGTGCTTAGTATAATCTGCATGCACCCACTCATCCCTACAGCCCAGGCATAATCACTTACCTACAAAACAAAGCCTAGTTCTAGTAAATGACCATCCACGTCACTGCATTTACCAAGAAAAGAACTTGCAGCGACAAAACTAAAAAAGAGAAGAAAAATTGAGTCCATAAAATATCATCAATTTATTGATAACAAGAACTCAAAAAAAAAAAAAAAAAAAAAAAAAAACCAAAAAAAAAAAAAAAAAAAAAAAAAGACCATGAAGCACTTATTTTCCAGAGAAACAACTGCAAAGCAGAAGGAAGCAGTAGTAAGTGATGTATGAAGATGGGTTGCCGTTCCTAGGCAAAAGAAACTGGTCTACTTTCCACTGCCCTTAAAGAAACACTTGCCATGATGCCATATCTGTATTAGATACCACTTGCTATCAGTTCAGATATGACAATTCAACATAGCAACAATGATTCATATAATCATACTAACAATACATTGCCATTATAATTTCCAGCATAGCATCAAAGGAAGCAAAATAACAAAGTCCCATAGGAATATGTGAAAATCTCTGGTGATGAGAAAGTTCTATCAAAAACCTTGAATGGGCCACTTCGAATGGCCTCTTCATCTCTTTCTACCACCACGCTCTCTCAACGAGAGAGACAGAGACTCTCCTGGTCCAACATTGTAATATGCAAGTGACATATTATCTTTGAGAAAACCAGCTTTTCCACTCAATTTCTGTTTGTTGGCAGGAAGTTGGATCTCTCCAGCAATTTTTTCCTTCAGGCTGCCAACAGTTTCGGACAAGGACTGCATCATAATCTCCAGAACTTGCCCTTTGAGATTTCCTTCATCAAGATTGGGAACGGCAACAGTGATGCGCATAGGTCCCTGCATAAAAGGCACAATATCAGTTGAACATGTAGTGACATAAAGGAAGAAAGACTGCATTCAGACACAAATCAGGAATGACCAATCCAATAATGCAGAATAAGAGTCATAATTGTGAAAAAGAAAAATCCATACCAGATGTTGAGCCAGAAACTGATCTTCTGGAACAAGCGCAGAATCATCAAGCCTCTGCCTCTTGGGCTCTGGCTCATCTGGAAGTGGAGGAGGAGCATCCTCAGGTGGAGGTGGTGGAGGCATTCCTTGAGGCAAAGGAGGTGGTGGAGGCATCATAGGCAATCCGGGTTGGGGTACAGGAAGAGGGACAAAAGGTCGATGAACTGCCATAGAATTATATTGAGATCCAGGTGGTGGCGGCACATGCATGCTTGGATTCCCAGACATAGATGGAGGCATAGGGGGTGGTCGATTTACCATAATGGGTTGCTGTCCAGATGCCATTTGCATTGGAGGAGGAGGGGGGTAATTTGGCAGCATCATTGGAATACCAGCCGGCCTTTGTGGAGGTACAGGATATGCCCCACCAGCTGAACCAGAATATTGAACTGTATTTGGAGGTACACGAAGAAGATTCAACTGCAGTCCTGGTGGTGGAGGAAGGGGACGGACTGGCAGCACACCAGGTCGGGGAGGGGGAGCTGCTGGGCCTGGAAGGTTCCTTGCATCATTATTAACAGCTTCATTTTGATCCTCACCAGCATTCTGAGACATAGCTTGGTTTGCAGTGCGCCCAATGCTTCCTGAGTGACCATCCCATATGACCTGCTTCGGCTGCTCATCTTTCTTCTTCTCAATTTCAGCCTTCACAGCATTAGAAACTTCTTCCTCCGTTGTGCCAAAGATATCAGGACGTAATCGTGCAAGCCCTACTATGTTTCGGGAGATCTCATCATCCTGAGCAAGAGTAGTTTCCCGAATCTTGGCAAACATCCTTTCCTTTTGCTCCTTGTACTTAGGATCAATGAGGGAAATTCTCATATGCTCGGACATCTCACTAATGGGAATTAGCTCACCAGTGATAGGGGAAACAACAAACTTTGTTGGGTCTCTTTCAGCAGGGATTCTCTCCTCAGGTCTCTTCCAATTTTTCACAATCCTCATAGGTGGTTCAGTTTCCTCATTTGTCCTTGTGTCTTTCTCACCATCATTCTCTTCGATACTTGCAATCCTCATGCCTTCCTCGACTAGCTGCATCTCTTCCTCGTCCATTTCCATTTCCATCTCCTTTCCAGGCTCAATGATTTCATCTTCATCCATAGCAGATATCTTGCTCCTCCTTATAACCTCCTCAAGTGTCATTGGAGGGGGCAAGTCCTCATCTTCATCGTCTGCAAAGTCTATAGTCTCAACCACAACAAAATCATGCCAATCAATCATTGCCATTTGCATCCGCTCCTGTTCAATCTCATCCTCAGCTTTCTGTCTTGCCTGCTCCTGTGAGCGTTCCCATTCAAGGCGATGCAAGCACCTTTCAAGCACAGTGGTCATGTCATCAACACTCTTTGTCAGCTTCTCAGTCAAACCCCTGGGAGGCATCAAAACTTTAGAATATGCATCAGCAAGTCCAGTAAAAAAGGAGAACATGCTGTGGGTTGGCTTCAAAAAGTGGAACTGAGGATTGTTCATCTCCCTGTTCGTCAATCCAGTCAAGAATGTTTGCCCATTTCGAGCTACAAACTGAGCCGTGAGCTTAATAATATCAAGTTCCTCTCCAGTAATTCCTTCTGGAAGCCGAACAGTATACTGCTCTGCTTCTGGGGGTTCAAGAACCTTAGGAGGAGGTAGTCTAAACTGGGCTGCAGGATCCGGTTTGGTAGTTGCTTCATTTGAATCAGCAGCTAAATCAGGTTTTGGAGCTGAATCAGAGGCAGCTGAATCCGCAGGCTGTGAACTAGGCTGCTGTCCAGGAGCTTGATTCTGTGCACGAAATTCTGTCAAACGATGCTGATAATAAGCATGATATGGATCCGATGGATTCAAAAAATTGAACTTGGCATTATTAGCATTGTTTGCAATAATCCTCTTCTCAAACTCAGGTCCATTTTTTGCCACAAACTGCGAGGTTTTATCAACAATACTCCTAATATCCGGTGGAGGATGAATAATTCCAATGGTTCTCGTATGGGTCGCAACTGGTGCTCTGTTCTGCTCCTCATTTTCCGGTCCACCTTCCCTTGGCTGCTGTTCTATCACTTGGGATGGTGGAGGAGGAGACCCATCTCCATTAACAGGAGGTGCTGGAAGGGATAAGATTGCTGCGGATGGCATTCTTTTTTCTCCAAGACTCGATCAAAAATCTCAAAAACAAGCCGCATCAAACCAGCTCCACACCAAAGAAAACCCCACAAATTCAGATTTTTTTTAGAAAAAAAACCCTGCAAATAACAAGTTGCCATAAAAAAAGAATTGATTAGTTCAGAGTAACCCAAAAGCAAAATCACAAACCAAACGAAACCCGCCAAATTCCCAATCCAAGAGAACCTATCAATAACTGAAACCAGTCATTCATCTCGAAATTGAAACCCTAATCAGTAAATAACATAACAAAAAAGATGATTAATTTCCAAGCAAAGATAATCTATAAAATTTTAATATAAATTAATGAAATGGAAATAGGAGAACTTACTGAGCTGTAGAGAGGATTGAAATTGGAGATTTTCGATATGCTAGGGTTTTATACAGAAAGAGAGTCTTTCTCACTCAGTGAGAAAGATGCAGTAGAGATTATCGTTAAGGAGAAAAACCCAAGAACCGACTTTATTTATAGTTTGGTTCCAAACGATTTGTTTTCAGAAGCGGGTCGGGTTGATTTTCCTCTAGCTACACACTTGGGCCCCTTGTGCATACCGGTAACAAATAGTTCCGATAATTTTCAGAGAGCTATAGATTAAAAAAAATAAAATAAATTATTTTAAGTGGAAGAGTAGAATTTAAGACAAGCTTCCTCCTCCGGCCAATTATTTTTAGCATAAAAAATATTAAAAAAATTAACATTAAGTAATATTAAGTTTATATATAAAGTTAGGTTTATCCGTGAAATTAGATTTAAGAGTTTTAAATTTTATTACAATGATTAATTTCAGATTAATATTTATAATATTAATTATAATAATAATATTTATAATATAAATAATAATATTTTAATATCAATAATAATATCAACCTTGCCTTACTTAGGTTCTAATAGTTTTTTATCAAATGAAATTAAATTTATAATTTTTTTAATAATAATAATATTTTTAAAAAATTTAATAATAAAAAAAAACTCAGGTTTGATGTCCTAACCGAAGTTTTTGGGGTCTAGTTCTCTTAATAATAATAAAAATAATAATATTAAACTTATGTGAGTTAAGTTTTTATAGTTTTTAATCTCTTCAAGTTAAATTTAATATTTTTTTAATAGCAATAATATTTTTTTAAAAATTTATTAATAATAAAAATAATAACAATATTGAGAATAAGAATAACACTAATAATAATAATAATAATAATTTTTTATTTTACCCTTCAAATCAACTCTATATTTGTTTCAATAATAATAATACTTTTTCTAAATTTATTAATAATTATATTTATAATATTAAAAATAATAATATTTACAATATTAATCATAATATTAAACATGTTTGACCCAAGTTCTTATAGTTTTAAATTTTACCTTTAAAATCAAATTTATAGTTATTTTTTAATATTAATAATATTTTTTCAAATTTATCAATTATTATATTAGTAACATTCATTATAATAAAAATAATAATGTTTATAATATAAATAATAATATTAAATTTGTATTATCTAAATTTAAATGGGTCTGGTTACAACATCAGACCTAAAAGTTTTGAATCATATATCAATTATAGGTTTGTATTTAATATTTTTAAAAATTTGACTTTATTGAAATAATAAAACTTTTATCAATGATTTTATAGTTTATGTTAAGATTTAGACAACCTCAATATTTCTAAACTCAAAATTGCATTCATTAATTGAAATTATTTTTAAAAAAAAATTATTAACATATTTTTATTTTTTATTTTTTAGTAGTGTATGAAAGGAAAATAAATTTACATTGAGTGACCAGATTTTTATTAGGCATGATACTTCCTATTAAATAAATCCCGCTGTGAAGAGATCCACACCTGGTATGATGACTTTTAACTTAATGCACCAGCATTAAGAATGGGTGCTTGTGACTTAAATGCTTGTTCATGGCTGGCTTCTAACAATTCATAATTATTAGAATAACTCCTAGATTAACAACTTATAATTATTAGAATTACTATTAGAAGAATTAGTACTGATCTCGTCTGTATAATACAGTATTGACTTTTTCCTAGGCATTTATATAAATTAAAAGATTAAAATATTGTATGTAATTCCTATTTTTTATTAAAAAAACCAATAACACCTCTCAGGAATATGATCCAAATTTTGATTACTTGCAAATATATACATATATAAATATAAATTTGGTTGCCATAAACCAATTGACTTTATTTAATTTTTGAAGTGTTGAATTCAAAAAAAATAAAAAATAAAAAAATATTATTACAATACATGTATGAACATTCTATTATACCACACCAAATTAAGCAATTGCTAGATATTTTGGTCATTCAAAAAAACTTTATTGAACATAAAAAAATATAAAATATAAAATATTGCTACGATACATGTGTGAACATTCTACACACCAAATTAAGCAATTGTTAGGAATCATGAAAATTTAAAAAATTTTAGTGAACATTCTGTATATATATATATATATATATAACTATAATTTTACTTTATAAACAACAAAGCTTCTTTTCGGTAATTTTTTTTTAATATATACAATTGTTATCATAATAATATTATATTGTATATCCTATAAAAATCAATCTAAATTTATAACTTAAACTTGTAATTGATAAAGATAAATAACCTAAACTTAAATATAAGATAATTACATGTTTAATAAGCATTGAGGAGGACAATTATTTTTGCTTGGATAGTTTGATAAATACGAGTGAGTTGTGGTCTCTAAAATTGATGCTTACAGCTCAACAGTTTGTGTCATATTTAAGTTTTCTCGACCTTGGAAATTTCAAATATGATTGAAAGAATAAGTTAAAGAAGAACAACCAAGTTTTAATCCATTTTTTCTTGCTCCTAGAAGAGTTTGTTGTTCTAATACATCATTTAAATACAATAAAATTATTCTTATATGAAAAAATTCTAACAATTATTAAGAATGAAAAAATAAAAAAAACACAAATATAATGCAAAAAATACATAAAATAATAATAATAATAATCTTACCTTAATTTCGCTATAAGTGTAGCTAAGAAGATAAAAAAATAACAAAAACAAATAAAAGAGAGACACTAATTTTTTTTAAAAAAAAAAAGAAGAGGAGGACATATTTGGTAGCATGGAGAAGAAGTGTACAGAAGGAATTAAGAAGGAGAGAGACATTTTCATTTTCCACAAAAGAAAAAAAGAGATGAAGAAAAAGGTTATGAATTAGGGATTTTGATCTTCTAATTCAAGGCTTTTTTACATATGATTTTAGTAAATAATAATTAAATATTAATATTTTTAATATTTTAATTAGTGTTTTTATCTATTTAATTAAAAATTCTAATTTAATAAAAAAATTTCAAAAACCAATAACTTTTCAATCCATCGATTATTACAATGAATAATAATTAATAATGTCATTAGAAATAAATAGTTTCAAAACTCTCTGGAATATACCAATGGATATAATTCATCAATGATGCCATATGTAAAGAACACAATAAACAATGTCATTAAGAAGTGAACAACTCTAAATCTCTCTAGAATATACTGATAAACATAATCTATCAGTGTATCTGTTGATATTTTACAATTTATTAGTAATTTTATCTACATAAAATATTTTTTGTGTCTAGATTATATTTGTATTTCTTATCTATTTATCCTACAAATACTTAAAATCACGACATGATAAAACCAATTATGTATATAATAATAAAATCACAAAAAAAAATGTTTCTTTATGATGTAATAATAAATTCATGTCACTGTCATTATATTAAAGTTAGTTTTATCCATAAATATTATATTATAGTTCATTTTATTACACATTTGAGTTGTGCACTTTAATCAGAATTGTCCTTTTTCTTCTTCAATTTCATCTTCATCATTATTATCTTCATGACAATCTTCAACATTGATTTCATAGATATCATCATCTTCATTGACTTCTATATGTACGCAGGTTCTCAAAACATCAAACATTAACAAAAGTTTCTCAGCAATACAAAATTTTGAATTTTCTTAATAGTCGAGAGACAGAGCATCTCAATATGGATCAACACACTCATTAAATTGAAAGATATAATCTTCCATGTTTACTTTATCATTAACATCCTGATCCAAACCTTTTAATCTTATGGCCAAGCAACTCCTAACAAAGTAAATAAGAATCGAATGTATTGGAAAAAAACTTGAGCCCAGAGATAACCTTGTCTCTAAGAACATGAAATATGGGAATAATGTCACAAAGCTAATTAATTTTTGATAAGTTAGTGTACGATATTTTTCCCTGCAAATAAAAGTTGTTTTTCTCACAAACAAATAAAAAAAACTGACATTTATGCTCCAACTTGCTAGTGAAATTTATAATTAAAAAACCATAATACATTCTCCTTTAACTAACCCTAATGGATTTTTTTTAGGTTGCAAGCTAATGAACCTAAACTAGTAATTAACTAACATGAGTCCAATAATAAAATAAACTCTTAAACAATATTTAATGAGTCAGAACAAATTCAAATTAAAAATATTATTCAATATTAAATAAATATATAAGATAAGATAAGATAATAAAAACAAAATATTTATACCAAAATTCCTCCATATAACCTGAATCTTTATTTTCTGCACATTCTTAGTAGATTTTTAGTCCTAACTTCAAACACGTCATTCTCTTTTTAGGATGTTTGGTAGTGTGCAAGTTCATCTTTCTCGCCAATTCAATATTAGCTACATTAGTGTAACAACCATCATCTATAATTAAGCTACATACCTTATCATGAACATGTTATCTCATGTGAAATATGTTATCCCTCTAACATTCTAAATTATCCACCTTGGTATGTATATTTAGTGTTTTCCTTACCACAAGTGTCTCTCCCTTAATTGGATATTCAACAGAAACATCATCAACATCCTTTAATGGTGACATCTTCTCTTCATCTCTCATATTGCTCTCAATCTCATTATTAGCTTTCATAATTATAACTTTTTTGTTTGGACAATGTGAAGCAAAATGACCAACAACTAGATAACAAAAGCATTTAATGTCATGGTTATGAGAAGTAGGAGTAACATTGTTACCTTTAATAATGATCGAGGTGTCTTTCTTCTCTCTAGGGTATTTGACCTTGCCTTCTATATTTTTTTATGATGGACTACCCCTAGCATTAACCTTTGAATTAGGTTTCCAAGGTTTTAGAGGTCATAATGGTTGGATTTTCTAAATGATATCCTTTCATTTAAGTTGTTTCTCTACCTTCATAGTTATATGCACCATCTCTTTTAACTCCATATAATAATACAACTCTATAATATGAGTTGTATCCTAATAAAGGTCATTCATAAATCTAGCCATAGTAGCCTTCATATCCTTCTCAATATTAGATTAAATTATAACAAGTTCTATCTTTTTAAAGTATTTATTAACATTTTTTGTACCTTGACTCAAACTCTATAATCTTTGATATAATTCTCTATAAAAATGGTTATGCATAAATATCCTCATCATAAAGGATTTTATCTCATCTCAAGTATCAACCTACCTCTCATAATTTCTCACATGGTTTGTCATTAATTGATCCTACCATACAATAACATTATTGGTAAAAATAATCACAACAAGCTTGATTTTCTTGGGTTTAAATAATTATCACGCTTAAAAATTTACTCCACCTTCTTCTATCATTTTAAACCAACTTGAATTGTATATAAATTCCATTTGTAGCTCCATATATGTTATAGACAATACATAAAGGTTTAGTTTGATAAAATTAACAATATATGTGCATTAACTTTGACCCTTTGCAATAATACGTTTCTGAACTCCATTGATTTAAAAATTTATCATAATATAATTCCATGTATCTAGTATCTCCCTATAAAATTTTGGCTCATTTTGATGTATAGTTTGAGAGATATACTCAATCTCATAAAATTTTAAAGAAAAATTTAGACATGACTTGGTTCGTATCACATCCTGAAGAACCTAACGACCTTTATGTTTGGTTTTTACTATGGATAACCAATAACTCTCAAATAATTTTTTTTAAAGAAAAGAATGTATATTTAATAAATTTACTAGCATTCCTTAACAACATCATTGATATTATAGAGTCTAGCATTTGTATTAATTTTAACCAAACCCTTATGGGGATCTAATATGATTCCTATATCGATGGTATCATACCAATATCATTTGAATATAAAAACTCTATTATGTTTGCTATGATATCGCATTTTAATAACCTCTTCTAACTTCTTATAATAGTTAACTTCAAATTCATTAGAAGTAGATACCTTAAAATATACTCCACTACTCCACTATTATATGTTTTTCTACCCTAACTATACTCTTCAATAAAAACATGTTCATTGATGAATACCTTCTATATCACTTCACATTTCTTTTAGGACATAAACTTTGTAAATTTAAAATCACACTAACATTCCTGTATAATTGATAAACCTAGAACAATTACAACCATTAATAGTTAACAAAAAATATGTATTGAAATTAAGTATCTTGAAATATAAAAATAATTAAATAGTCCCTATATGTGATATGAACCATATGAAAAGGTGTTTATCTTATGATCAAAAAATTTGGGATTTAGTCAGTTATGAGTTTTTGGGATAGTAAAAATTGATGATGTTGCTTATAAAAAATTCAACAATCTATTAATATAATGATATCATAAGAGATAAATTATTTGAAATTAATGACATGTTAATTATTATACATAAATTATTTGAAATTAATGAAATGTTAATTATTATACCAACCAAATAAAAGGTTTCTTTTCATCGCAGTTAAATAACATATAATTATATTCCTGTTTGAATTCTATTTTTATCAAACATCTTTCTTTCATAATATTTTTTGGTATAGGTTGTCCAGGATAGGATAATATTAACAAGTTCTCACTTGAAGGCACTTTACCATCATCATGTTTTAGAACGCAATTTATTTTTGTTCTCAAATGACACTTGAAATAGTATAAGATAAATGCTAAGATTTCTTCAATAATATAAGCCTCACATATCAAAACCTCAACATGTGTCTTATTTTTTTACTTTTTTCTTAAGGTTTAATAAGTATCTACATAAAATTAAATGAATATTTTGAATTAAAAAAAAGCAATAGAATTTTAATTATGATACATGTGTAATCTCTAATCTTTTGAATGGATACATTCATCTATATTAGATTGAACCTCCAACTTTTGACCCTAATAGTAAATTTATAGATAGATGCTCAATTGAGTTGAATAATAAAGGAAGGAATATCATCTTAAGTGTGTAGATTATCTGAATGATATTTATTTCAATCCTCTTCATGTATTGTTTTTGCAACTTTTTATATCATATATCTTTAAAGAAATGAATAATCTTTGGAAGTGCACTTCATATACCATTTGGAAATAAATCCTAGTAAGCTAGTGAATAGGTGTTTACATAAATATATGATCGTTATAATTCTTCATTCCATACAATATGTAATCCTCTAAATTCATTAATATAAATTTGTTCAAAGTTTATCCCTCAAGAAAATACAGACTTTTAAGCCACTAGTAGACAAGTAATTGTGCATTATAGTCTAAGACGAAACTGAATTCGGGCTTTGCAACCGGTGAATCATTATAAATCAACTCTATTTTTTTTATAATAACAAAACAAAGGTATATTTATTCTAGCATTTCCTTGTCTTCCCTTTCATGTCCATAATTATATTTAAAATATTTTCAAGCATGTTATTTTCAATATACATGGCATCAACGTTATGATAGAGAATATTAATATTCTAATAAGAAAGTTCCTAAAAAATATTTTGATTTATCCAATTGCAGGTCAAACCAAAACTAGAAAATTTATACTTATCAAATTAAAAACTAAATACAAAGTCATTGTACTGCAATACTATGTCATACAACTCTTCACCTAATAGGAGCAGCAATACAACATCCCTTTCAACTATACCAATAAAGAAGTCATTTAGGTTCTTTCTATACTTGTATTCTATTGATAAAAATTGTTGGTAGCAATAACAAAAAAATATTTTACTTTTATTTGTTAATATAAAGGCCTTATTATTTTTCATATAGTATAGACATGCTAATTTTTCATACATGCTCTAAGTAGAAACCATTCTACACGGGAAAAAATCATTGATAGTTCACATCAAAGCTGTCTTCATCTAAAAATTTTGCTTTCTCGATACATCATAAGTCAAAGTCCTAAATGACCATAACTACTTTAACGCATTAATTAACAATTGAAGACAAACATCTATATTCTAACTTAGATTATTAGGATTAAGGATGACTACAGATAAAAACATGTATTCTGGCCTCACACATATCCTTGATGACAAGTTGTAAATTATTAGTATCACCAGCCAACAAGAATAAGAAGTAGTAAACAACCTGAATGGATTGGATTTTTCTATACATAACCTAAGACACAAGTTCCTTGATTTCATTGAAAACTAAGGATGAACCCTAATAAAATGTTTTAAAGTTTCATCATCGGAAAGGTGCGCAATCACTTCATCTATCCTATCATATGAATGATATTATTAGTCTTTAAAGACATGAATAATGATTAGTACTCAAAAGTGTATTTTTATCATGGTTTTATATCATCATTTTGCACTTAAAGTATCAATAACTACTTAACTAAAGTACGTTTTATAATAATCTAGCTAATAATATAAGATACCTTTAATTTGCGATAAATATCCATTTTAAATGCAGGCCTATCATATAAATGAAAGGATTGATTGATGACTTTAAGAACTTCAATTACAAAGGCAAAGAGATAATCAAAGTTAGAAAAGAGATGTCAGTGCAATCCAAATAGGAACACTGTTCGGTAATTGGGTCATATCTGGAGCTATTGATCTCAGATTTAGGTCTACTTTATATGGATGGAAAGGTAAGACATAGGCCTACAACTTTCATATGGAGCCCAAGATCTAAAAAAAGCCATTTTCAAGTCCAAATTATTGCAATAACAAAAAAGCCCGAATCTGTCCTCCAGCCCGAGCACTATTCAATATTTTTGCCATATTTGGAGTTTTAGAAGTTGAAATAAGCTGAATATTTTACACAAGAAAGCTCAGACAATTGCCTAGAACTTTCATGTTTTCAAGTGGCTCTAATTTTGACGTCATCAATGACGTTTTGGGTAGACAAGAGAAGATAAGGATTGTCACCAAGTCAAGGGTTGGTCATCTACTCATCAATTAGTTATCAAATCAATAGTTCCTAATTTTGGCCTATAAAAGGAGGCATTTGCCATGCATTTAGGCATCTTGGTGTCCAGATCAAGATCATGCTCTTGTTTTCTCTCTTTGTATTCTTTATGCTTTGTTTTCATTAATATCAAGTTTATGCCTTTCATTTCCTTTCCTTTCTTTAGTTAACTTTTATGTTCTTATTTTGTTTATCTATTTTTCTTTCTTTCATTATGTCTAGCTAAGTTAATTATGTCAAGGTGAAAAGGTTACACTAATGGTGTAAGAATAAGTATGGTATAAACTTAATATGGACTTTAATGTTTAATACTAACATGTTTTATATTTGTTATCTTGTTCACTCTTTAATACTTTGCTTGTTAAATGATTAATCTTGATTTATGTTGTATAACAATTGGTACAACAAATACTTGGCACTTTCATAGCCCATACTGTATGGTATAACCGACACCTGAGCTATGAAAGGAACTTGATTTGTTGTTAACATAAGTTATAATCATGAATGCTTGATGAAATTTACAAGTATTAGCATTAATTGAATAAGATGACTAATGTAATCATGTTAACAATCTATAATCTGATTGGAACCTCTTTTATGTGTGGTTTCCAATTGAACAATAAGAGTTTATACTATACTTGTTTGACATACCATTAGTGGAACCTCTAACCTTGACATTTGTTATTATCATTGTTTAATCTTTACTTTAATATTCTATCTTCAAGTTCTCATCATCATCTTATTCTCTTTCTTTATTACTACTACTACTACTACTACTAGTATTATTATTATTATTGTTGTTGTTGTTGTTGTTGTTGTTGTGTTGTTGATATTTATAATTTGTACAATAACCTCCCTGTGATTCTACCCCGGTCTTGCCGGGTTATTTATTACTTCGACACTCCTGCACTTGGGAAAAGACATCAATCTTTTAGTCGTGTCAAATAACCTTTGCAGTCTAGGTATAATAAAATGTATCTAAGTTTTCTAGGTACAACAAGAGTCCTTCCATTGTCAGTTTTGGGTTTATAACGAGCAATATGCAAAAGTTTGATGCATGTCAATTTTTTAGTATCTTACTTCGAGGGGTTTCATTATGAATTTAATAGTATAAATTTTTTTTTCAACCTATTCTCTTAAGGTAAAATTCTTATCGCTCATTTGTAGTTTTATCATAAACAACATCACTCAACCTATAATCTAACTTGATAGTGAACATTTGTGCAACAACTAATAATTTACTATGATTTGTACACTTATCTCATAATAGTTTATCAAAATCTTTCAAAAGATCAAAGAACCTGGTTACGTTAGCGTTAAGTTATTCATCCAAGACTGAACATTCACCTACATAACCCTAATTTATTGTCATTACATCCATAACCATATTTCTATAAGGATTACTATTGTCATCAATAACTTAATGTACAATGCTATAATTAAAAGTTGATCCAACCATTTTTTATATTATGGTCTCATAAGTAACATATGATATTTCTTCATAAACCCTTTATATAGAAGATGCATCGTCACAACATATAAATCATGAAATTTTTTTATTCTTACACCTCTTACATGAATATTAAATACCACCTCCACTAATATTTATTGGATTAGATAGTATATAATTAATAAAATCCACAATCTCATTACTATAATCCATCCTACATAACCATTTAGGTGAATCTCGATACCTTCATGAATGGTCATCCATTACTTATATCAAACCTATATAGAATATTGATGACAACACATGTTAATTAATTATGTAAACTAACTAAATTAACTAACATTGGTTTAACTCAAACTTATTCAATCTATTTTAATGATACTCTTAATTTATTATCAATTATCTATATAAATTCATATTTCTATACATTTACCAAAATTTTCAAGTCAACAATAAAATTAACAAAATAGAAAATGGACTTGTTAAATAAGTCATTATTTATTTCATTACAAAACACCTATGTCACAAATTCAAAATAAATTTCATCAATTTATAAATAAATAATTTTTAAAAAAAAATCAAAACAAACCCCAATATGTACAAATTATACATTCATACAATAAATTTCTATGGTAAAAAGCTATAAAACAAGTAAACACCTAAACAAAATACGTATACTACAAAAATATAAAATAAAAATTAACATTTTAAAATTAAGTTCAAACAAAAAATTAGTAGTTTTACTTACTTAATGTGGCGGATCCTCAATAAAATTTAAATCAAAATAGGAATATTGAAAGACAAAGTGTTGGGTTGGTCAAATTTATAGGATATTGATTTGTGCTAAACTAGAAGGTATGTTTATTAGAGAGCTGAGATGAAGAAGAATAAATAGGGGAGGAGGGTTGTTTGTCAGGTTATAAATTAAATATTACTAATGATATTATGGGAGGATTTCATTGACAGGTTAATTTTGTCGGTCATTCTGCCTATATAAATGAAATGGTATTGTATATTTTAGTTTTTTAATATTGTTTTCCACTATAATTCCTTTGGTACACACCAAGAGAATATTTTTTTTCGTTGTTTGTTGATGGATATAACAAGATATTATTCTGTCAATGAAGTTCACCGCAATTTACTGATGAAAAAATTATATCGGTGTTTCCATTTATATTTGCTAATTTTTTTATAGTGTTTTTTTTTTGTTTTTGATCCTTTCAAGAAATTAAATTTTATTTTTAATTTTATCCTTCAATTCAAAAATATCAGTCCTCTTATTTGTTTTTATTTATAACTTGGTTCTCATTTTTTTGATTGCTTTTTTTTTTAAGATTATTTAATAAGTTTGAATTAATTTTCAATTTCATTCTTATAAATAAAAGATAGTTAAGAATTAAGTTGTGTTTTATCTAAATTGAACAATCTTAATTTTATGGTCCAAGTTATAAATTTAAAAACTTAACTTCGGTTAATATCAATTTTTCTTTTTATATTAGGGTTTCTTTTTATACTTTTTTTTAATTTTATCCTTTTAAATTTAGTTTTTTTAAATTGATTTTTTAATTTATTAATTTTTTTATATTCAATTATCTCAATTTTAAAAATGAAAAAACAACACGAATGATGTAATCATGTGAGTATTGTCAGATTTTTTATTTGTTTTAGTCGAGAGACCAGAATTGGTATGTTGTCGAGTCTACCTTTAAAAGACTGCTACATAAAGTTGAGGAGCTATTACAACCTCAAAATAACAGGCCCTTTTCTTCGATTTGCTCTACATTCAATTATCTCGGTCTCCTCGATTTAAACAAATAAAAAAATCTGACAATACTAGGACGACAGGAAACCATATAATACCAATTTTAATTGTATTAAATATACTTCACTGTTATGTTAAAAATAAGGATACTCCATGGTCATATTAAAAAAAATAATGTGATTTATTAATAAAATTTCAAATAGATGCGGGGAGGAACCGGCAAAATTTATATATTTAGTAGATAGATAGAAGGCTAGCAACAATGTCAGACTCAGAATATACAAAAAAATTGAACCTTCCCTATCCCTGTCTTCTCACTTCCATGATGTCATAAAAATACACTGAATTGCAATATCAACTGCCTATGGTACTTATCAAAATGGTAAATAAATTAAGAGCAATCAGAAGAGGCTAGACTGAGTCGCCTTGGAGTTGATCCCAAAAGAAAATGAAAAGTTTCTAGGAGAAAGGGGAACCGATTCTCTAAATTCTGCAGAAAATAATGGAGTCTTTCACTGCCAACGTATCCATTTCACTTCTCGTGCCTCTTGGGTGAATTCCAGAAATTTGGCAAGAATCTTAAAACAGGGTATGGGCAGCCGAAGAAACGGAAAAGATTTTTGCAATCTTTTTCTCCAGCTTCGTCACCTCCGCGCATGCTTAAGCTGCTTAAGTAAGTTTGTCCCTCATATATGTAGCAGAGCTGCTGCCACAGAAGAACGCTTATTCCAATCTCTAAAGAAATACTGGAAACAAAAAGATATACAAGTACAAGCCCTCTTGTGGAAAGGAGCACCGCAGAGCTTGCTAATGCAATAGCAACATCCTGCAATGCTCTCCAAGCCAAAGATCTGTCACCAGCACGAAAATGGTCTAGGTATCTGTATGTTAATGGAGGCCATATATGCAAAGCAGCATATGCGGACATGATTGTAACATACATTGTGCTGACAAGAACTGATATAAGGAATGCAATAAAGTGTTGGTGATTTGCTGCACCAACACAATTTCCAATCTGCAAAAAGATTTTAATAAGGCATGATTAGTGTCCTTCGCATGCAAGAACATGTGTAAAGTAAGGGCAAGTTTATGGAGAAAGTAATGACCACATTTGCGCAAAGGATAGAAAAATAACCTATTGAACATTCATAACACAATCCATGTATAGACAAGGTCTGAGGTGGACTGGGTGGCCAATCCAGCAAGCTACCTTCCAAGGCATAACCTCAATATGAAACAAATACATTGCATTAATAATTACTCCCTCCGTAATTATTTTGACTTAATAGATTGCAATGCATCCTTAGGCTCTCAAAATTCTGTATGTTAATTTAGCTTGGGTTTAAAAATGAGAAGGAAAACTGAATGTGAAGGCCTTCACGAAGTTTAACCACCTCCCTCTTTTATCAAAAGAGTCGTTTTCAATTGTAAATCCTGATTGCAAGTGAGCACGCATATGGATTCTTATACGGGTGTCCATGTAAGATAGACACTAAGAAAATACAAGGCACAGGAAAAAAGAAGGAAAGGCAATTAAACAGAGTTTAAAATGGTAAAATATGAGAAACATCAGAAAAATGTTCAACTTGGCAGCCATATAAAGTGGTACTAATTAAAGATAAGAATATATTGTAATTTAACTTGTTCACCAATTATTAGGATCTGAAAAGGAAGTCCTCTAATTCCAGTACTTAATAGCAGGAAAAGGGAGAAATTGATGAGTATTTATTGTATCCATTATATAGTTGCTATTGCTCTTTACATGCACTCAGCAGAACATAGTACGGCAATCCAAAACATGACAGGTCATAAACATAGTTCCAAACTTTAACATTAGCTTCAGAAAAGAAAAATAATTTCAAGATCCTCAGGGGAAAAAAATGAATTTGTACCCAAATTATGGATATTTTTATGTATTAAAATCCAGTCTATTTTCATCTTTTTTTCTCTTGTTTGGCAATGCAATAAGATGCTAAGACTGGTACAAATTTATAAAGTTACAGGAAAGAAGACTGCTGCAAATTCATCAAAAAGGAAAGCAGGCTGCAACCTAAGATTGAGAGGCCATTCAACTTCTTCCTAGTCATAACAAGTCAACACTGAAGACAAATTTCCAATAGAGAAAAATCAAAACTTAAGGTATGGACTGCAAGCTCCTTAGTCCTTGCATTTCCAGATAAATACAGCTTTCACAGATTACCCAAGTAGAACTAGTGGAAGTCACAATTCCAGTAGAATAAATAACATGCAGAAACAAGACTCCACATCCACGCTTCCAGATTATTAAATTACTTCAAAATTCTAAAGATAATGGGCACTTACAAAAGGACAGTGATGATCCATGTCCAGTACACAGATCCCACATGTACGGCAGTGATGAGTTCTCGGTGACTTGGGCTTTGAACAGTAGCGACAGAAGGTGTAGTTTTCAAGCTGTTTTTTTCCCACAGCTGGGTAGCTACCCCACTCTATTAGAGGTGGTGTTCCAGCACTTCTTAAGGCCGTAAGAGTAAACAGTAATACAGTAGTTATTGACAAGATACCTGTTATGGTTAGATGGAAAATCCCACAAAAAAAACTGATAGAGAAGATGACAGGGTACACTGCCCACACACCACCACCTGCACTTTCAGAAATTGGATTAAGATGAGATAGATAAAAACTTCAGTGATATTAAAAAGCAGTAAATCAGAAAATGGTTTGATGAAAAATGTTTCTGGATTAAATCAATAGATATCCCCATATAGTTCAATAAAGAGAAAAACGGTCTTTAGGATGAAATTTGATCTTGTGAAAATGAAGATCCTAGTTCATGATAAAAAGTCAAATGCAAGTTGAAAGAAAATATGATATTTGCAACAAGGATAACAGAATATAGAAAAAGAGAAGCTCGAGCCAGTTAGAAAACTTCCTCTTAACTTTCCAAAGTTCAAACTGCTTCATTCCTCTTTTTAGAAGTTCTAAGAAAAGAAATGCTTAAAAACATGTTCACTGCAAGGAACGAGAAACACGGTTTGAAAGAAGAAATTACTGTGACATACATATTACAAAGAGAATGAAGCCGATGAGGACACATACAAAGCAACGGTCACGCATGTGTCTCCACCAATAATTCTTGTGTTCACATTTTGACTCATATTTATCCGTTATTGCCCCACACCAGCCACACTTGAAAACAGGTGCATTAGGTGGGTGAAGAAGACGCAACCCACACCCCCAGCATGGTGTCTCGCGATCCTCGCTAACCACTGTTACTAAATGCTCCTGTGTATGCAAGAAAAGAATACCAAATGAAAAACAACAGCATTACTTTTCTCTTCCACTGCATAATACAACAAAAACTAACATATTAGAAGTTTCCATTTACTTAATCAAAAGTACCAGGATCTTTACCAAATTCTGGTCAAACGAACTGCACAAACATATTCCATTTAGACAAACTATTTCCAAACTAGAACTACTTCAACAGTCTTGAATCAGTTAGCCCATTTTATATTTCAATCCCAAAACTTCAAAAACACCATCACTAGCACTCAACTTCTTTATGTCTTTCAAAATTTTAAAACCCTTTCCAATAAAACTTCTTTCCCAATAATGATAACCAGGATCCTTCTCCTGTATAAGAAACTACTCGATGTTATATTACATGCAAATTCCAGTGGCAGTATTTATCAAAAGTATACCTTGTGAATCATGCATATCATTTTAATCTCTATCTCAAAAAATTTTAAATCACCAATCTATTTTTTGTTCCAGTGATACAAGTTCAGTCAAAAGCAACAAAATAATTTGATAAATATTTGTACTTTACCTACAAAATTTTCTCCTTCTGACCTCTCTTATGTACTATAGATTTATGCCAAGATCAAAACTTTCTAACAGAATAACAACATAAAATCCATTCTAGCAACTGGGTTTCAATAAATATTTAAAATCTTTCTAACATAGACAATAGCAAAAAAATGGAAATCAAACCAAAAAAAGGGGGGGAAAACTAACCTTGTTAAGGTTCGAGTCAACCATGTTTTCGCTTTTGTATTTACAGATAAAAAAGAGACAATTGTTCAGTTATATCAGACAAGAGATGAAGCTCTCTCACATATTATATAGGAGAATGTATCGCTGGTTGTTCTTTTGATTTTTCGTCTTGGCAAAGATACAAATGTGTCCCTAAATTATCACTTATTACTAGTTGTATCCCCAAACACCATATTGGTTCCTCCCCATCTATTGGACGTTGACTAATTGAACGCGGCTTTGAATTTTTACCTTTGAAATTCTTAGTGATTTATTTTTAAAAAATGGTTTTCATTAAAAATAAATTTTTAAAAAGTATAGTATTTTTTAATTTTTAATAGTGTCATAAAAAAATTAAAAAATATTTTTACTATTCAACTATATCATAAAAAATAAGTTATAAAATATTTTTTTAATTTTTTTTAAGTTTATTAAAAAAATAAAAATTAAATCTAACAGAAAAAAAAAGAGTTAAAGTGTGATGAAATTGAAAATTAATTTTATAAATTATTTTAAATAAAATAAATATCAATTAAAAAAATGAAGACTAAAGTTAACATATCAAAAAACTAAAAAATAATTTGAAAAAAATATTTTAACTTTATATTTTTTTTCAAATAAAATAAATAGCAATCAACATAATGGAAATTAAATCTAAAGATAAAAAAAATTTAATTAGAAAAAAATAAAAAAAAATAAAAAGAATAAGGACTAAAATGTGTATAAAAATCAAATTTAGTTGAATTTTAAAAGATAAAATTAAAAAATAAATTATTCAAAACAATATATATAGCAATTAAAAGATTAAGGAAATTTGATCTAATAACAAATAAAAGAAAAATAATTTCATGAAAATCAAGTTAAAATTTTATTTAACTAAAAAATATTTTTCATTAAATAACTTTTTTAATGGTGAACAAATAGAAAAAAAGTTTTCACAAAATCATTTTCCATGCAACAAATAAAACCAGAACTTTTTGCTTACAAAAAGTTAGTGTAACCAGTATTTTTAAACCCGGTCTAGTGATTAACTTGGCTAAAGGCTCGGGTTATAGGTTTTGATTGGGTCACTAGGTTATATGGGTCAACCTCAATTTTTTGTATAAATCAAAACAATATCGTTTTAGTTAAAAAATATAAATAGTCAATGGATTACAATTAGATTTTTTATTAGATTTTACTAGGTTAACCGAGCTTTTGAATTCCCTTATTTTCTCATAAACCTGGTCCAATTTTAGCCCCGAGTCATCTGGGTCCCAAGTTAAACCGCCGGGTCAGGTTTTAAAAGTGTAAGTGTAACATAGTAAGTTTTTCATATAGAGTTCATAGGATTAAAAGTTTGAATTAATTTACCATGATGGTTTGTTAGCATTTTTATATATCTTTAAAAGATTTTTGAGTTTCAATCATGATAGGGATTCTTTTGAATAGAAAAATGATGTAGGCACTATTGCAATTGCGTTCCAACTTTATTTTTTAATTTTTTATAAAAAGTTTCTAATTAATATTTTTTAGTGATTTTTATTGTTTCGATTACGCTTTAACTGTATTTTTTTTATTTTTTATAAAAAGATTAAAATTAATATTTTTTAGTGATTTTTATCGCTTTGATGTGTTAATATTAAAAAATTAAAAAAAATATTTCAATGTATTTTCAAGTAAACAACACTTTGAAAAGTAATATTTACTACACTTTCAAATAAGCTCATAATATGAGTGCAATATTTTATATTGAGAAGTTTACTATAGATAGCTTTTTTTTTCATTCTTCATCACACAAAAAAAGCACTTATTATTTTTAAGGATTAGTTAATTTGGATAATATTGACACGACCACAAGATTGATGTTTTTTTTTTAAATGTAGAAGTGTCGAAGTAATAAATAACCTGACAAGACCAGGATCGAACCACATAAAAATTAATTGTATAATAATGATGATGATGATGACGACAACTTTGAAATATAAGATTAATGAAATGATTAAACAATGATAAAATAATTATCAAGATTAGAGGATTCATTAATAGTATTTCAAACAAATATAGTATAAACTCTTTTTATTACTCAACTAGAAACAACACATCAAGAAAGTTATAATCAGATTATAAATTATTAACATGATTATATTAATTATCTTATTCGAATAATGTTAATACTTGTAAATGTTGTTAGGTATTTATTATTATAACTTATGTTAACAACAAATCAAGTTTCTTTCATAGTACAAGTATCGGTTATACCATACAATTGGATTATAAAAGTACTAAGTATTTGTTGTACCAAAAGTTGTACAATATAAATCTAGATTAATCATTTAACAAGCAAAGTATTAAGAGTGAATAAGATAACAAATACAAAACATGTTAGTATCAAACATTAAAGTCCATATTAAGTTTATAGTATACTTATTCTTATACCATTAATGTATCCTTTTCACTTTGACATAATAAACTTAGTTAAATAAAATGAAAAAGAGAAACATAAATAAACAAGATAAGAACACAAATAAGATATAAGTTAACTAAGTAAAGGAAAGAAAATGAAAAGCATAAATAAGATATTAATATAAAGCGAAACTCAAGCATTACAATAAGAAAGAGAGTAAGAACATGATCTTGATCTGAAAACCAAGATATCTAAATGCTTGGTAAATGCCTCTTTTTATAGGCTAAAATTTGAAACTATTGATTTGTTAACTAATTGTTGAGTAGATGGTCACATCTTGACTTGGAGATAATTTTTATCTTTTTATCTAAACAAAACATCATTGCTAACATTAGAATTTGAAGAAACTGCCCTCATAAAAGTTCTAAAAAATTATGTCAACTTTCCAACAAAAAAAATAAGGTTATTTGGACCTCTAGAATTCGAGATATGAGCTAAATATTATGAATAAGAGAAACATAGATAAACAAGATAAAAACATAAATAAAATATAAGTTAACTAAGTAAATAAAAAGAAATGAAAAACATAAATAAGAGATTAATATCAGTAAAACTTAAGCATTACAATAAGAGAAAGCAAAAACATGATTTTAATTTGAAAACCAAGATACCTAAATGTATGGCAAATACTTTATTTTATAAGCCAAAATTCAAAACTATTGATTTAATGACTAATTGACTTTATGACAACCCTTATCTTATTGTTTGAATAAAACATCATTGATAACATCAGAATTTAAAGAAATAGTCTTCATGAAAGTTCTGGAAAATTATCTCAGCTTTAAAAAAAAATAGATGCATTTGGACTTCTAGAACTCGAGATATAGATTGAATATTGAATAGTGTCTAATCTAAAAGACAGATTAAGACTTTTTTTTTACACTAAAATTTGGACTTCCAAACGGCATAATTGAGTATTGGACTCTCATAAATATTTTAGGCCTATATCTTTTCTAGCCATATAAACCAAATTAAAATCCAAAATCTACAGCTTCAAATATAACCCAATGACTAAACAGTGTTTTAGTTTTAATTGAATCATCATCTTTTTTCCAAGATTTGCTTTTTCTTTATCCTTTCACTTTTAATAGTTAATCACATCAATCAATCCTTTAAATTGTGAGATATGCTTGCATTTAACATGAGTATTTACTATAAAATAAAGTTATCTTATATTATCAGACTTATTATTATAAAACATGCTTTAGTTAAGGAGTTATTGATACTTTAAGTGCAAAATGATAATATAAAACTTTGATAAAAATACGCTTTTAAGTATTAATCACTGATATTACTTCCATTTGTTATCACTGCATCTTTTCCTTCCTTTTCCATCTTATGGCATAAGCGATTATGTCTTTTTTCATTTGATCGATTATCACTAATTCTAGAGTTATCTAATGTATCTTTCAAAAATTCAAACAACATTTGTGATATGTGTTATTAAGCTAAATAAACTCGAAATGTTTTTCCTTTAAGTAATAGTAAATCTAATTTCCTTTTTGATATGGTCTATTGTGACATTTAAAGACCTTAAAAAACCCCATCTAATTATGATGTTCATTATTTTCTTACTATTGTGGATGATTACTCAAGATGCATTTAGGTTTATCTTCTCAAACACAAGTCAGAAACATAAAAATACTTTATTCAATTTCATGTAATGGTTAATACTCAATTTAATCATAATATCAAACTGGTCGGGAGTGATAATGGTTTAGAATTTACTGTTGGTCAAATGTTCAATTTCTTATCCCAAAATGATATTTCACACCAAACATCTTGTGTTGATACCATATAACAAAATGGAGTGGTAGAGGTTACTTGTGCTCTCTAATTTCAAGCAAATTTACCAATCAAATTTTAGGGTGAATGTGTTATGACTGTAACTTGATAAATTATACTCCTGCACCTAAATTATCTAACAAGAATTCTTACAAGATGTTATTTTTAAAATCTCCATCATAGTCTTATTTATTTGTTTTTGGTTGTTTGTGTTATATGCATGATAAAAATCGATCCAATGATAAGTTTGCTCCTCGATCTGATCCTTGTATTTTCACTAGTTATCCTATGGAAAAAGAAAAGGATATAAAGTTTATGACATGAAATCACACAAAAATTTTACACCACGAGATGTTATTTTTTATAAAAACCAATTTCCTTTTCGTTCTTATAAACCTCCAAAAGAATCAAACATTCTTGTTTCTCTACGCATTCTTGATTCTTTGGAGGCTTTAACTAATGTGTCTCCTTGTCATAACTCACCAATCCAATCCTTTAGAACTGATCTTAATGATAAAATTGTCTCACCTGCCTCTATTGATTCAAATCATGAGGTTATTCCTTCGAATACATCATAACCTTAAAATCTCGTTGTGTTCCCTCTCATCTTTGTGATTATATGTGTCAGCTCTCTGAATTAGATAAGCCATTGCAACCTATATCTAATATAGTTTCTTCATATACTTTTTATCTTATATCATGTCATTTGTTTTATTCTCCTTTCATTCCATCTTATCAAGGTTTTCTTGCTAAAATTTCCATTGTTAGTGAGCCTAAATCTTTTTCTCAAGCTATCACAGACCCGAAATGGTGTGAGGCTATGAAACAGGAAATGTCTGCTCTAAAGCAAAATCATACTAGGAGTTTGGTGCCATTACCTTCAGAGAAGAAACCAGCCGGTTCTCGTTAGATATATAAAATGAAGTACAAGTTAAGTGGCTCTATTGAGCGCTATAAAGCATATTTGGTAGCCCAAGGATATACTTAGATTAAAGGTTTGGATTATACCAAAACCTTTATGTTTGTTGTAAAATTTAAAAGTTATATCAATTAGATATGAATAATTCATTCCTTTATGGTAAGTTGCATGAAAAAGTCTATATATTTCCTCCCTTAATCTATCTTTTACCAGGTGACTAGTGTATGTCAACTCCATAAATTTTTGTATGGGATGAAGCAAGCTCTTCGCTAATGGTTCAAAGAGTTCTCTTTACCATTGAGGAAATTTGGCTTTACACAATCATATAATGATCATTTACTTTTTACTTTGACTGAAGGTACATCTTTTTTTGCTCTCCCTGTCTATGTAGATTACATGGTTATTGCTAGAAATGATATTTTGTAAATCAAAAGGCTCAAAAGCATTATCTCAGTACATGTTTCTCCATCAAGAATCTTAGCATTCTTAAGTATTTTCTTGGTTTAGAGCTTGCTCGTTCTCGTTATGGGATATCTCTTTGCTAACACAAATATACTCTTGACTTGTTAAATAAACTGAGATGGTTGGTAACAAACTAGTTGTTTTTCCTATTCCCTAATAACATCAATTGTCTTCATATTGTGGTGAACCATTAAAAGACCCTAGCCAATACCATTGTTTAATTGGGCATCTTATTTATCTTATCATTTATCATTCTGATATCACTTATGCAATACAACTTCTAGTCAATTCATGCAAAAACCTTGTCAACCATATTTTAATGCTTCCTATTATGTGTTTTTGCTAGTTAAAAAGTTCCTAGTCAAGGTTTTTTTCCCTTCAAATAATAATTTTTATATCAAAGCTTATTATGATATCGACTGGGCAAGTTATTCCATGGCTCAACAATCTATTACAGGTTATTACAATTTATTTGGTGCCACTCTTATATCTTGAAAATCCAAAAAGCAACCCACCGTGTCATGTTCCTTTGCAGAATTAGAATATCACTCTATAATTGTTACTACCAGTGAGCTAATATGGTTACGTAGTTTACTTGTTTATCTATCTTTACCTCATTCTTAATCAATGCTTTTGCACTATGATAATAAATTATATTTATATATTATTGTTAATTTTATCTTCTATGAGTGCACTAAACACATTGAAATTAACTATCATTTTACTTGTGAACACTTGTAATCTTGCATCATTGTTACAGAATATGTTCCAACTCTATTTTAATTGGTAAATATCTTAACTAAAGCATTGGAACTTGATTGCTTTCACTTTCTTCTTTGCAAGCTGGGCATTTAGGATCTTAATGCTCCACGTTAAATAGGGATGTTAAAGATATTGGTTGAATACCTATTACCTTATATAGTTGAGTATTTATTACTTTATTTATCAGTATTTATAAATCTTTAAGACTTGGGCTATAATTATGCTATGTAACATAACTAGTTGTTTTGCTGATTTTTCTTCTAAAAATTATAGGTCTTTATACCTGTGTAAATTATTTTGTTTGTAATAGAGTATGATGAGAAAATTCAGTATTCTTTTCCTTGTTTTAAGCTTTGTTTTGCTTAAAATTAATGCTTTTTTCATTAATCAATTTAGTGTCATCATCTTTCGATTTTTTTTATACATATTCAATTAAATTAATCTAAAATCAATAAAACTCACATAAACAAAATTAAAAATGAAAAATCAACAAATATTAATTAATCATGTATGATTTTAAGTTGCGCGGCTTTTTTGCTCTACTTATTAAACTCTTTGTGCAAATTATCAACCTCAAATTGACCTCCACAAAAACGATGTTAGACAATAGTTTAAAACGATACCAAATAAATGTTGCTACCGTATTGAGCAAAGAAACGGTAATTCACACTGCCACCAATCACTATCAAATTGAATGACTTCATTAACGATCTTGATATTAGCAAAATATCTGAGTTATGAGTCTCGTATCTTTTGTGGATCATTGCTTTTATCTTTATGAAAAAAAATTGATATCTAAAATTTTTTATACTGTACGGAATTAAGGGTTTTTAGATTTGAAGATTTAAAAGGAAGAAACAAGTAATGGCAGGATGAGAATCGTTTTTGAGTTCCTGCATAGTTATTAAATTGAACCAGGTTGATCCAATAATTGAACTAAGCAAGGTACAAGACCAACAAGAATAAAAAAAGAGAGTCAAACTTGGATAACCTAATAAGTCGATCAGGTAACCGGTCAAACCAAGTGAGAACTAACTTATATGTATATTATTTTTTTTAACACTATATATAACACCAAAAATAAAGTTAAAGTTTATGACCTAATTTTTTCTTTGAATAGTCAAAAGATCTATTAGCAACTATCTTGCTATTTAAATAGTCAAAAGTTAAATTGCTTTGTTTTTTAATAAAGAGTTCATCGAAGAAATCGATGCTCCTTCCAACTCTAATTAGTGTTATTTCTACAAGTGCTCTGACTCTCCTATTTCTTCTCATTGTTACTTCTACACCTTATTTTTATCAGTAAACTATTTAGTTTGAACATTATCTCTTTATTAAAAAAACTAATGGTATTTGAGAAGTGAAAATCTATATTCTTAGGCAGCTAGGTTCTTTTCTAAAGTTAATCTTAAATATGATAAGTCTTTATTTCCCATTAAATTTTTATTACTATACCGCAAGTAGCCCTTTTGGATTGATTGGAATTAATAATTCTACATTTTGCTTGATATTATTTCTATCTTTAAAACGAAAGGCTAAAATCATAAGTGTTGTTAAATAATCAACTGTAAGTTATAAAAAACATAAAAAAAAATACTATTAGGATATATTTTATGCCAATAACAACTCATATTATTAAAAAGTTTCTTCAAAATTGTTGGAAAAAAGAAGTTGTCGAACATTATGGTCTTACAATAGCAAAATAGATAATTGATAGGTGTGTCATTTAATGTTGCTAATTCTATTTATTCTCAGCATGCCATAGATTATAGTTGATTTTTTTTTTAGAAAAGAGAAATTGATTGGAGCATCACAAATTTAATGACTTATTATACGTCCACTATAATTTGAAATTGAAACAAAAATATTTTATTTTTTATAATTCTTCAAAAGTTATTTTATGTTATTAAGTAACATCATTTATACTTATACTATATACCTTAACTTTGAATTTATAGGAATTATTGAAAATAACAGAATTATGATTTAATTGATTTTGAGGCATTTTGTGACACTGAAAATTAGTAATAAAAGATAATTCATCATCTTTAACAACCAAAAAAGTATAACTCTTTCATTATGATTTATCAACCATGACTATTCAAGATATTTTAAATGAAAGTAATGAAAGATTTGATCTTTTAGTTATTAGTTTGTTTGAAAATAAATTAGTTTTGAACATGTTATATTTATTGGTTAATTATGTTTCAATTGTAGATTTGATAAATATATATGAGATTGAAAATAACTGTAATGATATGCAGATACACAAAAGCATGATAATGTTTCAATAGACATTAATAAGATTGACTCAATTTCATTGGCATTTGATTTAAATTTTGCTCATGTGGACATTGCAAAATTTAATACCCATATTCAACCAAAGTAAAGATGTTGTATTAAAAAAAGTACTCCCATTCCAATGAGGTCTTGTACTTTACCATTCTTTTTTTATTTTATTTTTTTAATTTTACTGTTGTTAAGTGTTCAACATGTTTTAAAATCTTTTGTTTTTTTATGCAAATGATGTTAATTTATGGATTCTAATCCAAAGTGAAGTTTGGATGTTGTCAACTTATATTTTCTATTTTAAATTATTTATCTCTAGAATAACTTATTATTTTGTGATCATTTTCTTTAATATTTTTTTATTATAAAATAATTATGGTAAAGGTTTATTTATATGAAGACATATGCACATTTTAATATGTTGATATGTTGATGCTAATTAGTTATGCTAGCACATAAATTGATGTGATATTTTTTTTATTAATTATGCTACTATATATGTTAATGAGATTTTTTATAGTAGCTAAATTTTATGTCACAACAACCATATTAATATGTGACTTGGTTCTTGATTCAGGTTGACCCACCTGACCTGTGACCCAATTATTTTGTCTAGTCGACCATCATATCTAGTTTTATAACTATAGTTTTTGGGTTTATAAGTTAAACTAAGAAACAAACATGAGAGTGGATCAGGTCGGGTAACAATAGTGATTAAATATAACAATAAACTTATATCGGACTTTATAAGGTAGCTTGATTATGAACATACCCAATAAGGTCTTAAAAATGTATTTTCTTTTTAGAAACATTGGATTTCATTATTGGTTGAAAAAAAAACACTTACAGAAAAATATATAAGCATTGCTAATATATTTTCTATTTATAAATAAAAAATTAATTATAAACTTAAAATATAATGTATTCAAAGTAAAAAAAAATCAATTATTAGGATGATTTCAATCAACTAAATCAATTTAAGTTATCTTGTCAAACTTATAACTTAAATTGAATAGAATTTGAAAATGAATATATTTTGAATTTAATTTTTAAATTCTAAATCAAATTTTAAATAATAACTAAAATAGATTCTTAATTATTTTAAAATTTCATTAAATTAAGAGAATTAAACAAATTAATATAATTAAAATATTTCTAATTAATTAATTAAAATTAAAATTAAAAAAATAAAATAAAATAGGTCAAGTCATACATGTGAACCTAGCCCAAACTAAAAAAATCCAAGTATGTTTGGGCCTTGAATTTTTTTTGGTCTTAAAAGCTTTTTTTAGTTCTTGTATTTTAGTTAATTGGACAATAGTTCTCCCATAGTAATAGGCGATCGGTCACTTACTATGCAACTGTCAAGATTTCAGCCACTATTATGATAGCTAGAAATTCATAAATAATGAGGTTTTTATCCTAAATTTAATTTTTAAACTTATTATCACCATAGAAATCTCATAATTTTAATTTTTCAATTCATAACACCCCTATATCAATTTAAAAACACAATTAAATCAGAAAAAAATTATCTCAAATCTGATTTATTTTTTTAGATAACAAGAAAGCTTAAAAACCACCATTATCAAATTGAACCCTTTCATACTTACTTTGACTATTTTAGTTGTTGAAATAATAAAAATCAAGAATTTTTTTTCTTATCACTATTTTCAAGCGAGTGTCTCTATGTTTTCTTTGCATTACAAACTGAAAAATAAACAAAATAAATTTTGAACTCAAAATAAAAATTGAAGTACAATGGAGTTGGCCATATATTTATGTTTTTTAATTTGGTGTGTTTATCATAATTTCAAGTCTAATTGCATCTAAGTAGAAAATGAGAAGCTTCACTATTTATATAAATGTAAACTTTTACCATAAAACCCAAATCTTTTTGGTTTGTTAGGTGATAGTTGATAAAGAATGTAAAAAAAAAAAAGGCCTACAAACTTTTATGCAAACAAATGAAATGCTCCAATATAATATAGAAGGGAGATCCTAACAGGGGTGTTAAAAAAAATTAGTTTATCTGTAATATTGATATTATTTAATCTAATAAGATCCGTTAAAGTTAGATAATATAGATATTACAAATAATAAGGGATCAAAAAAATATAATAAATAAATATCACAAAGTATATTATAAATGATAATGAGTTAAAAAAAATATAATAAATAAATATCATGAGTTAAATATAAATTGTAATTTTTAAATACCTGACCCAACTAATATAACTCAGTCTAAATAACCCAAATTGTTGGTTTAGATGATATTTTTCCTTCTTTCTTTTTATTTTTTCCCTTTTGACTTTCATACTTATAAGCCTCCTCTCATTCTCTCAATCCTTTTCCCTTCTCTTTATCCCCCCACGTAACAATTATAGTTATACTTTTGAGTTTGATATGATAAAATTATAATGCATTTTATTATTTTAATTTTTATGTTTGACAAGCAAGAGACCATGAGAAAAAAAAATGCTGTAATTTTCAAGAATTCATATTAAACTTTTATTTTTTTAATCAAATCACAAATTTAAAAACCCTTTATGGTCTTTTTCTTATTAATTTGTCTGCATAGTATTAAACCTTAATTGTTTAATAAAATGTTTAACTATGATTTTTATTTTGTTTTGTTTTTATTAGAAAATTATAATAATTTTTATAGTTCAAATAAATCTTATCTAATTCCAATAGTTACCCGATTTTTTTTAAATCATAAAAAAAATAAAAGAATTAATACACCAAAGCCATGTAAATTTATGATATCATAAAAATTACAGCTCAATCATATATATCAAACTCACTCTGGTCAAAAATAAAAAAAAAAATCAGATTTATATTTTGTAAATTATTAGAAGTAGGGAAGGATACAATTACAAATCAAAATCCATCCAATTATATCCATTAATACCTCTAGATGCCAAGACTAAGAAAATTTATGCACCTCTTCTAATTCTAATATAGTCACCGTGCTCGATCGCTCTTTACTGTTCCCGTTTGCGTAGTTTCAAACGCTCTGGTTTGACGAACATTATTATTAATAAACAGTTATGGCCAGTCTAAAAGTTCCGTCTTGTGCTCGCTTAAATTCCAAGCTCCTTGAGCAATCTCATCGAACAACTGCTCCCAGCCCCAACTCGAAAACCCCAAGAAAAACCAGTAGTCAGATACGCATTGATTTCCTGACCTGATCTCTTCAATTTCGTGTAGTGTTGCCGATTGACCCAGAAAGTAAGTACCCGGTGCAACTTCGGGGTACTGACCTCGAGCTGCTCTTCGAGTCAGAGCAACAAGAGGCATTCCGCGAGTTACAAGTGGACCACCAAATGATAGAGGAGCCTCTTTTAGCAGTTTTGACTCTTCTTCCAGTTCTTGCAGAGTGTCCCATCTCAAATGCTTATTGTAAATCAGACCTTGAAATCCTGTATTTTGATCAGACTTGACGATGATAATCCTTGACTTGTCAAATGGTTGTGTGTTAAGCTTTTGAGTAGCGACCAGGATTGAGCCAACTGCCACCTCAGATACTGTATCATGCAGGCCTTTGGATGTGTGAGATTTGGTCTGAACATATTCCACATTTCTCTTTGGAGTTAGGTCCTTTAAAAGGACTTCATGGGATTTATCTTCTGCAGCTGTCGAAGCATCCTTCAGTGAATGAGCACCCTTTTTTTCAGCAACAGCCCATAGAATTCCTATAAGATTGAATTAAAAAAGAATTCTATAATGCACCAAGTAAAATCTTCTGAATAAAAATGCAAACAACGTGTCACAACAGTGCTATAAGATGCACATTTGTTTCAACATGACAGCTAGAAAGGGAAAAGTTCAATTTCCTAGTGCCTAGCTGAAGCATAACAGCAACAGGAAACATGAACTTCAAGGGAGCTTATTATATTTTCAAAAAATCCTATAACTTTGTTATATTTCTGCTTTAGGTATTGGCTCCTTTTCTTCTTCTATTTTTAAGATAATACCTTTGTGTAACTGGGGATTTCATTGTTAGCTAGCCATTATAATTTTTGAAAAAATCCACATCATGCCTCTATGTTGAATTGGAATTGCTACACATTCTCAAACTTTAACTATGAACCTGATGCATTACATGCAAAGAGCAGCCATAACCAAATTTGGCAGATTCCAAATCAGAAGAGTTAGTTGATCACAACTAACCAAATAGAGGCATGATGTGGATTTTTTCAAAAACACTGAACTTTGCAAAAGTGTAAACTAGGAGAACATAAATGCTTATCAATCTCCTTCAGCTACTATTCCATCAAATGCCATTTACCAATAAAACATGGGTGCAAGCTAGCTCGACTAGTGAAGTAGCTCGGTGTAGTACTAAGCAATCAAAGCTTAACAATGCTCACACAAAGGATTGGTCAGATTTAGGGAAAGGGGGGCTACCTTCTGTTCTGTACAGAAAAGCCTAACAGGTTTTCTAAAAATGCAAAGAAAAAAAAAAGGATGAGAACTTCTTGTCAAGAAATTACCATTTTCACTGGTGAGATGTTGAGATTTACTTCCACAGTCGGCTAAAAAAGTAATAATATCAGCTACAGCCATGTCTCCTTCATAACAGACAGTATTCTTTCTTTCTGCAGGAAATAACAAAAGAGTAGGATAAACTTCCCTCTGCACATCAACATACACCAGAGAATAGAAAGTAAGTGTCAAAGTATAACTGTAAGAGAAAAACACATTGGAGCGTGGACCACTACTGTAAGGCATACCTGATTCATTGATTTTAAAATCAAACTGCAATCATTCATCGTGCAATCCATTAAGAAGATTTTGGGAGGCTTCTTTAGGTTATCTGTCACATAACATATTTCATTTGTCAAATTCATACCAATTCATATAGGCAAACCATTTGTCTGGCCAAAAATGTAGATTTTACTAAAGAAAAATTATAGAAAGCCACCATGCAACAACAAATGACTTTTCCCATGTCAAACAGGTAAAAGAGCCAAAACCAGCTAGGTTTTACTAGTCAGAATGAATTCCTTGAGAATTAGAACCTCTAAAACGTTCCATAATTATGAACGAGTTAATGAATGCTGGATCATAATTGGAAATTAATTTGCAACCTTTCTGACCTAGTCTAAAACAGATTCTTGAAAAACAGCCCCCTAGTTGAAGCTTTCCCATGTGAAACATCTTTATATGAATTCACTTGGAAAGCATGTTCTGAAAAGTTTAAAAAGAAAAAATAATTAAACATGGACTAAACCAGTATACTTTAAAGTGCACTTACCATCAGTAAGCGCTGTTTCCCCAGTCCTAGATCCAGTCTTCAACATGTTCATGTATCCTTTAATGGCTCGATGCACTTCACGAACAATTAATTCCATTCTCTGACAAAATCCACACCAACTATTGCTAAAAAGGACCAGCACATCCTCATTCCATGCATTTGCAGCAATGTCATTGTCAGATTCATTAAAACCAAGAACCTGTTCTGAAAAAGTGTGAGCTGTAACTTGAGAGATGGAATCTGCCTCATGGAAGTCCATATTAACAAATGGTGGGTGAGTTTCTTCTCTCGGGCTTTCAGGTTCCGACTCGGTGCGTTGATACGGGACAAGATTTCCCTTAAGAAATCCATGAAGAAAATCCTCCAGTGAAGAGTAGCTGAGATTTGTAGGTTCATGAAAGACATAATGCTGCTGTGAAAGTGGATCAATTATTACCAAGGATGGAATCCTGGTCTCACCAGTCAAAGCTGTTAGTAATCGATAGTTTCCATCACAAAAGAAAAAAGAACCCTTGAAATTTTGAAAGTTGCGTTGTTCTTCCCCCAACTTGTCTGACTGGAAAGAACCCTTTTTTTGTGCCCTTACATCTTCTGAAATAGGTGGTTTATGATCTGACATGTATTGACCAGGTTCTATAGATAGTAGGCGTCTGCTTGCATCAGAATAAGCAGATTTCTCTTCATCATCCTGAGAAGTAGTAGACAGGGATCCTTCATAGTTATTAGAGGCAGAATCTTTGTCCAGATCAGTACTAGTTCTAACAAGGCTTTCATCAGACTGTATGTGTTCAGAATCCACCTCTGCTGCTGACAGTAATGTATCTTTTACTTTAATGTTAAAATCATCAGAAAGAAGTTGGAAACCAGCCTCCTTTGCAACTGAACTCAATTTAGCTTCCTCCTTTTTCTGAAGAAGGTAAGTCAAGATTTCATGCAAGGAACTGCCTTCCAAACCTGAAGCCATACTATTTAACATGACAGGTTTGCCATCGTTTACAATCATGATAGACATTTTGTCCTGTGATTTAATGTTTTGAGCTGTTGGAGATAGCTTTAATTTCGGGTGTCCAGATACACTTTGGTATTCAGTTGAAGCTTGGACAGAGGATTCTTCAGACTTGTATTTGCTCTGCTGGCCCATCTGATTTGATATTTGGTATTGCAACGCTAGTTCTCTAAATATGTCAAGAGCTTCCTTACTCTTTCTTCTTGTTTCTGATAAGTCAGATGACCTGTCCACAAACAGGAGTACTGATGGCTTGTTTGAAGGTATCGCTGAATCAAGATCTTGTCCATCACCTTCCAACTATGTGACGTGAAAGAAATAGACAACAGTCAACAATCAATATAATACATAGTACAGTAAGGTGAATAATAATTCTAAAAGCAAACAAGAACTGATGTAGAAACCCAATAGAGCATATGGAGCAATAAACAATGGCAGAGAAAGAGCATAATACTCACCTCTGTGACAATTGACTTTTCCATTTGTAGAACTCTCTTCATGTCATCCCCTTCTTTTAGAATACTTGAACAACTTGGACATCCATTATAATAAAGCATTACGGACCAAGAACCAGAATCTCCAACACCAAGAGGAGAGAGCATTGATTTCTCCGAAACCAGACCAAATCTATGCTTTTCAGGAGGCAGGAAGAACTCCCTTACATCAGTCATGAAACTTGAGAAGAAAGAATCAAATTTCTGAAATTCTTCAAGGGAACAAGATACAGCACTAGGCTTTAGATCCGCATCCTGGGAATCAGTTTCCTGAAGAGGAGCACTATCATTTACAGAGGCAAACTCCCCAAGCCAAGGAATTCCTCTGAGCCCATTTTCCATTCCACATTTCATCTTTCCATTTTCTGTCCCCTGGAACCAGAACATTAGAAACTAGAAAAGTTTGAGAATTTTAATAAAAACCACTTCTTTCCCTGTTTACTTTGTAATATCAGTTATCATATCAAGCTAATAACAGAGAGCAATTCAAAACTACCGGCCACCTTCTGGTTTTCATCCCCTCTGGGTGTTGAAATTACATTATTCTCTCCATCGAAACCTGTTACAGTACAAATTAGTTGTTATGTGATTCACATTTGAACTCCAAAAACACTCAAGTCTAAACACACACGCACACATGCATCAATACTGCCGCCATAGGTTGCTCACCTTGCACATCAAAAACAGTTTTGCTACCATTATTCTTCTCTCTAGCAATCAATTTCTCCGTCCACCCACAAAATTCTAGCAAAAGCACAGCCTTATCCGCCGATTCAATAAACATCTTCAAATCTCCTTCACCACTCAATCTTTTTAATGGCATTTCTTCAGGCAAGAGTGAAAAATAAGGAAAAATGGAAGACAAAATATTCCTTGCCCGATATTTGCCTTTATATTTATAATACAAAGAATGATGGTAGTATAAGAGAGTAATCTCATCTGTAACAACAGCACCAATAGCATCTGCTAACATTTTTTCATTATTTTTGTGCATATACATCAACTTTAAAGATCCGAATTCTTCTTTCTTATCAATAACCAAAAGTGTTATTTCCTTCATTAGCGACCGAGATTCACCTGACCCTGTCCATAAAATTTTAAAATTAATTAACAAAACCATATAGCATTTCCAGATAAACATTTAAAATCCAACATATTGAGTCTCTATGTAAAAATATAAATCTCAATAATTGCTAAATATATACTTGGCAATATATATCCATAATTTGACAACAAACAACAAGAATTATGTAGTACAAAACATAATCTTCAAATTAAATACTAAAAAATAAATTGGGTATCTTTACAAACGCATAATTCTCTCAAATGTGACCTGAGGAAACACATTAAGAAGGTATTGTCATTAAAAACTTAAGCATTCTCTTACATCACTAGCTCCCCACGAATCACGGTCCATAAACTGAATAACGAACTCTTAACAAGTGTACATCACTAAAACAACATTGGGATCCATAATTCCAAGAAAAAAAACTGAATTGAATTTTGTGGTTCTGGTGTACCACAAATTCATCTTAAAAAGGCTAAAAACCTATACTGGGTCTCTACATAACCATACAAACCGCAAATTCTAAGCTAAAAAACATAAAGGATCTCGTAAAAAAACTCATGAAATCTCAAAATAATCATTAGAACTACAAAAGGGTCCACGCACAAAAGAATAAAACTAATAAATAAATAAATAAAACATATTGCATTTTGTGACTGTATCTAAACATTAAGAACTGTATTGCTTTAATGAGACAGAGAGAGAGGGGAGTTTACAGGGAACAGAGACGAGGAGGAGGATATGAGGGTGGAGTCTTATCTGAGAAGAAAAATTTTGCTTGGTAAGAATTCGCCATTGCCCGATTTCACCCTCTGATTCACTATCAACGGTTGATGATGATGTGATGATGATAGCTAGAGTGAAGATAATCATACTGATTTTGCCCATTGAGATTTGAGTTGAAGCTCTGTGACAATTTATCTGATTTTGTTCTTCGATGGCGCTGGACAGCTAAGAGAGATTGTAGGGGGGAGACTGGTCGGGTGGAGAGTGCGGACTGTGCGGGTTTTATTACACTTTTTGTCTGTTGAAAATTATACAACTTTTCAAGTCCCAATACTTCAATGAAACTATAATTTACTCCTTTATCTCCTACCAACTTACGTTTTAATCCTTGTTTTCATGTGGGTGTCAAGACTAAATCCATCAAGGTGCTCCTGTATACTCGAAAGTATTGCTGATCATTTTTTGTTAATTTTTTTTATAAAAAATAAATTAAAATTTTATAAAAATTAAATAAATAAATTGAAATTTATTTTAACCAGCCATTTTTTGTTTGGTTTAGTTTTTTATATCAAAAACCAAGAAAACCTATATATGATTATTATGTATAATGAATATATAGTTAAATTCAAGTAAAATGAGTACATCCAATCTATATGTACTGAACAATAATAATCAGAGTTTCATATCCAAAAGAAAAATGATAATAATCATGATAATGATAATCATTAAAAATAATAATCATAGAATTATAATAAGAATAATAATAATATTAATAATTGATACGATTAAAAGATTGATATATTTTTTCAAATGTAAGAGTATTAAAGTAATAAATAAATTAATAAGACCGGGTTTGAACCACACAGGGATCAACTATATAAACTATAAATAAAGAAATAGATAATAATAGAAAAGAAGTTGAAGATAGTTTTAAAATGTGATTTGATGTAAGGATAAAATAATTGTCAAGGTCAAATGATTCACTAATGATATTTCAAATAAATATAATATAAATTTTTTTTATTACTTAACTAGAAACTACACACAAAAAAGGTTTCAATCAGATTATAAATTATTAACATGATTACATTAGTTATCTTATTTGAATAAAACTAATACTTGTAAATATTGTCAGATATTCATAATTATAACTTATGTTAGTAACAAATCAAATTCCTTTCATAATACAAATATTAGTTATACCATACGGTTAAGATATAAAGTGTCAAGTATTTGTTGCACCAAGAGTTATATAATATAAATTTGCATTAACTATTTAACAAGCAAAGTATTAAAAGTGAAGAAGATAACAAATACAAAACATGTTAGTATCAAATATTAAGGTTCGTGTTAAACTTATATTATACTTATTATTACCTCATTGGTATAACCTTTTGAACTTGATATAATAAACTTAATTAAACACAATGAAAGAAGAGAAACATAAATAAACAAGATAACAACATAAATAAACTATAAATTAACTAAGTAAAGGAAAGGAAATGAAAAGTATAAACAAGAGATTAATATAAATAGAACTTAAACATTACAAATATAAATAAAATTTAAACATTGCAAAAATATAATAAAAAAACAAGAACATGATCACTGTTGTTACCTAATTTTGACTTATATTTTAATAAATAAAAAAATAAAGACGATAATATAGAGTATGAAGGCTAATATTAAAGAAGCAATATGTTAAGAAGATAATTATTAAATCATATGTAATTTGATTTGATTCGTGCTAGTTATAGAAAATAATCATTACAATATAAAATACTATAAATATATGATTTAATTCATACTAGTTATTAAAAATAATCATCACCATATAAAATATTATATATACAGGATTTGTTAGAGTTACAGAATACAATTTGTGCAATATATATAGGATTTGTTTGTGTTGATTATAAGAAATAATCACTATAATAATTATTGCAATGTTATGTTTTTTTAAATAATATATATAGAGATTTTTTATATAAGTGAATATTCAATTCTAACAGAAAGAAAATTTGAAAAGAAAAAACATTTACAAGGAGGTAAATTTTAAAAAAGTGAAAAATCAAAACCATAAAAAACCTAAACCTAATTTTTTATCTTCCGTGCCAAAGCACCTCCACCCTTGGCCTTACATTTTCTTTTACACAGAGATCAACCCCTCTCCTTTTGAAACCGGAAAACCAAATCCCCCTCAACTACCACTTCTCCCTTTGGCCATTTCATCTTCCTTCTTCAGATTTGACCACAGCTCCAACCTTACTCTCAGTCGCCATCCATACCTTCATTTCCTTGGCCAAAAACAGAACCAGAGAACCACTCTTCCCCCACTTAACTCCTCTCTCAGCCATTCCCTCATTTTTGTTTTCCCAGCATTTGACCGCCATTCCTATCTCCACCTCTTTGTTATTCTTTTCCCCAACAACAACAGTTATAAAAGCTAAAAGTTCCCCTCACAGAATCTAGCAGTCTTCCACCATAACTCAGCCTCCCTGCTTACCAGTTTCCATAAAAATCCACCCGAAAGACAGCCAAGAAAGGATGAAGGGGGGCACAAAACAGAGATTTTAAAGGTGCCGATCTCCCAGCCATGGTAATGGTGGGTGACACCACTGGTGTGGAAATGAAGGAAAAGAGGAAAAATCATCGATCTAGCCATCCATACGCTTGGCCTGTCGGCGGCACGTGCACTAAAACCGACTCAAGATTAGCAGATTGGAATGGAAAGCAGAAGAAAACCGATCTATAAAAAAACATAAAACAACTGCTTGTGTTTCTCTTTTTTTGTTCCAGGTCACGATGAAAGCTACCACAAGCAGGGAATAGAAGAGAGGATGAAACTAGTCTAGACATTACTGTCTACGTTGATTCTTGCGGCCAGTCCACCACCACTCCGATGGTACAGAAGCCCTCCCTGTAATTCGAGATTGTTTTGTAATTATTTTTATTTGTGTGATATGTTTGTTTTATTTTAAATTTTTTGTTATTTGTAATTACATGTGGGGTATGAGAAAAAATATAATAAAAAGGGATGTGTATGTGTTTGTAGTTTTTTATAGACATTATAGAATTATAAAATCACAAAGATGAAAAAATAAATTTAATGTTTCAATTTGGCACATGCTTAAGTATACGAAAAATTATTAAAATTTTAAAAATTTAATTAATATATGGTTTGTTGATTTTAATTATGAGTAAGAGTGATGTTTGTGTTTTTGATAGAGAAAAATATAAAAGTATTTTTATATGTTGCATACAGCTAAAATGTTTTGAACGTTTTTGTTTATAAAAAAAGAGCAGCAAATATTCAAAGTTTTAAAAATGTGTTTTTGCATGAATTTTTTAAACATAAAAAATATTTTCTTACATTTCTGGATTTTACAACATATTTGTAAAACTCCAAAGGGTATTGCCCAATATTCAAAAAAATATAAAATTTATTTTTATGGAGAATTCATCTATTATTCACCATTAATATTTAGTTAAAAAAATTCCAAAAGGATGAATATCCAAAATATTTAATGGGAATAGCTTGTTATTATTCGCTGTTAATATTTGAATAAAGAAACCTTAAATGGTAAATATCCAAAATAATTTTTTAGAAATAACAAGTAATTACACATCCTTGAAAGAAGCTTTGATTATAATTGATGATATTTCAATTTTTGACTCCACAGTCTACAAGCCGTAAGAGTATAAAACATTAAAAAAGAAGCTTTTAAAGTGCCTTATATTTCTAAATTTTTATCCCTTCTTCTTGCGATTTACAAGTCACAAACTCTTGAAATATTAAGGGAAAAATGAACTTTTAAAACACATGAAATCTCCTTAGATTTCTATTTTAATAAATTTAGTTGGAATCAAATATAAAAAAACTGATGGGATTAGAAAACACCAACATCATAGCACTGATAAGGCAAACTAAACACCAAGCAGCTTACCTTAGGTAGGGCATACTAAGGGTGCTAATATCTTCCCTTCATACAATTAGTCCTTTACCTTAGAATTTTTGAAAGACCAGTTAGGTTTTCTATTGACCATAATACCCAACAACTTTAAAGAACCAATCAAGCAAAATAAATGAAAAAATCACCATCGAACGTCGCGCATCGCATGCAAGAGGGCGCGACAATCTCTATCTGAAAACCAAGATGCCTAAATACATGGTAAATGCCTTATTTTATATGTTAAAATTTAGAAATTTTGATTTATTGACTAATTATTGAGTGGGCAACCACATCTTGACTTGGTGAGAATACTTATCTTCTTGTTTGAACAAAACGTCATTGCTAATATTAGAATTTGAACAAACTTGATTCATGGAAGTTTTAAGAAATTGTTTTAATTTTCCAACAAAAGAAAAATTATGGTCATTTAAACTTTTAAAACTCAAGATATGGACTGAACACTGAACAGTATCTAGATTGTAGGAAAGATTTGGACTTTTCCATTGTTGCTAAGATTTGGATTTCTAAATAGTATAATAGAGTCTTGCATTCCGCATAAATGTTTTATGCCTATATTTTAACTTTTTAATCATATAAACCAAATTGAAATCTAATAATTATAGCTTTAGATATAACCCAATAACTGAACAGTATTTCAGTTTGGACTAAACTAACATCTCTTTTCTAAGTACTAATATCTTTTTTCAGTCTTCTCAATTTTAGTAGTTGAACTCATCAATCAATTCTTTGATTTATGTGATAGGCCTGCATTTAAAATGGATATTTACCACAGATTAAAGGTATCTTTTTGTATCAGACTTATTATTATAAAACACGTTTTAGTTAAGAAGTTATTGATACTTCAAGTGCAAAATGATGATATAAAACATTGATAAAAAATACACTTTTAAATACTAATCATATGGTATAAACAACATCTATGTTACGAAAGAAACTTGATTTATTGTTAACATAAGTTATAATCATGAATACCTAACAACATTTAAAAGTATTAACATTATTTAAATAAGATAACTAATGTAATTATATAAACAATTTATAATTTAATTGGAACCTCCTTTGTGTGTTTTTCAGTTGAGTAATAAAAAGAGTTTAGACTATACTTGTTTAAAATATCATTAATGGATCCTCTAACCTTCATATTTATTTTTATCATTATTTAATCATTATATTAATCTTACATCTCAAAGTCCACTTCAACTCATCATCATCATTATTTTTATTATTTATAATTTATAAAACTAACCTTTCTATGATTCGACCTCAGTTTTGCTGTATTATTTATTACTTCAACATTCCTATACTCAGAAGAAGATATTAATTTTTTAGTCGTGTTATTACACTTTAAATCCTAGACTTTCTACGTACACTAACACTTAACATCATAAAAGAAAAAACAATAAAAAATATAGAATCATTTATATGTTTGCTATTATATTAATTTTAATGACTAAAAAGACCTAAAAGCCTTAAAATAACAAAATTATTGTATATAATTTATAATTATAATAATGTCATCTATAATTCTATGGATATAGATCCCTTTCAGACATTTCATCAAACAATTTCTAGGCATTATTGGTGTTCTTTTTTCTATTGTTTTTCGAAAAAAAGGAACCAAATGATTTATAATAATGTTGCATACAAAGAAAAGAACATAATTCATTCATTCAAGAACATTACTTGATTTCATGTCTATATGAATAATGTGTGGGATGCAATTGTGGTGTGAAAAACAAAGTCTCTCTATTACTTCTCTAGTAATTACCACACATCAAGAGAATTTTTAGATGGTTGGAATATCATTTTCTTAGTAAATTCTTATTTACATAACTCTTTTTTCTTCTTCTTGATTTCATGCTTTGAATAGGAAAAGTACATATCTTTAGTACCTTAAGTCATAATTTTTCTACTACAATTACTTCTCATATACGATGAAAAGATGCAAAATGGGGGAGAAATTAAAATGCTAATAGATTTAACTTTTTAAGAAGAGAGGTGCTTAAATAACAAACTTGTTATAGCCAAGAAAGATGTAAAAAAAAAAAACCAACCATGCACTTATATCTCACCCTAACATGGTAGTTGAAAGATAAATTGCAATTCATGGTATTCTTATAGTGTCTTTAATTGTTGTTTATTTGTCAATTTAGGAAATTCCATGTATGTAACTCTTTAAGGCAATATGTGTAATCTCACATTCTTCTTAAGTATCGATGATGAAGATGTTGTAAACTCAAATTCTTGAGGAACAAAGTTATAGAACTTAAGTTCTTAAGATTTGCAAGAATTTTATCAATAATAAAATCCAATACAATTACAAATGATATAAATATGTGGGAGCTAAGCAAATGGATAATCCTAGTCCATTCCAACATTATTCTGAGGTAACGAGGTCATTGGCATATCAAACTAAACTAACTGAGAAGGAAAAGGAGAGAAGGAAGTCATTGGCATATCAAACTAAACCATTTGGGAAGGAAAGAGAGAGAAGAAAGGGGAAGAGATTAGAAAAAGAAGTCATCGTGATTGCTATTTATGTTACATTATATACGAGAGCAATTCTATTTTTTTATCATTTTTGAAATTTTTGTTTAAACTTAGATATAAAGTGTAATTTCTTAAACTACAATAAAAAAGTGAAAACACAATCAAACCTTATAAAATTTTTTGTAATTGTTATTAATTTTTATACCAGTTTTGGTCTTTATTTTTTTGTTGCTATTTATTTTGTTTCTTAATTCTTTTCTTAATTGATAATTTTTTAATTTTATCCATTGATATTTGAATGATTGAGAATTTTGCTTTCTGATAATTTTGTGTTTACCTTTTATAAGACAATTCTTGTTTCATGATCTAGGTTATAAGTTTTGAAAATTAGCTTGATTTGACTTTGATTTGTTTTATATTATTTTTTTAAAATTATTTTTTCTTTTAATTTAATCATTTGACATTAAGTTATTGGGTCTTGAGCTTCATAATTTATTTTTTTACTTTTCTTTCTATAGGATTATCTTAATTCAATCATTTAGTTTACTTGAAAGTTGACCTCCATTATTTATTTAATTTTTTTATATGAGGTTATTTTGATTTCATGACTGGGCCATGAATTTAGTATGATAACATGAGTTGGGTTTTTTTGTTATCATTTTTATTTTTTTAGTTGTCCTTTAATATTTGATTTACTAGTAATTGAACTTCATTTTTTTTTATTTTTTCTCTTTATAAGGCTGCCTCGTTCTTATTTACATTTTTTTTATCAAATAAGATCATCAATTACTTTTAAAAATATTTAAATGGTATATTTTCATAATATTAACAAGTTTTTTTTTATTGGTCATTGTTTTGGTTTTTTGTTGTTGATTTTTTATAACCATATTATTAAATTAATCAAGTTTAATAGACTTATTCAAATCAATGGCCAAATTGTTTTTTCTCATTTTAAAATACTATAATCACATATGCATTTTTTTATGTTAAAAAATTTAACTTATCTTGTAGCATCATACAAACTATAGTTATTAAACCTGATTTAGGGATTGATCCAGTTAAAAAACAGGGTCCTGGGTTACACAGGTCACTTTGGGTCAATTTAATTTTTTTAAATATTTAAAATTTTAATATTTTATATAACAAATTAAAAAATAATCCATGTGAACATATATACATGTTGTAAATAATGAAGTTTAAAGATTATTTCAAAAGATTTTTTTTATCTCATATTAAAAAGAATATATTTTTTTTATTGTAAACATAAAGTATATATATTAAAAAGTTTTAAATTTTATATTAAAAAATAAAATATTATTCTAACATTTATATAATGAATTTTAAAAAGGAATAATAAACAACTAAAAAAATTATTTATCTAAAATAAAACACTTAAAAAAAAGATTTTTTCTAAATCATCTCGTGGCTGGCCTGGTTTTATTGGATTTTTACTTAGTCTAGTCTTTTACTTTATTTAAACCATTTAATTACTAGATTTATTATATTCTAGATTTACCTATCAAATTAATCTAAATTTAATAATTATAATACAAATTATGTATTTAGTACTAACTAAATGAAGTTTATACTATTATTTTTGAAATGGTGTTTAACATTTTATTTTTAATTATTTATAAAAAATATTTTTATTTTAAAAAATATTAATAATTTAGATGTGTTACGGAAAATATGAAAAAATATTAATAATGTAATAATTTTTAGTAATTTTTAAATAATTCAGTGGTGTTAAAGTAAAATATAAAAAAATTAAAAAATCTTGTATTTCAATGTATATATAAGAAAAACCTACGTTGAACCAGGCCCTTAAGGTCAATTCCGTCATTGAAAAAGCGGGCACTCTCACTAATTTTCTCTCTCGCTTGTATGATGCCGGAGCCGAGGTTCCCGTAGACGTAATCCGGCTGGAGAATACGGTTATTTTGTTTCTGAATTCCCGAAATGGAGAGTCTCTAGGAGTTTCTTAAGCAAAAGCGTGTTCCATTTTTGCCAAGAAGAGATGTCTCGGCAAACGCCATCGTCTCATTTTCTTAAATCGAAGACTCTCGATAACAAATATGTGAGCAGTCCATTTCTCCTATAATCCTCGCTATAAATGCCACTTTTATGTACGTTATGGATTTAATTTTCCGTGTTCCGTTTGGTTGCTGGGAAAATCGAGGTTGAAAAGAGAAATTTCTCGATTTGAGGTTTTTTTTAGGTGTTTGTTTTGGTGAGTTTCAGTCTAGGACTTGAATTTTACTTGATTACGAGATTAAATTTGAACTTAAATTAAAATATGAGACTTCAATTTCGAATTTGTTAATTTATTTATTTTTCTTTAGTTTTATTTAATTTTAATTTTGTTTCCTGATTGTCTCTTAACTATTGGCTTTATTCAATTTCGAATTAGCGGGAATGCTTGATTTTTAAGTGAGTATGGTGTTTTTTTTTTTTTTTTGGTGTAGATGCTTGGAGATGAGATTGGAAAAGGAGCGTATGGTCGAGTGTATAAAGGTTTGGATTTGGAGAATGGGGATTTTGTTGCAATTAAACAAGTTTCGTTGGAGAATATTGCCCAAGAGGATCTTAATATCATCATGGTTTGTTTCTAATTTTCTCTTAAAGATATACATCTGTGTGCAAGTGTACACGCAACTTTTTTAATCTTAAATGTTGCTAGCTAGTTGTAGATGATGAAGGGCACTGTTATAGATAATTTTCTTGTTACCGTTTTAAGTTGGCCTGAAAGACTAGAGAGTTTATTGCTTGCTTGCTTTGGAAACAGCCAAATTCATTTTCTGTGAGCTGTTTAGGGGTTGGCAAAGTTGAATTAAGTAGTTGAAGCATTTACTATTGACATCTTATAGAAAGCCAGAAATGGTTTTGTAGTGGTTAAAGCATTTACTTCCTTTTAAGCATTTATAGAAAGCCATATCTTCTGTAATTCCTCAAGTGGAACTTCCTTTTAAGCATTCATGTCTGTTAAAGCATTTACTTTTAATGTTTCATCTGGTTTTACTATGATATCTTTTTTCTGTATCCACTTTGTAAGTATGGCTGACAGTTGCTTCTTTCTTTTTGGGTACAATTTCTTTGGTGGAATGGATTGATGTTTCAGCAAGAGATAGATTTACTGAAGGTAGCACTTGTTCTTTATTGTTATGTTTGCTTTTTGATTGAATATTCTTTTTTGCTGCACTTGAACTTCTCCTTTTTCAAGTCCATAATTCATTTAAGACAGCATATTTTGGGCATAAGATTCTGGGCTGACTTTTAAATAAGGACTACTTTGCCAGTTACTGAAACAATTATGGTATCCGTGGCCGTGGCTTTCTTCACTATAACCTTACTCCCATCATCATCTTCTTTAGGTTCTATTGTGGATTTGTGTTTCAAGCATAAAGCAGGATGAACATGATTGTCTTTTATGCCCCTTCTCCCAAGTGGCAAACCCAAAGGAACTTCTTGGGCAGGACCATAGCTGTCTAATGGCCTTTATATAATAATTCATATTCTAGCATTGGAAGTCCTTGGGTTTTCATGCTTTTAAAGTTAGTCATGATGAGAGTTCCTTCTAGAGAATGCATATACTCAGTATGTGATCATACTAGTTTGAACATACTAATTTGATTGCAGAATTTGAACCATAAAAACATTGTAAAATATCTCGGATCATTGAAGACAAAGACTCATCTTCACATAATCCTTGAGTAAGTGAGCTCTTATGTTTTTGACTCATCTCGGAGCATTTGAACCATAAAAACATGGTGAAATATCTGCTTAGATGCTCTTATGTTGCTGCAGGTATGTTGAGAATGGCTCGCTTGCAAACATTATCAAGCCGAATAAATTCGGGCCTTTTCCAGAGTCTTTGGTGGCTGTTTACATTGCCCAGGTTTTTGATTGTCTCTTCAGTTAGCTGTTTCTTTCTGAGTTTTTTTTCCCCTTCTAATTTATGGTTATAAAATATTTTGATTTCAGGTTCTGGAAGGATTAGTTTATTTGCATGAACAGGGTGTTATCCATCGAGATATCAAGGGTGCAAACATATTGACAACCAAAGAGGTAATGCACTTTTTATGATTTTTTGGGTAACGTTTCATTTAGATGTGAGCACCTTATAATTACTTTGATTTCAAATATGCTAGGGTGCTCAATCCAAAATTGTGTGATGCTATATTTATTCTCTCAAATAGTGCATTTCTGTCAATTGAGAGTTGCAGTGTATAATCACTATATAATGTTAAATCTTGAGAATGATGCAGACTTTCCATTTAGGGAAATATACAAGTGACTTTACTGTTTAGGGCTAATTTAATGAAACCCTTTTCCATTTAAAACGAGTTTTCGTTTGTATTCTTAGACTACTTTAGAAAAATAATGAAGAGAGACAAGGTGCCTATGTGACTATAATGTTTGTAAATGGATGTCCTGTGATGTCATTGTACTTTTTCACCTTTCATGTTTTTTATTTGAATATCTGCCTTGTTTTTCTTCTTCATAGTATGTTCTGTATTCCTCTTATATCTTTTAAAATGATGTCTTTAAAGCAGTTACTTGACCTTATTTTTACTTCCAGGGCCTAGTGAAACTTGCTGATTTTGGTGTTGCAACAAAATTAACTGAAGCTGATGTTAATACACATTCAGTTGTTGGAACGCCATATTGGATGGCCCCAGAGGTATTCATCTCTTACCTGCTTTCATTTGCTATATGTTTTTTCTATTTGTTCTAATCCATCATGGTTGGAAAGGATAATACATATGATGTAGCTATTGAAGTGGTTACAATGTGAAACTTGTTTATTTGTCAGGTTATTGAAATGTCTGGGGTTTGTGCCGCGTCTGACATCTGGAGTGTTGGCTGCACCGTGATTGAACTTCTTACATGTGTACCGCCTTACTATGATTTGCAGCCAATGCCAGCTCTCTTTCGTATCGTTCAGGTTTGATCAGCTTTATATATATGTAGTCATCTTAGTTTATTAAAGTTAGCAATGTTTCCTGTTAAAACCTTTTGGGCTCACTGTCATTTTTCATCTGTTCTTCTCCATGTTGATGCCATCTCATGTTTCTTACAAGCAAGCACACTGAGAATATAAGAATGACTCTCAACCTTTATTTATCTCGTCAACAAAGGATTACACAATAAGAGTGTGTGTGCTATGCACAGAAATTGCATGCTACATAGCCAAGCTTACACACATTGTTTCCTGTTAAAACCTTTTGGGTTCCCTGTTATTTTTCATCTTTTCTTCTCCATGTTGATGCCATCTCATGTTTCTTGTTTAAATCTTACTTGGGATTCTTATTGTCTGGAAGGCAATAGTCTCATTTAATGTTACAAGTACTTTTATTATTTTTTCTGGGGGCTAATTGAATTTGTTGAACTCGTCTGAGAATTGACTGCGATGTGATGACAGAACTCTCTTTCTCTCTCAGGATGATAATCCTCCGATACCTGATAGCTTATCTCCTGACATTACAGACTTTCTGCGCCAGTGCTTCAAGAAGGTACATTGCACACGTCTAGTCCTCTAGCTCAGTTCTGTTACCTAATTCCTAGGTGCCTAATTTCATGCATTGATGATTTCTTGCTTAGTTTCCAATTTTAAAGTTGTGAAAGAACTATCCCAGCCACACCAATCTGGTCAGGCCCAACAACCTAGACCAAAATTAGAAAGGGATGGGAATTACCACTTCCCTTTTATAGGCTAATCTTTTGCTAGAAGAGATAGATCATATACTGAGTTTTGCTAGAAAGGGATTCCTAGAAAGAAGCACAATTGCTGGTAAGACAGCATAGCATTGTCTTGTTTTCCCCTTTGCGTTCATTCCAATCAACTCTGGCTTGCCTAAGTTTGGTTTCAGACCTGATTCAGTTTTGCCTTATCATTGTGTAGAGCTTTCAGCTTTGTAATTAATGTTCAATTGGCTGACCCCCAAAATTTGGTATGCGTCATTCTGTTTAGATTTTATTCATATTTTAAGGAAATGAGATATTTGGTTGCAAATTTCAGGATGCTACGCAGCGGCCTGATGCAAAAACACTACTATCTCATCCTTGGATACTGAATTCTAGGCGTGCATTGAACTCTTTCCGTCATAGTGGATCAACAAGGTTGAATTTGATCTTCTTATTTTTGTCCATCTGTTTATAGTTCTGATTATCACTTTCTTAATCAAGATAGTTTATATGGATTAGCCTTGAACCCCAAGCCTAAGATTTTGCATGTGAGACCATGTGTGCCCTCTAATATTCAGTTTGAGTGTGGGGATGAACCAGTAGTTAACTCTATCCAACTGCTCTGCTGTGATTTTTGGAAGTGGTATCCAGTAGCTTATGCTTTAATATTTAAACAGATGTCATGTCACCATAAATTGAACAGATTTTCTTTGTTTGCAATTAGATGACTTCCTTTCAAAGTGTCAATGTAGTATCTTACTGCAAGCATGCTTTCCTTTTCTTTTTTGTAGAAGCATACAGGAAGATAATCAGAGCACTGGCCAAATTAGTTCTGTGGATAAAACAGAAGCTTCTGTTGCTGATTTTGAAGCTGTGAGAATCATGTGATCTTTAACATTGTGATAAGTTGTTAACTTGGGGACTTTTCTATATCCTTAATGGAGAAAGAAATTGCTTGAAAAGTGATTCACACCCTATTTTTCTGAGCAGAAGCAATTAAAATATATTGGCACTACATCCTGATTCAAATCTTTTGGTCTTCAGGTTTCCATGAAAGAATTATTGACAGTGTCTGATGATGTCAGTAAGTCTTGTAAGGATGATTCCTCAAATGATGATGAAGTCGAGGAAAAAACTGATAATTTAGACAATGATCTCCATTCAGATCAAGTCCCGACCCTAGCTATTCATGAAAATTCATCTCTCAAAACTAGTTCTGGCAGACTATCTATGAATAAAGTAGCTGCTGCTTGTGCTCCGCTTCATGGGTCAACACATATGCATGACCAGGATCAGGCTCTGAGTAATTGTGACATGGAATCTCCTGATGCAAGAGGGAAAAACATAGATAGAACGGATGTGGGGAAAACAAATTCTACTCATGTTGAGAATGGATCATTTGGTTTTGCAACAAGAAGTCAAGATAATGGGCTTCAAAAGGTAATTAATATCTGTTGCTTACTGGGCTATGATGTTGGGCACATTTGTTCATTGATGCTCTCTTGCTCCCTCCCTCCCTTCCTCCCTCCCTCTCTCTTCAAAGGCTAAGACCGTTTATTTTGCACGCTGTGTCGATTCATAGTGAATAGACAATCCTTGACATGATTAAAATGACACACACAATAGAGAAAGAGATAGATGCTTTGTTGGTTCCTATCATGCAGTGTTCCATTCTAAGATAATCTCAGTCTTCTATGTTTTGCTTGGTGCATTTTGTGTTCAGAGTCCAATCTTTTTCAAGTAAACCATTTCTTTTTGTGAAGAAAAGGAGAAATAGAACATGAATATAAAAATTTTAAAGAGCATGAAGCTTGGGCAGCATGTCTAAATATACTCAATATGCCTAGATCTAGGGATGTAGGTTCCTTTAGCAGTTCTATATTGTTATGCACTTTTGAGGATTTCAGCTGGTTCTGCTTTTGTTGCTTGAAGTAAAACTAAGTTGAGGATTTTTGGTGGAGCAACTCATCTATGCCTGCAGTGATTGAGAGGAACTGTGAACTAATTGCAACTCATGGCTTAAGGCCATGGCTGAAACAGATTTCTTGATTGCCCATTCGTGATATCACTGCTTAGTTAAAAAAAATATGGTTGATTAAATTTTAGATTTCTATGACTCCTGGCCCTTCTAGTTACAAATCTTCTGTTGCGGGTTATGTTACATTTGCTTCTACCTAATCAAGTTTTTTGTGTGTTTAGTAATTCAGTTGAAAGTGCTTTTTGGCTGAAAAAGCACCAAATTAATGTCTTTTTAGGTGCATTTCGAAGGTTTCGACATCCTCATATATATATATATATAGAACATCAATTTGTTGCCTTTTTAACTCGAAAGCACCTAAAACACAATATAAAAGAGGCTTTTTGTATTGTCACTGTAGTTATGTATTCTTAATTTCCTAATAAATGTCTGACAATTCCTCTTTGAATATTATGTTTACCTTGCATAGCTTGTCTATTCTTCATCTTCTTCTTAGTGTGGGCACACTGTACTTTTATACTTTTCTGTGTTGCCATGTTGGAATGCATATATTATAGTTATCATATGTGCTATCCAACACTTTAGATGTATTCAGATATATTTGAGCATATGGTTTTCTAAAGTCCCATTTGTTTTCTTTCTGGTGGTAAAATATGGGGTCTTGTCCTGAGTTCAAGTTCAGGTTTCCAAGGGAGCTTGAACATTGACAGTACAGACAACTTGCTCTCCTCCTCATCCATCTCACTTTCTTTCTTCTTTCCCTGCTTGGATACAATAATTGAATTATCTTATGCTTTTGTATAACTGGGACTTTGAAGGCTATGAAGACATCAATGAACTTGGGAGGAAATGAGCTCAGTAAATATAGTGACACCCCAAGAGATGCTTCACTGGATGATTTATTTCATCCCCTCAATAAAAATCCAGAGGATTGGGCAGCTGAAGCCTCAACATCTGCCTCAACATCACATATGAACCAAGGGAATGCTGTTGTGGCTGATGCAGGGAAAAATGATCTGGCTACAAGGTTGAGAGCTACAATTGCTCAAAAACAAATGGAGAATGAAACGGGGAAGACAAACGGTGGTGGTGATTTGTTTAGCCTAATGATGGATGTTTTGAAGGATGGTGTGATTGATATTGATGGTTTGGTATGTTTTACTTGCTCAATTTTGTTCATTATTTAGATAATTAATTCCTGACAACATATGCTTTTCTTGGCAGGTTTTTGATGAAAAATTGCCTCCAGAAAATCTCTTTCCTCTCCAGGTAGTCAATCAAATTTTTAGCACCTCAATCAATTACTTGATTTAGACTACAGTAGCATTGCAATTCAGACTTGTTTGAAGTATTTATATCGATGAACAAAAGACATAAGCTCTTTTTATTGTTTGGATTGAGTGATGCCTGCTAAAGACAGGTATTTTGAAATATGAAGCTGCACTGATCTATTGTAGCTCTTCATATTATGTAATAACCTTAAAAATGATAGTCCTTTATGCTTTCTGTTCCTTTCTTGATAATTCGAGAATCTGATAGTATTTTAGTTTCCAATGGAGGAGGAAAGCAACCTGTTATACAAACTTGTAATCTGATTATTAATAAACTGGCTCCAATCTTTAAAGTTCCTCTTTACATGCAATGGATTGACTATTTTGATGATTTAGTGACAATGTGAAGTGAAATGACATATCATGCTGTTGTGGGTTGGAAACTCTTGAATCTTTGTCTAATTAGTCCTTAGATAAATTTTCTCATCAATTCCTGTTGTCTAATCATAGTGGATTCTTAAAAGTAAGAATGCTATGAATATCAATTCTTCACTATCCTTGTTTTTTTATAACATGGGCTGGTTGTAATTGTTATTGTTTTTGCTTGGTAGGCTGTTGAGTTTAGCAGGTTAGTTGGATCGTTAAGACCTGAGGAATCAGAAGAGGTGATTGTATCTGCATGCCAGAAACTTATTAGCATCTTTCACCAGCGCCCTGAGCAGAAAATTGTTTTTATTACCCAGCATGGATTGCTTCCTCTAATGGAATTACTTGAAGTTCCTAAACCTCGTGTATGCCAGCTAGCTATGCATTGCATTTTGTTGTTTCCACTTGCTATGAGAGTTGCAGCTTCTAATATGAGGAAATAATTGCTTCTCAATATTTCAGGTTATATGTTCTGTCCTCCAACTTATAAATCAGATTGTGAAAGATAATACTGATTTCCAGGAAAATGCATGTCTTGTTGGCCTGGTAAGTGATTGTAACTCCAAGGTTTGTGTTCCCTTACTGGAATTAACTTGCTCGAGTTTTGAGTTGCTACAATCAAGCATTCTGTATTTTTTATAAAAGGATTGGCTCATTCCATCCTTAACTGGGGCTTGCGATTTGTTCTTACATTTCTGCATGTATCTCTTATCCCACCTACTAACCCTTCTTCCTGAAATACTTGGGCTAGAACATTATTTCCATCCTGATATATTTATGGTGAATGTCATGTGCCAGATCCCTGTGGTCATGGGTTTTGCTGGACCTGATCGCCCCCGTGAGGTTCGCATGGAGGCAGCTTATTTCTTGCAGCAGCTATGCCAGTCAAGGTGGAGAGTTTCTCCTTTTATAATTCCCTTGCTTTGATTTGCTAAACAGATAGGATTAGGACTAACACTGTTGGCTTTCTGGTGTAGCTCGTTGACATTGCAAATGTTCATTGCTTGCCGTGGAATACCTATCCTGGTGGGTTTTCTAGAAGCTGATCATGCTAAGTACAGGTTTGTAATTTCTTTTCTGGTATGTGTTGTTTGCAAGGTCAGGTATTTTTTCCTTTAAAGATGACAAAAAAAAAAAAGTATGCTTGGAAGTTTGAAATGGTGCCTTTTTTCATGCAGAAAGATAGGCGGTTTGGTTGTATAGTGAATTTTATGTCACGGTGCATGAGAGAAGCTGGTGAATTTCATTAGAATTTATTTATCATGCTCTCTGCTTGTCTCAAACCTCATCTTGGAATAGAAACACCACTGTTCTCTAAAAAGCACTTTCCCTAGGAAAGCTTGTTTGTTGCTACTCAATATCACATTCTAAATTATGTAGTAACTTTGAAATCAAGTATGGTCAATGTTTAAAGTAGACAGGATGACCCTGTACAAAAGCTTTACAACAGACTGCACAAATTTCCAAATGCTCATGGTTTTGTCATGCCAATGTTTAGAGCATGCTTGTTAGCCACACATGATTTCCTCTGTGCACCCTTCCCGTTATCTTATAAATACACTGATTCAGCTCTTTGCATCCAGGGACATGGTTCACCTAGCTATTGATGGCATGTGGCAGGTCTTTAAGCTTCAGAGATCAACCCCAAGAAATGATTTCTGTCGCATAGCCGCAAAAAATGGAATACTGTTCAGACTTATCAACACTCTTTATAGCTTGAATGAGGCAACTAGGCTAGCTTCAATATCCATGGGAACTGGATTCCCACTAGATGGTTTAGCTCAACGACCACGATCTGGTCCGTTGGATTTCAATCATCCTATTTTCATTCAGAGCGAGCCACCACTTTCTGCATCTGATCAGCCTGATATCCTTAAATTTAGGCATGGAATGACCGATCATCCCTTGCCTTCTGTGACACAAGAACCATCACGTGCTTCAACTTCACATTCCCAAAGGCTGGATGCCATTCATGCAGATGCCAGATATCTTGGGACAGACACTGACGGGCCTCAATCTAGCAATGAAGCAATCGAAGCTACAGTTGCTTCCAAGTTGCCAGATCCGGCAGCTTTAGGAAAATCTGCAAATATAGGTATCAAAGAACCTCCAGGAATTGTTTCTAAAGAGCGAGATAACTTGGATCGGTGGAAAAGTGATCCATCTCGCCCAGAAACTGAACTTAGGCAGCAGCGGGTCACTGGTTCCACACAAAGGACATCTACTGATAGGCCTCCAAAGTTGATAGAAAGTGCATCTAACGGTCTTCCTTCTGTGGTATCTGCTCAGCCAGAGCAAGTCCGTCCTCTTCTAAGCTTGCTGGAGAAGGAACCCCCTTCTAAGCATTTCTCTGGTCAGTTGGAGTATGCACGTCACCTCTCAGGGTTGGAGAGACATGAAAGTATACTGCCTTTATTACATGGATCTGAGAAGAAAACAAATGGTGAATTGGATTTTCTGATGGCAGAGTTTGCAGGTAATTGGTTCTGTTTGTCTCCTCTTGCTCTCTTGTTTTCTCCTTCATTTGAATTGGTCAACACGATTTCCAATTGACTTTATGTTATTTGAACTTTTAGTGGGATACGGCTCTTTTTCTGCATGGTCTGTTGTTAGTAATACCACAACAAGTTTTGAAGTCTTATTTTAGGAATTTTAGTGATAATTTCTTCCAAATGGTTTGCAGAAGAATTAGTATTTCTTGCAATGTTTATTATGGAGCAGCTGTTTGCCCTCAATATGAATTTCCAATGAGGAACACTTATATTTTGGGAACTTCTCTTGATTTTATGGTTGCAGAGGTTTCTGGGCGTGGAAGAGATAATGGAAATCTAGACTCCATGCCTAGAATTTCACATAAAACAGTGAGTAAGAAGGTTGGACCAATTGCACCTAATGAAGGAGCTGCTTCCACATCTGGTATTGTATCTCAAACAGCATCTGGTGTATTGTCTGGTTCGGGTGTTCTAAATGCTAGACCAGGGAGTGCAACATCATCTGGGTTACTTTCCCAGATGGTATCGGCAGAGGTTGCAAGGGAATACCTGGAGAAAGTGGCGGACCTTCTGCTTGAGTTTTCTCAAGCTGACACAACTGTAAAATCCTACATGTGTAGCCAAAGCTTGCTTAGCCGTCTTTTTCAGATGTTCAATAGAATTGAGCTCCCTATTCTTTTGAAGGTACATAAGAGAGTCTTCTGCAGCTTTGTGCTTCAACATGTTTGAGTATTTTTTTATATGCTATCTCACCTTGCTGCTCTTTATTGATTTACAGATACTTAAGTGTATTGATAATCTGTCAACTGACCCAAACTGCTTAGAGAATCTTCAGCGAGCGGATGCAATTAAGTACTTGATTCCAAATCTTGAACTCAAAGATGGACCTCTTGTAGATCAAATTCATAGTGAGGTTTGCCTTCCCAAGTTACTTCCTATAATTTTAGTAGTTTGTGACTATGACAAGCTGCCTTTTTACTGTCAATGAATTTGCTTTTATAAAAAATATGAATACGAGTGTCTTTCTGTCATCTAATAAATTTTGGTCCCCAAGGCACATGGAATTTCTAATTTACTCCAAGGACCTTTCATTAGCTGCTGTTCTGTTTTAGATTTGTTTGTGCTTGTATTTTAATATTACACTTGTTGACATTTTAGAAGTACAGTGTTCTCCTTGTGATGCTATATATACACTCTAGGTTCTTGGATCATCTCTTCTGCAATTTATAATCCCTGTTCCTTACATTACCATTCATTTCCCTTGGTATAGTCAACTAGACATTTGGTCTTGTAGTGGAAAAAACGACATACCAGTTACACCTCAAGACAACCTTTCATTCTATGCATGCCAAGTCTCATGTTGCAAGTTCTTCTCTTAATCTAGGAAGAGAGGACATGGCAGTTGCACTGCAATGAAAGCTTTCATTCTATGGTTACCAAAATTATCGCATATCAAGTTCTTGCCTATCTCTTAAATATGGGAGCTGTGTGGGTGCTTATGTATGAAATGTGAACTTCAATTTCTGTCAAAAGCTGCTTAGGTCATCTTCATCACTTGTTATCCGAGTTTCATGGCTAAATTGGTTTGGTTTGTTTATGTTGCACAAGTTTTTTTATTAGTGGAATTAATTATTGCAAGCATTCCAGTTCTCATAACGTTTGCTGAATTTTATTGTTTGAAGGTCCTCAATGCACTTTTTAACCTCTGCAAGATAAATAAGAGGAGACAGGAACAAGCTGCTGAAAATGGAATCATTCCACACTTAATGAATTTTATTATGTCAGATTCTCCTTTAAAATCACATGCATTACCTCTACTGTGTGACATGGCTCATGCATCACGTAATTCAAGGGAACAATTAAGGGCCCATGGTGGATTGGATGTATACTTGAGCCTGCTTGATGATGTGGTTTGGTCAGTGACAGCACTGGATTCAATTGCTGTTTGCTTGGCTCATGACAATGACAACCACAAAGTGGAACAAGCATTGCTAAAAAAGGATGCAGTTCAGAAATTAGTGAAGTTTTTCCAGTGCTGCCCCGAACAACAATTTGTGCATATATTGGAGCCATTCTTGAAAATTATCACGTATGAACTTTTCTCATCTTTTTATTCATTACCAGTTGTCAAGTTTAACTCACGAATGGCAATCCATTGGTCAATTCAATTGTGAAAAAATGAACTATGAAAGAAAAACTAGTAAACCGTGCAGATCCTCTGTGACCCAAACTTCTTAAATTATCAGTATTTTATCAGCATTTCATTTGTACGTGTTGAATGCAGGAAATCATCCCGGATAAATACAACTTTAGCTGTTAATGGCTTGACACCTCTGCTCATTGCAAGACTGGATCATCAAGATGCCATAGCTCGTCTTAATCTGCTTAAACTAATAAAGGTGAAATTTTGCCTCTCCTCGCTGTCCTTTCTTGACTTTTACCACTGCACTGAGGAATAACTTATAACATATAGATCAATGTTGCTTGCGTTGTTGATTCTGCTGATGTCATCTCGTGCTAGTGCTAGGTAGAAACCTTGTTTATCTCAATTATGTCTGCTTCAATAATACTTTTTAGTGCATATTTTTTCCTATCCAGTATATTTGTTCCATTATTTTTTTCGATGCATGCAATTCATATGCAGATTGATCTCTCCTTGCTCCAATGATCCATCTTTTAGGATATCTTCTTAACATTGTTTAGTAGTTTCTCCTCCACAGCTAAAACAACCAGCAATGCAAGTCTGCTTAGCATGTCAAAAAACCACCAGCTTGTTCTTTTTTATATTATCAGTAATTAAGTGGCCAAGCACGTGTTTTTTTTTTTATCACCATGAGTCTTAAGACATCACATTGTAGCATATTTGGTGGGGAGAGAAGACCCTAGAGCTTGCCCTATTTTCAGCAATCTCGTTCAGTTATTTTTTTTCCATGCTGAAAGCTGCATTTGAAAGTAGGTGTTTGGTTCTATGATAATACCATGAATTGCTCAATGAAATTTGATGTGCAGGCTGTGTATGAGCACCACCCACGTCCAAAGCAATTGATTGTGGAGAATGATTTGCCCCAAAAACTTCTGAACTTGATTGAGGAACGAAGGGACGGGCAAAGCTCCGGAGGCCAGGTGTTAGTGAAACAAATGGCTACTTCGCTGCTTAAAGCACTCCATATAAACACTGTTCTGTAAATTCGTGTCTCCCAGCTTCTTTTCAAAATGTATATGGGTTTTTAGGAAATTTCATTTGTTAGATTTGTTTCCCATTAAAGACATGGTTTGCTTGTGTGTGCGTGTGTGTGTGTGTGTGTTTGCAATCATGTGGATGCAACAAGTTTTTGGAGAGTGTTCTTATCCAGGAGGTCTCAGAAACTCGAGAGCTCGAAAGGATGGCTGTCTTTTTGCATTGGCGAACTACCAGGTCCATTTCCCCCCCCCTCCCCCCCAATTTGTTCTTAAATATTCTGATTTAAACTCCAATGTTTGTAGTGCTAACTGTTTATAATTTTATGACTTCTTTCTCCTCCTTATATTGGGTTTTTCATATATCATTTATTACTAGCTTTTAATTTGGAGACAGGAATAATTTGACTGGTCAAAGTGGCCCACTCAACTTGCTTTTGCCATCTAGTTTTTACCAGCTCCTGGGTCCTGGGTGGGTGATGCACGAGGTTTAAGTTTTCTACTTTCAAGGATTTTTTTTTTAATTTAGAAAATTAAGTGATATATTTATTTAATAATCTTTTTCTTTTTCTAGTTTATTTGGAACTTCTATTTTTAAGTTTGTTTAGGTTGGATTTTGAGTTAATTTAAGGAGTTGTAAGTCTTTTAGAGGTATACTACTAGGGGAAGATAAATATTTAATAGTAAAATTATAAAAAATTAGTGAATTTTCCTCCTTTTTTTTTTTTTAATTTGTTTCTATGGTTGATAACCTAAAAATTCACAGGACACAAGAAAGTGATAGGCCTCACCGTGAATATATTAGCTATTCTAGATCTCCAACAACTAACACAACAAATAAATGAAGGTGCGTGCATGGTATATGTTAGCTGCCTGGGAACCATTCAAGGTATTTTTATTTTTTTTATGTTCTCAAGGCTTTGCCTCTTCCTCCATGAGTAGTTCCGCTAATAGCTCCACCATCTGCACCGCTAATAATTTCAGATGATGAAAATGGAAATCATATGTTCACACAACACACACTTGAGGATTTGAGGTGGAAACATTTTTCATATATCAGCTGTTCACATTTTTTTTTTATTGAGTCTTTTTGGTCCCATTTAATAATTGTAGTTCGATTTCTTAAAATAAATTATGAAATGGTGTTTGGATTATGAACACTAAACCACATCATACTTTTTTTTTTTCACACACGTCCTTTCTAATGGGTCCTTTCTTCTTCTTTTCTTTTCTTTTACATCTTTTTCTTTTTATTAAGTCATTTTGCTTTATCATTTAACAACTATACTTTGATTTTGCAAAATTAAAGCTCGGTAAATCATAAAATGATGTTTATAATCATGAACATGCAAGACAATACAAGATGAAAAATACATTAAAAAACAATGGAAATAAAACATAGAGAAAAGACGTTATATATATATTAAAAAATATATTTTTAATACAGCACGGAAAATATAAAATAAACTTGAATAGTAAAATAGTAAAAAATCTAATTAAAAAATAGCACAAAATAAATCCAGTCAAATTTGAAATTGAAAAGATGAATTGATCCATTTTAGGATATAAATTGAAAGATATTATAAGATTAAATATTTTAATTGAATGGAATTGAAAAACTCAAAAGCCATGAACTGTAATTAAAAGTAAGAAACATTCCAAGGATCAATTATATTTGTTATAATTTCAGTTCAGTCCCATTTGTTTCATTCCAATCAATTCAATCTAATTAAATTAAAATAATTCAATTCAGCCCATTCAAAGCATGTTTTTGGTTTGATTTTATCTAATTGATTCAATCTAGTCCAAGATTCAAATTAAAAACCAAATCCCTGCAAAACAAACTAAAATTCTAATCTCCCAATTCCATCCCCAGGAATCAAGTCCCAGAAATAATTTAATATTACATTAATTCTAGATTCTCTTCTACAAAGAAAGGGTCCTGGACATAGGGAATTCAAATGGGAGGAACTGAAAAAAACCAAGAAACAACAATAGAGGACCAACCAAAAAGTCTAGAAATATTTTCAAATTTCAACTGACCCAGAAACCTATATCACCATTAGATTGTGAGCTATCTCCATCATATCTCAGCCTTTCTAAACATCATCATCTTCCTTACTGTCCATTGACGCAAAACAAACAGCACCAGGGAGATGATACAAAATACTAGAAATTTCATCCTCTATTCCTTGTGAACAAATACTGTAAATTTCTCCAGTTTTTCCTCCACTTGATCCCTTCTCTCATTCAATCTCCTCCATGCTTCCTTTTTGAAATATTGAAAGTTCATTTCACCTAACTCTATAGCGAGCTCTTTCTTCTCTGTTTTAGAATCGCTCAGAACAACTGGCTTCTTAACTCGTTGATTCCCAGATCTAAAATGCAAACTAGCTGCTTCACGCATCTATTCTCTCCTGGCCTGTTGGAGACTTGAAACCTTCACTTCAGCGATTGTGTGCCCGAAGGTTCCTTTCTTTCCTTCTTGCCCGAGTTAAGCTCACTCACATAGTTTTACGTTTCTTGGTTTGCTTTGTACCTTTGTTTTCGGGTGGCAGGCGGGAGCAGCAGAAGCTTTGAGATGTTTAAAGAAGTTCAGAGATGCACGATTTTGTGTAGACAATTTTAGGCTTAGAGATTTAGATTTTGTTTGTTCTCTATACATGTATGCATGTCAGCAGCTAAAAAAACAAATGAAAGAACGCGCAAATTGCAATAGCGAATGACCCAATAGTCACTAGATAGTTAAAGCACGGTGACAAGGGTTATTTTGGCTAAAGTCATTAAAATGGTAGATCATGTTTTTATATAATTTCACCTAATTTTAATGATTTCACCTATTTTCAAGTTTTTTGAATGCTTTAGTATGCTAAATCTACATTGACTTATACAATCACATGATTTTATAAGTTAATAATTTTAATAACTTTCAATATATATTTGATAGCATGTTAAATCTATATTGTACAATCATGTAATTTTACTAGTTAATTCATAATTTTAATAACTTTCAATACACATTTGTATGTCGAGAAACATGAATGTAAAGTGAATTTACCACTATTATCTTTAAACATAAGCTACAAATTAGTGTAAAAACACGAACCAAATAGAGAGTTGCTTCACTATGGTTAACCAAGAATTGTTTTAGAAGGAGAACTATTTGTAATTGTAATTAAGTATAGTCTAGTGGATAAATCTCAAATCTCGTGATTTAACTATTTACCTAGTTAATGTTTCAAAATATATATTATTAGAGTTATCTTAGTCAATAAAAATATCATTTGGTTTCAAAAAAAATCTTCGGGTTATATTTTTTTAAAAAAAACTATTGAAACTAAATATATCAAATTACACTGATAAAAATCATGGCATAGGTAAAAATCATAATTCAGCTCATGAACTTTACAAGATTCAATAATTTTATTTTTTAAAACTATTTTCTACTTAAATATATGATATGAAATACACTCATAAAATTAAATATATATATATATATATCTCATGTCAGAATGTTTGTTTTAAACTACAGTAATTTCATAGAAAACAAATAAAAATTAATTATAAAAACTAATTCTCAATCAACCTAAATCAACCCACCACACATAAAATTCAAGTCATAAATCTAACAACCGGATTTAATAACTTATCTTTTTTAAAATTATTTTTTATTTAATTATACCTCCCAGAATCAAACTAATCACATAACCGCATGTTTTTTTAAGAGTTGATAAATAACATTAGACAGAGTAAAAAATCAAAGTGAAAAAGAAGGGGGAAGATACGGACAGTGAAGCACCATTAGCAAAACCAGATCTTTTAGTGTTTTCTTTTTTCTTTTTGTAATTATGACACTTGAAAAATTTTGATCAGGCCAACAAAGTTCATTATTTTTATGAATTTTTTGCTAATTGAAGGAGCTCAACGTCGTTCTTAGTTTGTTAAAAATTATCATGGAACTCCCAGCTCTTCTTGCAAAGCTTCAACTCCAATGTCATATTTAAGAGCAACGTTCACATCAAGATTGTCCATTTTTTGCTGGGGTAAACAAGGACAAGAACAAAATAAATAAACATTTAGATGATAACTCAATTTCAGACTGATCATTCTCCTATTGTCGCTAAATAATGGGAGTACTGGTTGAAGGATATTGGGGAAAAGTACCTAAGCAACCAAAAAAATGCATGTCTGTAACATACACGTGTATAAATTCGATGAGAGAGCATCTTAATCACAATCTTATCATAGGAGTTAAAGCTACTCTAGCATTTTTCTTGTCAGACTTACCCGCATCTTAAACGCCAAAAAAGTGTACAGTGCAGCAATGCACACAAAAGCCATCCATGATACCCGAACATTGTCCGCAGCAAATAATAACCACCACAGCAAGTCTTATATCAGATCACCAATATTCATAGGCATTTCATCAATCTGGGTGCTGTAATACTGCTAAATATCTCTTAAAATCCTGATATCATCACTTTTGACAAAATTAATGGCAACACCCTGCAAACCATCACAATAATATTAAACGGTTAGCTAGCAAAGGATAGAGATCAAAAAGGTAATAAGACCACAGATGAGTATCCGAGACACAATCTTTTCCAATGAAAATCAAATTGTGTAGCTGTAGATCTAAAAAGACAACAACTCAGTGAAGTCATTTTTAAAAAAGTGATCAGTTCAAGTTATACAGGTGTCAATTCTCATTAGTAGAAGTACTCAAAACCAAGTATATACCTTACGTCCGAAACGACCTGAACGACCAATTCTATGAATGTAAAGCTCTCGATTGTTTGGAAGGTCATAGTTGATCACCAAAGAAACCTGAAGAGAAAAATGACAGCAGGATGAAGAAGATGAGACCAAACTGCAGAGGTATGCCCTTAAACAAAACAATCTATAAAAGTACGCATGTCTGGACAAAAAGAACAGGAGGAAAAAAAGGAACATCCAATATAATCTCATCATGAAAGTGAAAGCTCACTGCTGTTGCATTAGCTAGTTATCAAGAGATTTGGTCAAGAATAAGCTATTTTTACACAGCATAACGATGATATTAAAATGAATATCATCATTTGAGTGGTCAATGCAAGTCTGAAAACACATTTTACTTGTGGCACAGTAGCAACAGAGCTAATGAAACTGCAAATTGGGTTGTGCCAAGGCCAGGTGAAACCATCAACCTCAATATAATATGGTTAAAATAGAGAAACCTATCTCAACATCAAATATATATATATATATTCATATCGAGAAAGTAAAGCATCATCATGCATGTGAAAACACATTATAAGGGAGGAGGAAGATGGGAAACTTGTTGAACATCAAGCCCCCGAGCCCAAGCATCAGTTGTGATCAGTACATGAGTTTCACCCAGACGGAAATTAGACATAATTGCATCTCTCTCCCTCTGCGGCAAGTCACCATGCATTGCTGAGACAGTAAAGTTAAATTCAACCATCTTGGCAGTCAACCAATCAACCTGTCCAAAAGGAAGAGAACTCTTAGGACTACTTTTCAACAAGAAAACATCATCCAAAAGCATGCAAATTTTTTTTTTCCAGGAGGGCACATCTAACCCATAATAGAGTAAACATCTGCTGCAAAATTAAAATCACTCTTCCTCTATCACTTATTTAAATAGCTTGAAAACCTATCTCTCAATTTCTGTGCATTAATACACAATCACACATCAAAATCCCAGTTTCGGAGAATGGGTATTGGAACAACAAAGAACATCCTTTATCATCATACTACAAGAGAATGTGCTGGTTAACTTCGATATCAAAATTATGGTTTCTGTAAATAAGTTTGAATCTCACATATCTTAAACAACCGGTTAGGTCCAAACAAGTTTGGTGCAGATCTGTTGCAAAACTAAAATTACTTTTCCTTTATCACTTATTTAAATAGCATGAAAATCTATCTCTCAATTTCCATGCATTAATACACAGTCATGCATCAAAATCCCAGTTTCCATAGAGAAGAGAACGGGTATTGGAACTACAAACATCCTTTATCATCCTACTCCAAGAGAAGTGCTGATTAACTTCAACATCAAAATTATGGTTTCTGTAAATAAGTTTGCATCTCATGTATCTTAAACTGGTCAGGTCTTAACAAGTTCTGTGCAGACAACATGCAAAACACCAGCTATGTAATAGAACAGTCCATATATCATGATCAAATGACAGTACAATTGCTTTATGTTGACACTGGTATGGAATGTTAAATTCTTCATAAAATACTGCTATCAAAAAGGAAATTATGCGAGTAACAGCTTTACCTTCCGCTTTGTATTGCAGAAAATAACAGCTTGAGTGATGGTAAGAGTATCATAAAGGTCAGTCAGAGTCTCAAATTTCCACTCTTCTTTTTCCACAGCAACAAAAAATTGCTTGATGCCCTATCACCACAGAAACACAACAAAAAGGAGCAGTTCTCATTAGATACCAGCTTTGCACCCATAGGAAGTTTATATACAGCTGAAATAATGCTCACCTCCAAAGTCAACTCATCATGTTTCACAAGAATCTTTACAGGATCTGTCATGAACTTGCTTGTAATCTCCAGAATTTCATTAGGAAGAGTGGCAGAAATCAGGACAACCTACAATATATTCATAAATTAGAAAAGGGAGCATAACCAATAGCTATAAGCTTGCCTATTGTACGAGAACACACAACTACACATCACATCAAATCACAAGATTACACTGACACCAGCAAGACAGCTGCTTCCAAAAACTAGGAACTACTTATTTTCGCGATGAAAATGCTATGCTCCATCCCATATAGACATACAATATTTAATGTTTACATACAAACCACTAAAGAGAAAGATGTAAGCTAAGTTGAATGAGGAAAGGCTAATGACTACTAAATTAGCTCAATATTGTTTTCCTCATTTTCTATGATAAGTTAGATGGGCAGAGAAAGGGAACCCAAACAAAATACCTTGATGGAATACAATTGATGGGACCAATAAGTTAGCTAACATAACAAAACAGAGATCAATAATTAAAAAAATATGGAGAGAGCATAGACCTGAAGCTCGGGTGGAAGATACCTGTAAACATCATAAATTTGATCCTTGAACCCTCTGCTCAACATCTCATCAGATTCATCCTACAGACAAATAATAGAACAAAATTCATCAACAATTCCTCAAGGCATGCATTACCATACTTACACCTTTAAGGACTGCCCAAACAAATGTAAGGCAAATTGAGATTAACTCACAAGAACTAGTACTCTGATGGCTCTAGTACGTAATGACCTTCTCTTGATCATGTCACAGACTCTGCCTGGAGTACCAGAGACAACATGAACTCCATATTCTAGTTTTCGAATATCCTCGCCCACACTTTTTCCTCCAATGCATGCATGTACTTGTATATTAATGTTTTCACCAATTGCTGTTATCACTTTCTCTGTCTGTTCTGCCAGTTCCCTTGTTGGTGACAATATCAGTGCCTGGACCCTGTAAAATCAAGCCAATATAAGCATGGCAGAGACATCAACTGTAATGTCAACCCAGATTAAACCAGCCCAAATTTCAAGAACCAGTATTCTCTTAATTACTTAAAATAACTACAATAAGAGTAATGTTTTCTTTTTGTCAACATTAGGATTTTAGCATAAATATCATTAGAATACCAAAAACAACCAACTTAATTGTAAACCTTAGCTATCCAAATCATAGCTTTAAGAACATTGAAAAACTTTAGCTTGCATGACAATAACAAAAGAAAGGAACGATATTGGGTTTTTCAAAATTAGGGTCCATTCAAAAACAGCAATAACACCAAAGCAAAAACTTAAATTACAACAAACAACAACCTTATCTATCAAAACCTATGACATTAACACTAAAAACAACTCGTCAAACATAACCACTGATAAAACCCATATTCGAAAAAACTCCATTTATTTCTAGAATTAGGAAAAGGAAAAACAATTTGAGGCATCTATAATTATGTCCTTTAAAGTTATTCGAATTCTACCACATAAAAATTAGGGTTTGTGTAACGAATCAAAATATCTAACTTAATCAACGTACACTAACATAACCACGTTAAAAAAACTTTGGGGTTGCAACAATGAGGACGACATCTGATTTTATAACACAACACTAACAGAACTCACATAAAAAAGAACAAAAAAACTAGGGATTTCAGCATTCGGTAAAGAAACCACCTTAGCTATCCAAAATTATGTCTTTTCAATTTAGGGTTCCTCTAATAAAACAAAATTTGTAATCCCATTACACATTAAAAAAAAAACATAAGGATTTTTACAATTAGGGTTCATCAATTCAAACATAATTACACAAATTAACAAAAACCATATCACAAAATCTCAAAAAATCAAAGCATTTTTTTTTTAAGAAAAAAAAAAGAAGTGCAAAAACCTACTCTCTGTTAGCAGTATCAACAAGCTGACAAGCAGTAAGGGCAATCATAGAGGTCTTTCCAGTACCAGATTGAGCTTGTGCTATAACATCACGCCCTTTAATTATTGGCATTAAAGCTCTTTGTTGTATCGCTGATGGCTTTTCAAATCCATAATTATAAATTCCTCTAAGTACATCTTCTTTCAATCCCATCTCATCGAAACTTGCAACAGGTTCTATTCCCTCCGTGGTTTCAAACACTAACTTTTCATCCCCCGCCGTAGCCCTCCTTGCGCTCCGCCCAGCCGGCACTACGCTTGTGGCCATCGCCGCTGATTATTTTAGAGGTGATTTTTTCTCGAGCTAAGGAGAGATGTGAATTAAGAGGATTATATTAATACGGTCTTCTTTGAGAGAGTTCGGAACTTTTGTTTAAATGCAATAATGGGCTTTAGCCCATTAATTTTATTTCTTATGGGCTGGGTTATTAAACCATCTATGTTATATTTTAACCAGGTAATATAAACATGTTCCCCGCGCTTTACTGTGGGCTGGACCGACTTTTCTATAAAGTAAAAAAAATAATGCTAGGCGCTGCAAGCATGCTTTAAAGAAAAAAAGAAAAATCTACGTTAATTCAATTGCATGATAGAAAATACAGAGAAAATAAATAAATCAACTCTTAAAACAAAACATGATATCAATAACCATAAGAAAAAGAATGCTCGTCAGGGGAAAGAAATAGCAAAGCTAAATTTTAAAGATAACCCAATCTTAAGAGAAAAATAAAATAAAATAAAAAATTAAGTTAACTCGAACTAGTATTCAAATTCATAATTCTAGTTATAAGATTGAGCCAACTTTATATAAAAAATAAAAAAAAATAATGATCAACCCCCAACAATCCAAATTTAAAAGGATAAAATTAAAAAAAAATAATCAACCAACAAAAAAAAGCTTACAAAAAATAAACATTTGTACATCGAAGTAAATTCGTTAAATCTCGTGAGGCAGATCATGCAAATGGTATAATCTAATATAAAGTAAAAAGGGAAAAATAACAAAGTTTTATTTTAAAAACAGATTCATTTTAAAAAGTAAAACTGAAAAATAAAGATATAAAATACACATCAAAAAAATAATTAGGTAAACCTGCCAAACCTACTCCAAAAGTCATAAGATTGAGATAACCTGAATGAAAAAAAAAAACTAAATAAAATCATAAAAATTATTTTTTTTTAAAAATAAACAACATTAAATAATGATTAAATAAAAAAAATAAATAAAAAAAACCTCATATGAAAGGATGAGTTATGACATTTAGTTGTCAAACAATGCCTCACATGCCACCCAAAAAGCGCAAGCATTCTTCCTAGCATGCGCTAACTATTTTTTATTTATAAATCTATTTTATATTAATTAAAATACCAAATTGTATCTAAACCAAATCCATTATAACAAAAAAAATCATGATGAAAATACCAAAAATAACCTTGGAGCACTAGTTAAAGAAATTTTGACTTTAGGGTAATCTGATCATTTTCCAGTACTTTGAAGAAAAAAAAAACAAGCAAACTCGGGTAAGTTTTCTAAACTTATGCTAATTTTACAAACTTACAACCCTGTGAAATCTTAGACCAATGCTCAATTATGAATCTCAATTCATAACCAATTTAATATTAATGAATACAAAAATATCAACCTAAAAAACCTAACAAAAATAACAATTAACAAAATAATAGGAAAAAACTGAAAGAGGATGAAGTTGTTAAAAAAAAAATCAATCTTAAACATTATCTCAAATAAAAAAATAACAATCAAAAGAAAATGACCAAAGTTGTCATATAAAAAAAATTAAAGAAGTATGAAAGTGAAAAATAATTTCAATTTCATAAACTATTTCAATTAAAACAAATATTAATAAAAAAAGATAATAAATTTGAAGGAAAAAATAATTTCATTAAAGCCAACACAAAAATGATCATGTCACATGTATTTGTTTAAGGATAAAAAGATTATTGAAATGATTTAAATATTATTTGGCCACCCAAGACCATCATACACATTATTAGAAGATTGCAAGATCTTCTCATGAGTCAACTTTTTTAAAAATAATATTTTATATTTATGAAAATACTTAATTGCTTCTAATTTAAATTAATTATAAAATAATAAAAATAAAAATAAAATAATGCTCTCAGGTGCTAGTTTACTCCCTTTTTTTTTAGCTTTTAAAAGTAATTGTGTTATTTTATGTGCTAAGAACATTAAAAAACTAATAAGGAAGATACTTTTTAATTTTAATGGTAATTGCATCATTTTACAATACTAAAAATATAAAAAGGCTGAAAATCCCTTAGATGAAAGTTATATAATTTTTTTTAAGGATAATTAAGTTATTTTACTATATAAAAAAATATAAATAGAATATTTTGTCCTAATCAATATGGTAATATCTAATGAATCTCATGGAAAAAAAACCATAGTGCTCCTAGTAACAAGTTTGTTGAGTTTTTTCTTTCTTAAAAAAACAAAATAGTTATTATACTATTTCAAAGTACAATGAGTCTTGTTCTAGTGAAACTATAATGACTTTTAGTTTTTTTTTTAATTTTAGTATTTTTTTTACAACACAATAGGAATAAGAAAAAAATAAAACTAAAGTTTGGTAAATTACCAAATAGCCCTAGGTGACCTTGCTTATTATTAAAAGAAAAAAGAAAAACACACAATGAAAAGTTAAAGACACCCTTGCGCATCGGCCTATGATTTTTCATTTTATTTTAAGCGCAATCGATCATTTTACCACATAAAAAAATTACAAAGATCAAAAAACCCTTAACTAAAGGTTTTTTTTTTAAAAAAAGTATTTAAGTTATTTAACCATGCAAAGAAATATGATGTGACATAATTTTTCAAGCTTTTTTTGAAATGATCAGTAGGTCACGAGAAAAAGATGATTTTACCCATGTCAGTAAGGTTTGTGATTTTGTTGGAGAAAGAAAAAATGATTATTTTACTATTTCAATCTATAATGATATTTGTTTTGTGCTACAATAATTAGTTGATGGCTTTTTTATGTTTTTAAATAAAATATACAATATTTTAGCTTAGAATTTAGCCCAAGACACAATTTATCACTAGGAATTTGTATATTTGTAAGAAAAACTAATATATATTAATTAATAAAACAACTAAGAGGCATCAATCATTCAGTGCACTAAGACACATGTTATTATGGATTGAAACAATGAAATAATTTTAAAATAGTCGAATTGTCATGGGTGACCTACCCAAAGAAAATTGAAAAAAGGTTTTTTTGAGGAGGCCTTATTGTAATGGGTGACCTACCCAAGTGAAAAATACAAAGATTTTTCAAAGAGGTGAAAAATATAAGGATTTTTTAAAATGGTCTTGTTTTGATAAGCGACCTGCCCAGGTGAAAAATATGAAGATTTTTTAAAATGGTGAAAAATGCAGAGATTTTTCAAAGTGATTTTATTGTAATGAGCGACCTACCCTGATGAAAAATGCAAAGAGTTTTCAAAATGGTGAGAAATGTGAAGATTTCTCAAAATGGTTTCATTGTAATGGGCAATCGGCCCAAATGGAAGATGAAAAGAGTTTTCAAAGAGGTTTTATTATAATGTATGACCTACCCGAATGGAAAAAAAATAACATATCTTGAAGAAACAACATGATAGGGCTCAAAGACATACTATTTAAGAGATGAAAGCCCAAAGGAGCGTTTAAAAAGAGATAGGACTTGAAGGGAAACGAGAGCTGAAAAGCGCACTCGATAGGAGGTAGGTTTAGAAAATGCACTACTTGAAAGGTGAGCCCTCAAAAGCGTGTTAAAAAAGAGGTAAGGTTAGAAAATATACTACCTAAGGTGGTAAAGGGTTCAAAGGCGCACTCAAATGGAGACAGTGTTAGAAAACACACTACCCAAGGTGGTCAAGGGCTCAAAAGCATACTCGAAAAAGAGGTAAGGTTAGAAAACATACTATCTAAGGTGGTTGAGGGCTAAAAGATGCACTAAAATGGAGGTAGTGTTAGAAAACACACTACCCAAGATGGTTGACGACTCAAAGGTGCATTTGAAAAAGAGGTAAGGTTAGAAAATACATTACATAAGGTGGTTGAGGGCTTAGAGGCGCACTCAAATGAAGGTAGGGTTAGGAAACACGCTACCCAAGGTGGTCGAGGGCTCAAAAACACACTTGAAAAGGAGGTAAGGTCAGAAAACATACTACCGAAGGTGGTTAAGGGCTCAAAGACACACCCAAATAAAGGCAGAGTTAGAAAACACACTACCCAAGATGGTCGACAGCTCAAAGGTGTACTCTAAAAAGAGGTAAGGTTAGAAAACACATTACCTAAGGTGATTGAGCGCTTATAGGTGCACTCAAATGAAAGCAGGGTTAGAAAACACACTATCTAAGATGGTCGACGGCTTAAAGGTGCACTAAAAAAAGAGATAAGGTTAGAAAACACACTACCTATGGTATTTAAGGGCTTAGAAACGCACTTGAATGGAGGCAGGGTTAGAAAACGCATTACTCGAGAGGTAAGGGCTTGAAGGCACACTTGAAAGGAAGTATGATATGGCCTAAGGATGCACTAAAAAGTAAAAAGATAAGGCTATAAAGCACATTAGATGAGATGGATGAAGGCTCAACAACACGCTCAAAAAGAGATAACGGTGAGATACCGATTTGAAAGTAATGCATTATGATTAATATATGTGTGTACTTACTTGAGAAATATAGGTTCCCCTTTTCTTCATGGAGTTTTTCTTTTCTTAAAAGTTTGAGTCTTTGATAGTAAGCTTTAATGACTTTTCTGCTCTTGCTTACTCGAGTCATATCTTGTGATCTTGACCTCTAAGAGGGATCGACATGTTTTTCCACAAACCTTAATCTGATAGGTTATCAGCTTCATCCAACATTTTATATCTTCTTAGAAAGGGAATCATAGAGTCAGTCTTATATGTTTGTCAAATTGCCCCCTAGTTTGATTATGTCTCCAAGTATTCAATTTAGGTTTTCCTTGGAGATAAGGCTATGTGGAAGAAGATTTGGTTATTTACAAGGAGTTGTTTTCATGGAGAATTTTTGGAATTTCAAAACTTGTTCTGAAAAATTTAAGTGATTTTCATGGATAAGTTTGTATGAGTGTTGAAAATTTTGTTTTGCTTTTGATGAAATGTTTGGTTAAAAGGGTTTAAGCTTTAATTTGAAGGTTTTAAAGAAATAGTTTTCAAAGCTTTCAATTTATTTGCATGAATAATGACTTGTTTCACATAAAAAAGCAAGCCTATCGATCTAGATTGTTTGCCTTTGATAAGAAAGGGCTTGATTGCCCACGTAATGTAGGCTTTAGCTCTCGGTTATGAAGAAAAGGATATTTATAGGCTCAAAGGTGTTTATAGGATTTTAAGACTAAGGATTACTAGTACTTATATCCAAAACTCTTTTCTTTTTGCTTCATGAATTTCTAGACCTTGGAATTGATTTGGAAAATGGTCCATGATGCCTCCTCAAATGTTTATAGCACCCTCAAATGTTTTTGGAACTCTTTCATGCCCCCCAACTTTATTTGGGCACTTCTGATCATTGAGAATTTTGTTTTATACCCCTTAGTGTTATTTGGACACTTTTATCATTAATACTTTTTTTCATGCCCTCTAGGGTTGTTTGGGCGTTTTTAGTCATTAAAGATTTTTTTTTTTGCATTTTCCCTCTAGTATAAGGTGTGATCCTAACCAAGGTTATTTTTCAAGAAAAATGCATTAGGCTAAAAAAAGGACTGCAAGGGATTTTTTAGAATTTGTGAAAGGATGATCAAATATGGTCTTTCTTCATTTTAAATGCATTCATTCAGAATTGACAAGCTTTACTTTCTCACATGCAAATATGCAAAATGATTTCTTATTATTTATTTAGTCAAAAGAAGCTTTGAAGTTATTTCATGAATGTTCAGGTTGTCTTTTAGGTTTTTTTTTTTAGTGTTAGGATATCACTTGAATTTTCAGAACTTGTTTATTAGAACAAACACCAATTTGGTTTTTTTTTTGTATTAAAACTTTTATTTCCCAAAAATTCTTATGAAAATATGGGGTTATGATTATTTTTTTAAGAGAGAAAAAAAGGAAAAACACCAAAAAAATTCTTGGTACAATGGTTTTGTGAGTACAAAGTATAATTAGTGTGTTATTTGCATGAAACAACAAAAATAAAGGCTCATTATGAACATATGATCTTATTAACAAGAAAGACTCATTTAATAAAAAGTCCGGTGGCATTATGAGTTGAATCGCCAACAAGACTAGAATATGACAAAATCAAAATAAGTTTATAGACATGAACAAACAGAGGTGATTATTAGGGGCAGACGCCGTCCTTCCATCTTGTGACAGAACTTCATCTTTATCCTTAAGAATTCACATTACTTTCTTCACACCTTACTCGTGCTTTGAGGTTTTTAGAGTAGTCCCCTTTTAGTGCATTTACCGATCTAATACTTGGAGCATGATAAGGTAGAGGGTTTGAACTCATGTTTGGAGTTCCATCAAGGGTTATCCATTCAACTTTAATAAAATGCATGAGCCTCTTCTTGAAGGCATTACAAGTATGAATGTTGTGTCCCGCGGCATCAGCATGGTATTCGCAAGTGAGGTTGGACTTATACCAATTAGGGTAAGGTGGTTGTAGTGGTATAAGAGGTTCAGGAGCTACATACCTTAATGCTTAGTAGCTTTTTGTACATCTCATTTAAGGGCAATGGTAATGAAGGTAGTTGTTCCTGGATTCTTTGGTGTTTGGTTTGAGAGTCAGGTTTTCTAGTACGAAAAGAGGAATTGAGATTGATATTGGCAATTGGGATGAAAATGATGGAGTGTGGTATTTTTGAAATGGGTTCTTCCCACCCTCAACATGGTCAACCTTTTTTTTTTTACCTTCAAAGCATTTTTTTCTCCACAAGTGCAGAGATTTTACCACTCTTTACTCCTTGCTTTATGCACCCAGCTACTGCCACAACATTAGTGAATTGTTAGGCTGAATTACCCATCACATACTCATAGTATGACATTTTAAACATATTGGCAAATAGAGTCACCATCTCTTTATCCAACAGTGGAGGATGTACTTGAGCAGCTAGGTCTCTCCACCTTCGAGCATATTCCTTTATGCTTTCCTTATCCCTTTTCTCTAGATTAAACAAATTGGTTCTATCATGAGTGATGTCCATATTGTATTTATATTGATTCATAAAAGCATCCACCAAGTCTTTCCATTTTTTTATCTTTGTGTTGTCCAATCTCATATACTAGCTCAATGTCGCCCCACTCAAGCTATCTTGAAAAAAGTGCATCAGTAGTTTTTCATCGTGTATTATTGCCATTTTATTGTAGTAGGATTTGAGATGAGTCATAGGACATTTTGTTCCAGTGTATTTGATGAATTTAGGAACATAAAATTTCTTCAAGGCAACCATATTTAGGACCAAACATATTTTTGTTGTCTGTACTGGATCATACAAGTCTACCCCTTCAATGGCTCTAATTCGAGCTTCCAACGCTGTCATCCTATCTTGATCAATACCATTGGATGACTTTGCTTTTTAGGACTTATTGGCTTATGGATCTGTGACTGTAGAGGCTAGTGCTGGTGGCGTTGAGTGCATATATGCTGGATTATGTAGAGGTTCTTGACCATGTTCACTTGTTGTTTCTTTAGGTTGAGTCATTGCCGAAGTCCAGACAAAAATAGCAGGCTGATCGGAAGGACCTTCACTAGAGGTACTTCTAAGTGTTTGCTCAAGTAAGCTAGTGAGGCGAGCTACGCTTGCTTTTACAGACTTTAACTCTTCTTTGAAATGGGCATCATGGTGAGCATGCTCTTTATCTTCCATGTTTCTTACTCGGAGTTGGGTGTTGTAAGCTCTTTGGAGACCTATATTTCAACCTGATGCAAATATGTATGTTATTTACAATGGATGGATGGATGGATGGATGGATGTGTGTGGATGCAAATGTATATGTATTGGGTATGAATAGCAAAAACCCATGCAAAATGAATATGTAGGAGATCATGCTCTAAAGGAAGGTTCTAGGTCATTACATGATTGATAGGCTTTCTACCTAGTCTTGAAAGAGTATATGAACTGCCTAGTGACCACCTCACGTAAAGGCAGTGTAGGGGTTTACAAGGAATGGTTGGGGTACAGTATGACCATCATTATCAAGTAAACACTCAGCTCATAGTTTGATGTTTCACAAATCTGAACCCTAACTAAAAGTCATGAGGTAGACTAATACTCCCCACCTAACCTAGAATTGGGTTTATTTGCAAAATTAATTAAAAAAAAATCAAACAAGCAAAGCTTAGTCCGACCAAATAAGGTGTTCCCTAGTGGAGTCACCATCCTGTCGCGGGGGTGAGAGCGTTTTCTAGTGACGGCGGAGGCTCTTGTCGTGCCTCCTAATAAGGGGTGTTGTGTGTTGGGAAGAGTTTTTGGTTTAATCATAAAATTATGATTAATGTTTAGGAGTCGCTATCTAGTATTATGATCACTAGAAACCTATGGTTCGTGAGAGTCTGGGTAAGAGACTGGTTTTGTAAGGGGAAGACGCATCACCCCCAGTGCACCCTACCTAAGGTAAGCTGCATTGTTGTTTGGATTTATGTTTTTTAAAGTCGGTTTATATTTGTTGGTCTTTTCTAAAATTTAAGGCAGATCTCTCTTTATGAGAAAGTCTCTACCTTATTAGGTTAAATCCTAACCTTTTTAAAGTCTAAATTTTATCTAAAATTCAAGGCAGATCTCTCTTTATGAGAAAGTCTCTACCTTATTGGGTTAAATCCTAACCGTTTTAAAGTCTAAATTTTAGCATCACATTTCTACACTTTGTATTTTTAATACCCGAGGGTGCACTTTATCATGTAATTTTATACCCCACAAATATTAAAGTCTACATCTAGATCCTAACAAATGGAAAAAGATTTTTGACATGTTGGTCAAATACTAGTGGACAATCATAAATTGGTTACGATATCTATTTTTGAATTTTTTTAAAAATGAAATAGATGCAATTTTTGTTTTTTTATAATAAATATGCTTGGAAAAATTTTAGGAATTGGTCGTATGTAATAAAATATTTTTTTAAAAAAATGTTTTCAATTTTTTTTGAAATATTTTGGATAAAACCAAGTATTTTAATACCAAATTTATATTTTACAATATAAATATACAATATGATATTATATAAAATTGATAGAAAAATATGCAAGAAAATCATAATTTTTTGAAATGATTTTTTTTTAAAAAAATGGATTTTTTTTAAATAGGGGTCAGGTCAGACCCAACCATTTGGATTGGGTCACAACTAGCTCGACCCAAATAAGGAGCTAATTAATTAGCTGCTGCATGCAAAAATGAATTTTGTATGCAGCAGGCACGACGGGGAAGAAAGACAAAAGAGGTAAAGTAGGGAGGAGGAAGATGTATGGCATGGGGGTCTCGATCATGATGAGGTGGTTCGGCCGGTGGCTCAGGGAGCGTCGGCTAAGGTGATGGTTGTCGGAGTTGGCTATGGGAAGAGGAAGAAAATGTTGCAAAGGATAGAGAAAAGCTAGAAGGAAAGAGAGAAAAGAGTCACGGTGGCTGCTTAGTGGCTGGTAGGCACCCTATGGTGGAGAGGATGGGTGTCCAGCTGGCGGTGATGGTGATGGTGGTGGCTGAAGACACGACTGAGAAGGAGAAAGGAGAGAGAGAGAGAGAGACGATAGAAAAAGAAGAAAAACAAAGGAGGTGGTTGGTTTTTCTTTGATTTTGGACCTAAGCTTTCTCTCCCTTAGGCCATCAAATTCACCTTTATTTATAGTCGATGGAAGAGGGCAATCTTCTCTACTCTAAAGAAAAATTTTAACCCTTGATTCAGATGAAAAGGATCCCAACCGTTGGCTCAAAGTAGGCATGATACATTGTCAAATTTGCAGCTGCAGGCTGCCTGAATTGGCCTTTTTAGGGTGGTGTCATGTCTATTTAGTTGCTAGTGAGTCGGTGCCGACCATACCTTGATGTAGAGGGATGTCTGGTGATTAATTTTGTACAAGTTTTAGCAAATTTGGTGGACGTGCATTAAATGCACCTGTAAAGGGGATGACTAGACCAGTTTTTCTAGAAAAATAAAAAAAATAATGAATAGTGACCAGACAACACGTCGTGTGGTCCCTTTTTTTTTTTAACTCAAAACGGTGTCGTTTTAGGTTTTAAATAGGGATTTCTCTAGAGTTCAAAGCAGTCCCTAACTTTTGATTTTATGTAATTTTACCCTTAATTGACCCAAACTTTTGATTTAATGCAATTACACCCTTGCTGAATTTCAATTGGAACCCTAAAATTACGCGTTTTTTACAATATTGTTCTTGGTCTTGGATTTTATCAATTTTAACCCTAATTAACCTTAAAAATTTTCAATCAAGGCCCTGATGAACTTTAATTGGAGCCCCAAAGTTACATGCCTATTGCGATATCATCCTTGGTCTTAGATTTTTTCAATTTAGCCCTTAATTGACCCTCAAACTTCAATTTTCTTGCAATTTGACCTCTAATTTCAACCAATTAACTTGGTAAAAATTAAATTTGATTTCTTAAAATTTCAATCTTCTCAATTAAGCCAAAATTAGGCCCCCAAACTTAATTTTTCACCAATTAAGCCCCAAATAAAATTAATTTGACTCATTTAAAGTATAATTAAGTCTTTGCACTTAATTAAATTCTTTAATTGAACTCAAATTAATTCTTAAACATAATTAAAATTTAATTTGGCTCATGATTAAATTAAATTGGCCTATCAAAAATTTAATTATGTCCCTGGACTTAATTTTTATGCAAATTCATCCAATCATCATTTAATTTGACTTTGAATTTGCATTTTTTTCTCCTTTTCTAGGCATAATGGATTGCAATTAGACCTTGAATTTCCTCCAAAAATTATAGCTTGATTCCTCGACCTGCATTCTTTATATTGTCAGCTTTTTTTATTTTTTAAAAAAGATAATTTTAAAGAAATAATCTTTTTTGGATTGTTGATGTAATATTATTAACGTGTTATCGTATCAGTTAACTTATTTATTAATGTGTTTAATACTGAAGAGTAATAAGTTTAGGTATTTTTTATTGATTCTATCCATACATATGTATAATTTATACCGCGAGTTTGGTGTACCCACCATATACTCTTTAAATTATTCTTGATTAAAGTCTCCTCTTGTATTCCATACTAATTGAGCCCTTTTAATCTTTATTTTATTTTGTAAAGACCCCTTTCATCATAACAATCAGGTTATATGCTTACATGGCACATTTATATAAGAATAACTCTTTTATTTTTGAAATGATGCTATTAATAAAAAAAATAAACACAAGAAGATTAATTTATTTCAACTAATTATGTTTGTTAATTTATTTTTTTCTTAATCAATTTAATTACTTTCTTTCAAATATTTAATTTTCACCTCAAACAGGAAAATGTTAAAATCAGAAAAGAAAAGAAGATCGATGAGTTCTGCTGGATATGATTGTTCTAACTTTCGCATTTGAGCATGTATGTGTATATATATAGAGGATCCAGAAAATTATAAAGTGGATTAAGGGAATCATTTGCTCGAAAAAAGGCAGAGAAAATCGAGGATAAGAGAACTCCATACCTTCAAAAAGCTGTGTGCTATTTTTCCTGAATTTAATTGTATGATGAATTAAATCATCTATAACAAAATAAAGAGAGAGAGAAAAGTTCTAACCTCAAATCTGTCTCAGCCATATCAGGTGATCAGTTGTGCTTGTAATCAAAAACATCTCAACAAGTTAAATTCTTGATTTTACGAGTAAAATTCATGAGGAAATCTGGTAAGAAATCCAAGCATATTACCTTGTGAACGAGGCCAAAGTTTTGGAAGATAGGGATAAGATTACACCACAAAATCCTTTCATATTTTCCCACGGCATTCTTGAGCTTTGTGCTAAAGAGACTGGTATGTACGGATTCTTTGAACAAGAAAATTTCAAAGAACAAAAGGAATAGATAAGAAAGCCTGGCCCTCTACTCTCGTGTCTCTTGAGTGCCAAGTTCAAGAAAGCCGTGGAAAAGCATGCAACGACCCTAGTTTCTCCTCTTCTTCCAAGAAAATTATGCACACAACCCTTCTCTCTCTCTCTCTCTCTCTCTCTCTCGCTCTCTATAAATATATATATATCTATCACCTCTCCTCATTAATTCACAGCCTACTTTCTTGGTTTTCAGCGCTTCAAATCTTCAGAATTCTATTTTTCTTTGAAACAGCGGAGAATTTTATTAGCTCTGAACCTTTTTACAGAAAAAATCAAAATTTACTTCTTTTATTTGGAGTGAACATCTTAACAGGATTCACATGGAATCCTTGAAGCAAAAGTCTTAGACATCTCTTTACAGGATTGGGTTTCAAAAGGGTATGAAGTGATACAATTCGGATAGTATTCTGGAGGCAAGAACCTTTACATTTCTTTACAGAACCAGGTTTCAAAAAGGTGTGAATAACAATTGAAAATCTTAACCAAAAACGTAAACAATTCTTGAAAGTTTTCTTTCTTTCCCAGTATTTTTGAATAAAAATTGAAAACAACAATTGGCATACTATCGATTGATCTTGAAAACAAAAACCTTGAACAAGCGCATACAGGGCTGAGATCTAAAGGGTATAGATAAAATTGAGTGGAGATTAAAATTAAAGGTAGAAGAGCAAGGAAAAACCAAAGATAACGGCTTTGAGAGATAGAGAAAGGAAGATAAAGAGACAGAAGTGACAAGATAAAGAAAGGAGTTGGTCTGGTGTGTCTCGGCGTGTACAGTACAATGGTCTACTGTTGTTGTTGCTATATATATCAACAGAAGATGATGATTTTCTTAAGCCACCGCACGTGCGCCTGACAAAAAGACCTTTGGTAAACTATATTCTAGTCCCTTTAGATTCTGCATTGCTCCACTTTGATTCCTATAGATTAAGAATTCAAATGTGGCCTTTTCTTTTCTTTTATTTTCTTTTTGAAAATCGATCTTTATTAAAAAGTAATAGAGCCAACAAGATAGTGACCCTAAAAGTTCAGCCAAGAAATACTAATAAAATTGCATCTAAACTAAGAATTTATTTTGTTTAGCTAGAACTTGTTTGTTTTTATGTTTTAAAAGTATTTTAAAAAAAAATTAAATTTATTTGCTTTATTTTTTACAATTTTAAATCATTTCAATGTGTTGATATCAAAAATAATTTTTTTAAAAACATATTATTTCAATGAATTTTCAAGCAAAAATCATTTTAAAAACAACCATCGCCACAATATCCAATGAGCTCTAACCCTTGCTTTGCAAAATCTCCACCACACAATTTCTTTCTTTATTGACATAAACTATATTGATGGAGTTTTTTCTTCTTTTTTTTTTATAATTAAACTAACAATATAACTGTTTGATGTTAAATAGATAAAAACTACTAAGCTCATACTATCTTCTTCTTTTTTTAATATTAAGTACATTTTGGTTTTTCAAAGTTTTTGTTAATACTCTCTATATACCAACTCTTCAAAATAAAATTTTTAAAAAGTGATTACTCGACTTATGAATACGTGGATAAATTTATATTATAAATGATGATCTTCAAAGAGAGAGATTGACATTTTATAAAAAAATCTGCCTTTGTTCATGGGACATTGTCCGCATTAAATTAAAACTTCTACTATAAAACTATATATTTCATACAAGAAAACTTTAATATGTAGGGACTGAAGCAAAACATTGCTGAAACTTATAGGGGCTAATGAAGTATGTTCTCCCCAAATAATCTTCTGTGACCGCGCAGATTTCAGGGAAGATGGGCCAAACTGTAAAGGACACGTTTCAGCCGAACAGTGGGCGGTTACGTGGAGGACAGGATATTCTGTGGAGTACTGCTGTCTCAGCCGGTATTTGAAAATATAATAATAATTATTTTAAAAAATATTTTTTATTTAAAAATATATTATTTTTTTATATATACATATAGATCAAATTAATTTAAAATAATTAATTTTTAACATATATATATATATATTAAAACTCAATTTCAAACACCATCTTCAAATGAATAAATTGCGGTGGTGTTGTTTTGACTGTCTCAATCCTTCTTTTTTTTTGTTGGTTTCCGATGACGATTGAATGCAAACCACCGTTTGCTAGTACTCCCACCATCTTTCTCCGCCCTGTCCGCCGCATTTTGTGCTGCTGATTCCTCTTTGTGAACTTGTTTATCACCCATTCTTTTGCATGGCAGTTTCTTTGTTCTGCCGCTGTTGACCGTGGGATCGATCGCAAAATGCTTTTCTTTTTTGTGTCATCGGAAGATACATGGGTGGGGTCGTTCTCTTCTTTTCTTGGAATTTATTTGTTTTATTTTAAGTCAATAGATATTCTCATAAACTATTCATACTTGAATTAGAGAATTCATTGTTCAGATAGAGATTTGTAATAATTATCATGTTACAAATTATTCATGAAAAGAATAACAAAATCATATGTTATATAAAAAATAATACAAATAATCATAATAACAAATACTTATTTGATCGAATAAATAATTATTTTAATAAAAATATAAAACATGTAAAAACTTATCAAATAGTTATAACTTATCATGCAAATAAATCTTTAGGGTATCATAGTGTATGTGTAAGAGTTTTTTACTCATGAGTTTTAACCTTAAATAATTAATATTTTATTCTAGCAAAAGTGTAATATATATATATATGTGTGTATAATCATTTTATGTGTATTTTTATCTTGACTTATTTTTAGGTTATTCTCCACAATTTACTTCTTTTTTGGTGATGTGGCAAAAGCTAGCCGAAAAAGATTTTAGATATGTACAGAAAAATCAAGCTAAAATTTTGGATAACTTCAAAGTATAATTATACTACTTCGTACCTAACACTGGAAAAATAATATAGATTTCAGGTCAAATTAAAATATTATTGGATGAATTTGTATAAAAATTAAATTCAGAAATTTAATTAGATTTTTAATAGGCCACTTTTATTTAATCATGATTTAAATTAAGAGTTTAATTATGTTTAAAAATTAATTTTAGATCAAATTAAAGAATTTAATTAAATATAAAGACTTAATTATACTTTAAATGGATCAAATTAATTTTATTAGAAACTCAATTGGTGAAAAAATAAGTTTGGTAACCCAGTTTGAACTTAATTGAAAAAATTAAAAGTTTAGCTAAATTAAAGAAATTTACAGCTAAAGATTTTTTTAAAAAAGGAGTTGAACTTTAAGGACTAAATTGATCGAAATTAGGGGTTAAATTAAAGAGTTTTGAAATTTTAATGGTTGATAAAAGGTCAATTTGCATAAATTTAAAGTCAAGGACTACAATGAAAATACGCTGAAATTCAAGATTGATGTTGAACTTTGACAGGAAAAAATTGTATTAAAATAAAAATTTGGGATCAATTAGATGTGCAATTAAAGGAATCAAAAGTCAAAGGACTAAATTAAACTTTGGCTAAATTTCTAAATTAAAATCATAAAATGTAAAATAATGTCATTTCATTTAAATAAAATGACATGTTTTTCTAAACAATAAAAAAAAATCACAAGACGCATCGTTTGGTTACTATTCATCTTCTTCTTTTTTTGTCAAAAAAGATACTCACATAACTACTTTTTAATGATATTTAATGCTTCATCTCTTCACCAAACTTGACTAAACATGTACCATTATGATAGTCTAATATTTTATCATACCCTGGTATAGTTTTTTCTGGTTGATTGACACCACAATAGTCATGATGCTATCCTAAAAAGACTAACTCAAACAACCTTTAACTATCAAAATTTGATAATTTATAATGACCACTTTGAGCTAACTGTTGAGATCTTTGTGGACTGAATTAAAGGCCAATATTTGTATAAAAGGTCTAGATATGTCCCTAATAAAGATAAAATGTTCCTCTGTCACCTCCTATAAATAAAGATGGATTCTATGTATCGAGGGAAAAATAAATTTGAATCCAAGTTGACAAAAAACCAGCCCCATCTTATTTTTTTTAATAGTCATTATCACTCTTCTTCTTTTTTATTGTCGTGATTTTAACTTTTTCAACCACCACTCTCACCTTACTTACATTGTGACTGTCAGCAGCCCATAACTTCTTTAACCCTATTTCTTCATTAATGACAGGAACAACCATCATAAGTTTCTTTCTCTTTGTTGCAAGTTTCTCTATCAAACTCTCTTTCCAACCAACAACCACATTTCACGCCACTAGCTAGACCATCACCCACCTACCCCCTACACCAAGCAACATAATTAATTCATAGAAAACCAGGTTAAGTCAACGACCATATGAGCCAAGCTAAACCCATTTTAGCCGATTCCAGCTCAAATGGCTAGACCAGGTTCAACTTAAAAGAGAGAAAGAGAGAGAGAGAAAAGGTGGTCTATTAGGCTAAAAGTCAGTCCAACTCGACTCAGTCGAGTTAAACCCGTTCTAACCCAATCAGTTGGCTATACTAAATATAACCCAATATATTTAATAATATAATATTATAAAAAAAATTTAAAAATACACTTCAAAAATTTCAAAGGTCATAATAAAAATATTTTTGGATCCTTCACTTGTTTTTTTTAATGATTTCTCATAATATTGGGTTATAGACTTACATTATAAGATACATATATAATATTAAAATACTCGATTTTCTATAAAAAAATTTAAAAAAATTCAAATTAATTTCTTCTTTCCAAAAAAAAAATGTTTTTATCTGAATGCATACAACTAAATTCTAAAAAACTTTCATGTTTATTGTCAAAAAAAGATAAAATCATACTTTTATCATGTTTTAAAATGAAAAAATTAAATATCATAACCAGTTCATTATTATCATTTAGGGTTTAACCAAAATAAAAATTAAAAAAATAACAATTGTTATGTTTGAAATTGGTTATATTTATAAAATAAATGCAATGCTATCAATAGAGCCTTAAAGCAATCATGATTTCGCTCAATAAGATAGAGATTTTTTCATGAAGGGATATTTACCTTGAGCTAGAGACAAGACCCACAGATAAAAACACAATATATTAAAACAATCAAATAACAATATAGTTTACCTTAGATAAGATACACTAGAAGTGATATGTCTTTTTCTTGTACAATCAATCTTGTACCCGAACTCTCACAGACCATAGGTTTTATAGTAACTATAATACTAAGTAGTAAATCTTAAACTCATAATCATAATGATTACCACCAAACCCTTTTTTCACCATCACTTAGGAGTTAGACCCATCATTCAACACTACGCAAACTATAACAAGATGATGACTTCTTTAGGGAATGTCTTATCTGGTTGGACTAAACTTTATTTATTTATTTTAGTTTATTTAATTTTAGCTCATATTTTTATTATTTTAACATGCATTTTTACTTCATGTTCATACACAAGTACATCGAGTAAGAATTAATATCTTTATATATTTTAATTTTACAAATAAATTTATTTTTAGGTTGGGTTGGGAGTAGCAATCTACCTTATGACTTTTAGTAGAGATTCAAATTTGTGAAACATCCAACTATAAACTGAGTGTCTTCTCGATAATTATGATCACACTATGCCTCAACCATTCCTTGTAAACCCCTATTATGTCTTTATGTAAGGTGGTCATCAGGTAGTTTATAAACCTTTTTGAGACCAGGTAGAAAGTTTACCTCTCATGTAATTGACCAGAACATTCCCTTAGGATACAATCTCTATAATAATTTATTTTGCATCATGGCAGACTTAATCAATAATCCTGAACTCCACAGGATTTTCTAACATGATTTTTTTCCCTAAATATGGGTAAGAATTTTAGATGATATAATTTTTCAAGGATCTAATTGTCTAACAATAGCTTTGATATCATTGTTAGGATTCCCAAAACAAATATATACAAAAGAGACTGTAAATTTAATTTTTTTTTAAAGTTTCAAAGATTTTGTTAAATAGATCTAGAGTTGTTTAAGATTTGTATAAAGATTACTTGAAGATTAGATATTTTTTTTCATCTTTGAACAATTGCTTCAATACACAATCATGGAGTTTACTATGTCAAATCACATTTATTTTTTACACCATAGTCATTGATTCTTTAAATAAAATTTAAAATTATTTTTAAATATTATTCCACCTTACACTAGGATTTACAATTAATATTATTTGAGAAAAGATGACATAATTTTTCTATTTACAAAAAGTGATAAATCATCTCTTGATTACTTAAATATCTTTATATAATTTATGTTATATTCAATATCTACTTATTTGTTATTCTTTATTAAAACAATGTGTAATAAGATCAAAATATAATATTTTCTTTAGAAGATAATCTACTGATATCAAGTTTAAAAATTACTTACATAATCATCTTGTGAGTCTTTTCATATACACAAATGATTTTTCCATATAAAAATCTGATGCAAGTCGAATTAGTGTATATGTTATTTGATAAGAACCTATATGTTAATTTCAAATATCCCTCGTATCTTAGTTTATGAGAAAAACTGTTCATTCTATATAATAAAAATTAGTTTCAACAGCTATAATTAATGTCTATTTTTAATAAAATATTGACTATGATCATTTATATATAATGTTTTGATATAATAAAAATCTCATAATTATAACAACTTTATAATTTTCTTTTCAAAGTATTTTTGTTTTAAGAACTTGGTCTTTATTTTAAATTTATTAAAAATATATTATATATATTAATAAAATATTTAATACATATTAACGATAAATAATTCTTTATTAACAAATAAAATATATTTATATAAATACTATCAATATTAAACAATGGACTAACAATTGGCTGCATCATGGTAACCACGTCGCAATCAGCTTTATTACTTTAAAATCTTCCTTTGAAAAAAAGATATTTCATTTTACCATATGATTACTTATTCAATTAATTTTCAAATTTTTTTTCTGGTTCAGAATAGACTGCATCATCCCTGACACAGAGGATGTCACGAACTTTCATATGTTTGGAAAAACAGCTGAGAATTTCTTAGGATCATCGACACATCAGTTCATCTACAACAATCCATCCATTTTCCCACCTTTGATATTCAAAAACTTACCAAGACTATCATTTTCCAGCTGTGTTTTGGAGCCTTCAGATCTGTCGTATCAATGTGGAACCGTCGTGAAAAACAGGCTTGACAACGACCCCATCACTGCAGATACACACCTCTAACAGCACCTTCAACAATCATGACAGTTGTAGCGTCAAGCTCTGGAGTGTTGGTAGCAGAAACCACTTGTGGTGGCTTTGAAACACTCAGATGGGATAAAACACACTCTTTTATTTCAAGAACAAAGCTTACAATTACATAAACAAAAGCTTACAACAACCTCTTTCTTTTTCTCTCTTTCTCTCTAGTGTTTCTCTCAATCTCTCCACACAGAATTGTATAAACTTAGCTATCTATTTATACACGAAATCAAAACAAGAAAATTCAACTTTCAAGTGTGAAGGCGGTTTGTGACCGACGGTGT
>SRLM01000456.1:446568-510131 GCA_015708895.1 Populus ilicifolia
TGGGACATAGTAGACATCGGCGATGTAGCTATGATCGTCATTCTTCAACTTGATTGGGATGTTGCCTTTACCTTTGAATGGAACTTTTGACGTATCTCCAAAGATGACAAAACCTTGTATGGTCTCATCTAGATCACCAAATAAATCTCGTTGGCCACACATGTGATTGCTAGCTCCAGAATCAAGATACCAAATATTCTCTTGATTCTTGTCAAGTCCTTGTTGGACAAATAATGCAGCTGCTCCTCTGTTGTTGACATTCTCTTCTGCATAGTTGACTTGCTCACGTATCAGTGGAGCTTTCTTTTGACATTCAGTGCTATAGTGCCCAAATTGATTGCAATTATAACACTGAATATTCCTCTTGTCATGGTTATTGTAACCACCTCCTCTTCCTCTAGGAGTGAATGCTTGTTGTCCTCGACCTCCTCTAGTGGTGTTTCTACCACCTCTCTTCCTCTAAAACCTGTATTCCAAGAACCTCTGCCTTGAAATCGCTGAAATCCTCCTCGTGTTTGTTGACTTCTTCCTCGAGTGGTGTATCCACTTGTTGAAGTCTTCCCTTGCTCATATTTGTCTTTAAGAGACAATTTTGCTTGTAAGGCATGTTCAATTGCCTTATCTCCATTTTTTTTTACAATCTTCTGCTCATGAGCTTGCAAAGAACTCATAAGTTCATCCACTGTTAACTTGTCCACTTCTTTGGATTCTTCAATAGCAACAACAACAAAATCAAATTTTGGATCTAGGGATCTCAAAATTTTCTCTGTAATTCGAGCATCTGAAAGGGCTTCTCCATTTCTTCTCATCTGATTGACTATCACCATAATTCTTGTGTGATAATCAGAAATGGATTCTGAGGACTTCATTTGTAACAATTCAAATTCACCTCGCAAAGATTGGAGACGAATCTTCTTTATTCTGTCAGCACCTTTGTATTTTTGTTGAAGAGCCTCCCATATTTCTTTTGATGTTTCTGCGGAAGCAGTGATTTCAAATGTCGCTTCATCAAGACCTTGATAAATGATGGTCTTTGCTTTGTTGTCTTTCTTTCTATTGGCTTTGAGGACTTGCTTCTGTACCTCTGGTAAAGCATCTTCTGATTCTTTGGTCTCTGGTTCATCATAACCATATTGCACAATGTCTATACACTCTTGTGAACCAAGGAATGCCTTCAATCTGATGCACCAACTATCATAGTTGTCTTTGGTTAGCTTCGGGATGAGTGTTTGTGCATTTTCTGTAGTCATTTTGCTCTTTAAATGACTATATCACCTTTTTAGGAGTTGAACCCGACACCGTAGATGGATCCGGAATGGTCCAAATAGTAGGGAACCGGTCTGACTTTGTAGACAACGGGTCAAAAATGAGGTGAACCGGTCCAAAAACCAATTTGGGTGGTTTGCTGGGTTGAACCGGGAATATTCCAAGGAATATTCTTTTTTTGACTTTGACTTTAGAATATGGCTCGGAGTATGGCTTGGCTCTGGAATATGGCTTGGAGCTCGGCTCGGCTTCAAATATGGCTCGCGGCTTGACTCGTGGCTCGGCTTGAGGCTCGACTCGGTGCGGCTCAAATATGGCGCGCGTGTGGCTCACTCGTCTTCTTCCCCGGGGCGCGTGGGCTACAGTGCTGAAACTTCAGACGGAGAGTGTGGTCCACCCCGTGCTCCGATTGACCTGATTTTTGCACTGTTGAGTTCGTATGGATGAGCTCTACACTTTGGAATGATCAAAACTTGTTTTTGACAACTTTGCAAATTCGGATATTTCCCAAAAATACCTCTGTTTTCTGACGAACAGGGCTCTGATACCAATTGTTGGTGGGAGAAACCACTTGTGGTGGCTTTGAAACACTCAGATGGGATAAAACACACTCTTTTATTTCAAGAACAAAGCTTACAATTACATAAACAAAAGCTTACAACAACCTCTCTCTTTTTCTCTCTTTCTCTCTAGTGTTTCTCTCAATCTCTCCACACAGAATTGTATAAACTTAGCTATCTATTTATACACGAAATCAAAACAAGAAAATTCAACCTTCAAGTGTGAAGGCGGTTTGTGACCGACGGTGTGAAAGCGGCCGGCGGCTAGCGGCTGGCGGCTGACGGCTGGTCGGTTGGTGGCTGGGCGGTGACAGCTGGTGGCTGCCTTCCTTGACCTTCTGGTGGATTGAGTTTACTTCAACATGGAGCTCCTCCAGCAATGTTTGGCCCACCTTACACTGATACAGCAGCTTCAATGGCCATGCAACCGATTGCATCGAGCTCTAATGCTCCCCCTCCATCAAGCCCAACAACTCCTGCAGTCCTTGGTCCACCTCGCGCTGATCTTTGCAGCTGCAAAAACAGCCATTACCGCTCCACGACAACCTCTAACCCATTCGTTCACCACAAGCAAGAAGAAGGCTCCAGTTTAGCGCTACAGCGACATATGAAAGGTATAGAATCGACAGTCATATACATCTTTCTACCCATCGTTGAACAGTACCTAAAAATTATCGTACACCATCTTTAAGCTTAACGAACCAATCTTTTTTCCTTGGCCAGCATATACAACTAACAGTCTTATCAATCTCTGAGTTCTTTTAAAACAGTCCCATCGAAAGCTAAGCGACCAACTTGGCTAAAAATGTTGGAGCAGGGGTAAGCCCTCTTTCTCGACCATGATGACTCGAAAACAGTACTCGTCAAGAAAATGTGATCCTTAGCATCGTCCGCCCCTGAGGTGCCTTCTCTCAGTGAAAAAAGATGTTCCTCTTTCATTATTTTGTGCAAAGCAATCGTTTGCTTCGGCAGTGGACATCTTTGCCATACCTACCCTTGACAAGGAAATCAAAAAATTAATCCCTATGTAGTTTCTATTCAACAACGTTGTCTCCTTTCGTCAGCCTTTGCTCCATCAACCTTCACTTTTCTTCCTGCCCTTCAATGTGCTGATGTTGCCTTTACAACCTTGACAGCTGCATCAAACTTTTCTGTCATTCCGGCCCTTTACTGTAACTCTTGCTTCAACAACGAACATCTTTGTCATTCCTGCCCTTCATTTCTTGCATAGGTTAGAAAATAATAGTGTAATTCCTTCAAAAATCTGTGATTATGACTGGAAAGAAGGGTTTAAGAATTCCATGCAGCACCATGATGGAAAGAAAAACCAAGATGGTTTTGTTTGCAGATTGGCATCGATATGGCGCCATGACTAATGAGGTCCCCGCTTCAGATCACTCTTTTGCTCTGTGAATGATGATTTTGCCTCTGCTGATTTTGCTTTCCTTTCACGTTTTCGCATCATTCTTTCACATTTCCCTGTTGAGCATGATGCAAAATCACATGATTCTTTTACAATCCCATTTTACATTCAATTGAGATTCAATTTTTGCTTTCACCTTTGTTTTTGAATCGAAGCTTCCAATAATCACAGTTTAATCTTCTCCATTATATTCAACTTGATTTTTACATCTCCATTTTACTGCAACAGAGCAGCCTGTGAAACAGCTCCACCACCTTTTGGCAAGGGCTCCAGTCAACCTATGATCTCTTTTCTGAGTGTTCTTCCACGTGGCTGTTGCTTCACAACCTCAATATTTCATCAATTTCAAGTTAATTTTTAATATAATAAAATAATATATAAATATTATGGATAAGTTTTATTATATAATTCTTTTTTAATTGAGAAATACGAAGATAAAATCTATATTTAATAAAATAATCTATCAATAAATTATAAAAAAATGTTAATGTTAGTTAAATACTAAATTTTTCAACCAATATTTTTTATTAAAACAAAAGACATGTGAGTGTGTAAATATTTAACACCCACTTTTATTTTGAATTTATGATTTTTTATTTATTTATTTTTATCTTAGAGGTTAATTTTTTTTAAAAAAAAGTCAACAAAAAATTTAAAAAATAGAGAGAAAGGATATTAATTTAATTTGAACTTAAAAAATTAATATAAACTAAAAAATACATTCAAAAAAGGGAGCGTATCAATTAAAAATTATATAAAAAAAATGAGCAAGACAAGCCAGGTTCTACTTGGTCTGGGCGGGAGCTCGCTCAAGCTTAAAAATTTATGATCTTAAAATAGTAAAAAATAAAATCACTAAAAAACTTAAAATCATAGAACTTTCAAAGCTCCGATCTGATTTCATATAAAAATAAAGATTAAAATCAGAATTATTGAATTTAGTTTATCGAATGAACCCTTCACACTAAATTTAGTTTTTTTGATTGCCTAAATCATGATCATCTATTTTGGTTATCTAAATCATAACAATTGAGAAGTGACAAGTTTTTTTCTGAATTTAGTAGTAGAGTATATTTTCTGTGCTCTACATTTCAGTTTTGTTCTGCTTTTCAATCCATCTTTAATTTGACCATTTCTACCACAATTTCAAATTTAATCTCATATAATTTGACCAAAGAAAGAAAAAATATAAGAACAGAAAAAAGAAAAATAAAATAAAAGAGCTCGTGATGTGCTTTGCAATGAAGGATCATCACAAATCCCAGTTGCTGTAGTAGTTTTGTTGATGTTAATGTTTAATTGGGGAGAGGAGAAGCATTAGGATCAGGACACCAGTGACCTTTACTTCAAATCGTTACTTGTAGCATGATTGCATGAATGCTAATAGTCCTAATGGTATTTTATTGTCGAATTACGATTAACAAGCTGTAACAACAGAAGATTAAAACCATTGATCTAAAGAACTTCCACGGCCTTTCACATGCCATTTCCCAATGCCCTGGTAAAGATCTCGTGAACTTCTTAGACGAACTATAAAAAAATAGATTTGGCATAACCAGCTACTTTGTACTATATTATTGAGAATTACTGGATATAAATGTAAAATTCATGCAATGTCAAAACTTCTGGAGTAATATACATGGCAGAAAAGCAGCCCGTAAATAAGGGCCAAAATCCTACAAGAAGCCTAGGTGACATTGCCCAGCGTTCACCAGAAAGTGCAGAAGCTCTACTTTGGGGATTAGCTGCTACTAGGAAAGGGTCATTTCATTTCTTTTCTTCACCCTTTTTTACCCCAAGAATAACTGAAGTTGGAACCTGATAAGAGGAAGTTTCAGAAACCGAAAGGTGATTTCTTTCTGTTCCCACCTTCTCCATATTGTTCATTCCACTTCCTCAGCTCATTCATACTTGCTGCGTCAAAGGAAACTGAGGGCCCCACCTATACAAAAAGTAATAGATATCAATCTACCATAGATTTCATAACATCAACGTAGAGGATGCATGATTTTGCAACCCAACTTAACCTTGTATCAAACTGCTAAGAACAGTCAATTAACTAAATTGTTACCTTTGCTTTCGACTGAATGAAATCTTCCAAATTAAGTGGTCTTAATGCAGGAGTTGCACCATTCTTGCCACCCTGTAGAAAAAGTGACCAGGTGGAAACAAGAGCAGAGTCAAATACTTGGCCAAAAATCAGAAGTAAAATGACTTCAAGCAGCACATGGTAGGAAGAATTAGAAGCCTGCAGCTGGAGGGTTGATTCAAGGAAGGGGGGCGGGATGCACACATGATATAGTAGCAAACAAGGGTATTTCTGAGGTGCTTCCCCAAGGCATTTGGGGCGAGGTCTAAAGTTTAGGAATCAGGATACCGTCTGCTGTGTAACCTTACTAAAAGGCAGTAATATATTTCTGCTCTTTTACAATTTTCACACCATACACAACAGACAATGAACATTACTTGATAAACTAACTACATTACAAAGAACAGTTCTTTTTTTTTCACGCTATGCCACAACCTGTTGCATACCAGCATTAAATTGCTTTCTTATATTTTGCGCAAGTCATTTAACTGTTGATGAAGGTATCTTGCAGATCATATGTTCACTAAAAGGTGGGGGAATGAGAAATGTGGCAGAAACATCTAGTCTGTCTTGCTTGCAAAGCAGATATATATTCACTGTTTGGATGCTAACCAAACAGGTACCTTAGTTTCAAATTGAAAATAACATGACCAAATGCAAGAGACAATACATGCAAGGAAAGGAAAGATGACTATCATCGAAATTATGATCAAAACTAAAAGTTAGGGTTCTCAAACCCTTAAGTTACATAACTAACACTATCAATGACACAGCATATAGCATGCTTAAAAGTTAGAGTTCTCAAACCCTTAAGTTACAGACCTAAACTGTAGAGAAATTTAGAGAAAATTCTCTAATGTTTTATAAATAAATCTTAATAATATTCTTCTTCTCAAAATAAACTACACATCTATTCATATTAGTTTTTTAAAAAAAAAAGTTATGGGAAAGGATTCCTAATTAAAACTAAAATCATTTATAGAAAAGGATTCCTAATTAACACATACCTAGTTAATAGAATCCATCTAGCATTGGGATTCCTAAATAGTAAATCACTAATTAACTTAAAATCCTAATCTAAATAGAAAAAAAAATCTAAATCCAACAAGAAAAATAAAGACAATCTTGCATGGTAACTTCTTAACCTTACTTAAACGCCTTTTTCCAATCATCATGAAATTTTAACTCACTAGAAAACAGGGTATTCAGAATCTTCTATCAAAATTTTAGCTCAATCCAATAATAAAATTAAAAATTATGTTTGATTTACCACATTGTATCTCGCACTCTTATTAAACTCCTCAAAACCTAAATTTTAACCATAATGAAATAATACAATACATATTATTATGCCAAGAATACAAAAGAAATTTCCCCATGTCAGTACCCCTTACTTCCAAAAAACCTGCACTCAACTTATCTTCAAGAATTGAACTCTTCCACTCTAAGCAAACAGATACTTTGAATATAACATTGTAGCCACCATTTTCACAAAATAGCGTGTCCTTGACCGGTGAACTTCAAAATTTAATTTATATGCACATTTTAAAGGAAACTCCATATTTAATGTTCTACTTTATGCTCCTATAAAGTCCACTTTTAGTTTTTTCACACTTTTTTTTTTCAAGCTTGACCTTATTATCACCTATGACTTCCAATACTTCAACCTTTAAATATAAAGAAACTTCAAGATAATCTTTGAAAATACTTTTAGGAGAACTGTAAGAAATTATCATGTCCTCAATGTCTTTGTTTATAAGATTTCCATCCACAACTAAATTGCCTTTTGAGAAGGTCGAATATAAGGCAAACAGTAATAATCTATTTACTTATCCACCCAATATAAAATCTCTTCATAATCATCTTGTATAAACTTCAAAATTAATGATTATCTCAAATCTTGCCCAGATGAAATTAAATGCATACAAATAGAATTTTAAAATCTAGAGATTCAAGCCACTATTCTCTAGCGCCACAAGAAAGTTTGCATACAATAATTCCTACTTTTAGTTGATAAGGAACCTTAATGAAATAAAAGTAAGCTTCCATTTCTATCAACCACTTAATAAATTTCTTCTTTGAAAATCTCCCATTATTGAAAGGAATCTCATCAAATAAAGAAGCAAGTCTAGGCTTTGGTCTATCTCGAGGTAAGTCTCCAAGCAAGTTACTCTCCTCTTCACGATCCCTGTTAGCATTACCCATTAGCCGAGCTAACTATTATGGTTTGCTCCAAACAATCTAGTTTTTGTTCCTAGGCCCGCACAATGCCACAAAGGACCTCCGTGGGTGGGTTGCTATTGTCTTTATCCATCAAAAAGGCCAAACTACTCTAATATCAATTGGTGCCATATAACTTGGTTAAAAGCTATGGTTTTCAAGGTTTATGATTACTAACCTAAGTTATAGAGAAATTTAAAGAAAACTCTCTAGTGTTTTATTAAAAGTTTTAATAATAATCTTCTTCTTAAGATAAATTGGACACCTCTATTTATATTAGTTTTAAAATTCTTTACAGGAAAAAATTCTTAATTAAAACTATAATCTTTTATAGAAAAGAATTCTAATTAATACTTACCTAATTAATAGAATTCATCTAGAATTTGGATTCCTAAATAGTAAAATAGTAATTAACTTAAAGTCCTAATCTAAATAGGAAAACAAATCCCAGTACAACAAGGAAAATAAAAACAATCTCACACAGTAACTTTTGAGCCTTCTTTGAACGCTTTATTGATTTCCCATCATCATGAAATCTTAACCCAATACAAAACAATAAAAAACAAGACCTTTAAAATCTTTTATTAAAATTTTATCTCAATTCAACAATCAAATTAAAATTTATACTTGATTTATCAAATTGCATCTTAAACTTTTATTATACTCCTTAAAACCTAAAAATCTTAACCATTAATGAAATAACACAATAAACATTATCATGCCAAGAATATGGAAGAAATTTCCCCATTTCAGCCAAGCACAAGTACTCTAACAAAAACAGACATATTGGGTGCCCTGGACCAGTATAAAATGAAGGTGTAAATCATGGAAAAAATATATTAAACTCAATCACCTTTTCTTCTTCTAAAAGTTCTTCAACTGGTCTATATGCTGCAGCGATGCATAGGTTCTGGAAAACAAAATTTCAGACAATTAAGGCCATATGTTTTCTTCCAAGAAACGCAAATTTGAAGTTAGAAGCAACCAATACTACATTACCTTTAAATCACTTCCGGAATATCCCTCAGTTGCATTTGCAAGTTTGTCAAACTGGAAGTCAGCTTCTAAATTTTCTCGATTCAGAATTATTCTGAGAATCTTCATACGATTTTCAGCATCTGGTAGGTCCACGTGTATTCTAAATAATGATACAACACAATTATACTAGTGACATTGCTATTGCTTTAAACAGCAGCAGACACGACATATGGAAACATGGCAAGCTTTAAACAGCAGCAGACATATGGAAACATGGCAAATATGATATCTTAAACCAAAAGATAGGCTGCAATACTAAAAATACCAAGGCATTTCCTCAAGCAAACTTGCCTCCTAGGTAACCGGCGGATTACAGCATCATCAAGATCAAATGGTCGATTTGTGGCACCAAGGATAAGGATTCTCTGGCTATCTTTTGATCGCAATCCATCCCATGCTGCCATGAACTCATTTCTCATTCTTCTTGTAGCTTCATGCTCAAAAGAGCCACCACGAGCACCAAGCAAACTATCAACCTACACATACAAAATTCAGTTAATAGAATAACATTACAAATGTAGGTGTTTAGGAAATGTCGTAAGAAAGTAATGTTCACGCTGTTTGTTGTCAAAATGACCCCAAATGAGGTAGAAAAAGGAAAGGGACAGGAAGATTATTTATCAAAACACCATTAACCTGATTATTGTACAGACACCTAAAGGCAAGAAATGGAGAAACTAGACAAAGATGCAATTTGTTTTTCCCAATTATTAAATTATGACAACATTTTCTACAAGAATTTCTCCAGATACTGAAAAGTTTCTCAATTTTAAAAAAAAAAGTTTCACAGCACAATTTGTGACACAATGATACAAACAACAAATATGTATCACTTTGCAAGGACATTAGAGACCTACAATTTACAAAGAATATAATTCAAAATCAATTTCTACCAATATTTTAACACTTATCCCATTAATCTATCATAAATCTCAGTGATGATCGTGGGACAGGCCATTGGTGCACAAAAAAAAACTGTTAGGAGAACTCCATGGTTATCTTATTTACTGAGGAAGTTTCACCAGCATCCAAATTGTAGTCAGATTAATAACTAGAAGAGAAGATAAGGATGAAGGTTTGTGAAGATAACTTTCATATTTCCCTGTATTTTGTAAACAACATTTTTATTGCATGAAAAAGAAGTGAGATAGATTTCTTTCTGGAAGTTCTCAGTGTTCCACAATAGCTTCTTTCTATTATTCACATTCTGATTTTTACTAAGGTTAAAAATTGTATACTGAACAATATTATATCATGAGGACAACGAAATTTAACTTTACAAGTGCAAAAGTTGGTTTCTCACACTCATGCACACGCGTACACTGAAAAAGGAGAAACTCACCTCATCAACAAATATAATGACAGGAGCCAGCTTGCTGGCAAAGGAGAAGAGAGCCTTTGTGAGCTTTTCAGCATCTCCAAACCACTGTCTCGGGAAACAGGAAAACATTAAGTAACATACAGAAACAAAAGATAATGACTAAACAAACTGAAAGTACTCAGCTATATCAATAATCAATGATTTAGCAGCCAGTATTTTGTATAGAAGACATCTGTTTCTGAAAAACTACCAACAGAAGCATATGTATACCGGTGCTAATTTTTTTCTCAAATTTAATGTGAAGAAACAAGACAACATACAAGCAGGCACTTATGTATATAATAGCCTTTGTATCACATGCAAAGCACGCGATTCTCTGTCCTTTATAACTTAAGTTAATGTTTTTAGATCAATATCAGTTTGGAAGTGTTAAAATGCCATAAATTCATATATCACACATAAGAAATGAAATAAAGAGCTTTGTGCTCGTGTCTCTGTACTCTTTTGTCCCAAGCATCCTTAATAGGTTTAGAACCCACTGACAGGATGAATTTGTTACCCGACTCTTTCTTAAAAAAAAAAAAAAAGCAGTTCTTTTATTGTAGGTAAACGAATGTGAAACATGACTCAATTCTTCATCTTGGAACCTAAACCTCACTAAATGGATACAACATCCATTTTTTATTGTACCTTTGAAGTAAGAGTTGAACCAGTAATGCTGATAAAGTTTGCCCCTGCCTCTGTTGCAAGCGCTTTGGCAAGAAGGGTTTTCCCAGTTCCAGGAGGTCCAAAAAGCAAAATCCCTTTGCAAGGCTGGAAAAAAGCTTTACAAAATCACACTCTGAAATAAGGCTAACAAATAATTGTTCATGTGAAGAGTAAAATCAGTACCCGCAGCAAATTTCCATGAGAGAAAAGTTCTGGTCTCCTCATTGGAAGAATGACAAGTTCATTCAAAGCCTTCTTCACTTCTTCAAGAGCACCTACGTCATCAAATTTGACACCAATTTCACCTGGAGCCACCACAGCTGAGACAAAGTTGCTCTCATACTCATCCTTGGCCAAGTTCTGCTGATATTTATATTCAATAGAGATCAGCACGTAGTATGTAAAGCTTTCAACATGCTCAAAACATTGAGAAGAGAAAATGTATACACATGCCTTCAAATTCTGTGATGGCTTTTCAGATATGGTTTCTTGCTCCTTCAACCTCACAATCGCCATCTCAATGCTTCCCATGAAAAAGAACAGATATCAGATTCTAGGTGCCAAAAATTTGACTAACATACAACGATGGGGTAGTCATACCTTTCTCGGGGCAAAGACAATCGATCCCCTTTTATGCATGGGAGCAGGCATGATGATAAGTAATGATTCTTAGCCCAGCCAATGACTTTTTCAGCCTCTGAGGAAAAATGAAAGAAAAAAAGAAATTCTTAGCCCCAATCCAAATGGTGTATTAGCAAAGAAATTCTTCAACCTTCATTTGTAAAGTTCAACATGTCAAACTAGCTAGGCTCATAAACATTTTTGGAAAAGCAACAGTAAAGTTTATCAGGTTGATATTAAACTTGGGACTTTTTTCTGGTGGAGAAAACTTTCATTTTATATTTCTCTTCCCTAAAAATCCATAGTCAACATAAGGATATTGTGATCTTGAATATGGAACCAAAAGTTCAATAATAAGCTGAGATCAGCTCAAATAACAAGCTTCAGCTCTTACTCCGCTTTGTTAGAATGAGGCCATCAGTATTTACATGCAACAGGTCCATGCATGACATCTCATTTTCTTCAAGAACCTGCAATAGAATTATATCAGTAAATTTCAAAGACAAATGGGTATCAAATTGCCTTGTGCAATTTGCAATTTCAAATAGTCCACTCCATGCAACAGTTAAAACTAAAACACTGCTGGGATTGAAACGAACTTTGACAGTGACTCCCTACCTTGTGCAGTTCAATTAAATTGCTCCTTGATATCACAATTCTTCTGTCCTCTTCAACCTGTTTATTGAATGTTCTAAGAAGATCTTCCTCCTGAAAGAAGGAAGCAATAATATAAACCAAAACATATAAAATCAAAACAAGTATAAAAAATTTAGAGAGATTATGCCACATTAAAGATATAGTAGAGTATATCTAATCAGGACAGAAGTCAGTGCAGTTTGACAAGAAGGATCTATAGTTCCAACCCTACCATCTAAACCTGAAAGTAAGCTTCAGTCATGGTCTCACAAGACACCAAAAACTGTAAAAGAATCCCTACCACTACATTTTTCTTCAAAGGAAAGCACATTCACTTAAGCACGGTCACACCAGCAAATAACACAATTTTGTTCAATTCTAGGCACTAAACAGCACACTATACATTTTTATTAAATTGCGCGAGCTAACAACTTCTTGGCTCCTAAATTAACATTTGGCTTTAGTAGAACGCTGATCGCTCATGCACTCTTATTGATTCTAAGCCATACATCACCCATCTTCCAAGAAAGCATGGTATCAAAGAATGCACTTTACGGGATCCCAAGAAAGAAGAGGGGCAAGGTAGGAAAGAATAAGTAAAACAAAAACATGAGAAACAAAACACTAGTACACAACAGTAATACTATGCAACAAACATCTTTTCATTATTTGAAACAGATTAGAGTAAATACAACAGTCATTTACCATCTTTTCATTATTTGAAACAGGTCAGATAAATACATAAGTCAATTACCTTTGGGGGATAGAGGCACAAAATATTGGTGAAGAGCTTAGTTATGTCATTTTCATTGGACCTCTTTGCACCTCGGAGTCCATCAGTGAGATGCTTCAAGGAGAGAGGCTGAAAGATAAATCAGTTCTCAGTTAATTACATAGAAACAATAACGAAGCTCAAAAGCTGCCTTGGATAAATATGATACTAATCAATAAATTTCTTTCCAAATTACAATATTTTAAGAGTTTTGCAAGCCTTACCAGCTTTGCCAGCCGTCCAAGATTCGGGAGTAGCATTGTCTGTTGAATATGAGAATCAGAGAGAAAAGATACTAATGAAAATAAAATGGGAGAGAATCGTATCTACAGCTTATGAAAACAATTGAAAATGGAATCAAATGCTTCCAACATGTATGTATGTGTGCATATAACTTGAAAAACTTTAGAATCTTACGAATCTTTCTTTCTCCTTTGACCCAGTTTCAGCTTTGTTTTGTCCACATATCAAAACAACAGGACTTGATAATTTGTCAAACATTTCTTGCACCTTGCTTAAAAAATCCTTGCGGTTTGACTTGGGAACTGCCCTGGACAACCACTGAGAAGAATCTGGAAAATAGACAATAAGGGGTTGCACAGAACGCAAAACCTGCAAATGAGGGAAGAACAAATATCAATTCTTAACTGCAAAATCAAGGAGAGGGACACTGGACAGGGAAAAGGAAATACCAGGCAATAATACCTCACATAAAACCTCCATCGCAATATAGCAATATTCTATCCCAGTGTCGGGATCATGCTCAATATCCTTAGCTACACAACAGCCAAAGTTAGGTTATTTACAGACACAAACACTGACAAATATTATAGTTAAAGGGGGGAGCCAGTTTTAAATTTCAAAATTGACTTTTTAATTCAAAACTTTCAAATGTTGCTTCAACACCACATACAATTTCCATACAGTTGATGACTCTGATCAACTTTACATCATTTCAGTTTAAATAGCTAGTTAAATCCTTGCTGATGCAAGAAATTACCATCTATCCAATAAACTGGTGCTTTTGCAGGCTGCTCTGTGAGCTTCTCATCCTTCTCTCCATCATCTTCTTTGCTGTCATTACCAATATCTAAAATCACAGCGACTCGATCTCCATTCACCTCATATACCTCCCCAAGTTGACCACTTGATAAAGGCCTGAAAACATAACACTCTCTGATCAAAAGTTCTGCCTGTCAATTTTATGAATATGAAAGTTCATGCACTGTAATGCCAATTGAGTTAGTGTTCTCCCACAGCTGATGGCCAAAATTCTCTGAGCTTTGATAATCCAAGTAAAAGTACAACTCTGATGAGACTAAAGGTGTAATTGAGTTGTTAAAGGAAATGAGAACTTATATCTGGTTAAGGCAATTCCAGGGAAAATATATGGCTAGAATGATTATCACAAGTTTCACTTGACATTAGTCCAAAGGGTAGCATAGGAGGCTAAATCATAAAATGTGCAGAAGATTTCATATGTTGCATCATCAAAGTTGCAAATGAAATGTTAGAAGACAAAGCCTCGGAAAAGAAAAGGACAGTTCATTTATTCACCACTCTTTCTACTCTTTCAAATTGTCAAAAGTAATATGCCTACAAATCTGAAAGGAAATAAGAGTTATATCTGGTTAAAGCAATTCCACAGAAAATTTATGGCTAGAATGATTATCACAGATTCACAAGTTTCACTTGACATTAGTCCAAAAGGTAGCAAACAAGGCTAAATCATAAAAGACGCAGAAGATTTCATATGTTGCATAATCAAAGTTGAGAATTAAATGTTAGAAGACAAAGCCTCAAAAAAGAAAAAGACTGAACATTTATTCACCACTATTTCTACTCTTTCAAATTGTCAAAAGTAACATGCCTACACATCTGAAAGGAAACGGGAGCTTATATCTGGTTAAGGCAATTCCAAAGAAAATATATGGCTAGAATGATTATCACAAGTTTCACTTGAAATTAGTCCAGAGGGTAGCATACAAGGCTAAATCATAAAAGATGCAGAAGATTTCATATGTTAAATCCTCAAAGTTGAGAATTAAACGTTAGAAGACAAAGCCTTGGAAAAGCAAAAGACTGTTCATTTATTCACCACTCTTTCTACTCTTTCAAATTGTCAAAAGTAATATGCCTACAAATCTGAAAGTTGCTGTGTTTGCCCAAAAATATGAACTTGGAAAAAGCAGGGTATGCAATGCTGCCAAAAGATTGTGATAGCGACAGAACACTATGTGACCTCAAAGTTGTCTGTAATTCAAACCACACCAGATCTAGCAAGTATTACCAGAAACGCAGCATCAACTGATTAACATCTAGAATTGTGCACCAACAGTTTGCTGGTTACAACTTCATCAGAATCATCCACTATATGAAGAATGTATTGCCAAGGACAACAGTTGTCACTTACCCTAGTAAATAAATATTGAAGAAAAGCTGTTTAGCTAATCAATTCAAAAGTGCTGATTCTATACAACTTTGCATTTGTCTCTCATCACATCTATATGCTGAAAGAAAATTATCAGTTTCCTACTGATACTTAAAAGTTTCATATGAAGACAAGCATATATTAATTGTTTCCTTTTTAGACAGTACATAAGGCATGCAACCGTTATCAGCATGACCAGTGATGTTTTTAAGCTTCATTCAGTCTCTATGGATTTGCTTCAATTAGTTAACTATAGCTATGCAGATCTTGGTGTCTTTATAGCTTCAAGTTCTGGTTGATTTAAAAAATTTCTTGTAAAATCAATAAGCTAAATCCCTGGCGCAAAAATATTTGATATGCTTCAGAAAAAGGAAAAAAAATGATTGATGCACTTAAAGTGCTCTAAAAAAGTTACAGAGATAGGTCTCCATCCCAGACAATTATCCTTTAAAAGAAAATTGTCATGATTAGCAGGGTAGCTGAAGAATTTTGGAAGGATGTGGGAACTGTGCTAATTAGTTGGAGCATGTAAGTATTTAACTATTTGATTCAACATAGCAAATGCATCTACATTTTCTCTCTAGAATGGACCAAAGTTGGAATTGCTTGATTCAGAAAATAAAAGCAAAACCACACATCATAAGGCAGGAACCTGTAATAACTCCATCTTTGTGAACCATGTAATCCCACCCAACAAAGAAAATAATTCTGTCTGGTGCAATAATCACAAGAAAGACTGCACAAATGAAAGGAGCTGCCTTGGAACTGTATGCCGACAGAAAATGAAACAACAAAGAGCACATTCAGCTCCAATAAAATGTCAACAGTGCTATGGCTTCTATATCAACATTAACAATAATTATCACATTTGAATTGGACACAACACAAGAATCTTTTGAAATAAGCATTGCCCTTTTCAGCTACTTCAGGATAAATTGGTTTTCTTAACTCCATCAGGGTCTTTGGCGCAAAAGTTTTGAAGGAGTATCCATACCAGACATGTAGAGAGATTGGAGTGCTTTTTTCTTCTGATTATGAAATTTTCTTGTTCTAATTTTTAAACCGCAATAAACCTCCCCTAACTTTCTCCTATTGATGAACAGGAAGGAAAAGAATGTTATCTAGGTGGTTTTGTTCTACAAATTAGGACGAATTACCAACCCACCTGCCACGGATAGTTGTATAAGCATTTTTCAGACCATCAGATGTTGGTATCTTCCCCAATATGACCCTGTGATGTCAAAGTTTATGTGGTTGATGAGTTCATGCTAAATGTTTTTAAAAACAATTTACCAGAACAACCTCTGATCATGATACCCGTAGTCATAATAGTTAGGCATCAAACCAATAAATAAATTGACACCATCTTATTTTCAAATATGTGCCTTTAGCAAACCCATATAAAATACATCACATTCTTTTAAAAAGAAAATCAAATCAAATTAAGAACCAAAAAAACTAAAAATTTGAAGGACAGGAAATTGCCCTAACCATGCATAAAAAAAATACAAATTGTTAAATGCAGAAATAGCAAATTAACGTGGAGAAATTTCTTCCATGTACTTAGCATAATAAAGTTTATTGTATTATTTCATTAATGGTTAAGATTTAGGTTTCGAGAAGTTTAAGAGTCTTTGACATAGTTTGGCAAGTCAAGCATAACTTTTAATCTGATAGTTGGATCAAGCTGCAATTTTGATAAAAGATTTAGAAGATTCTGAAGGTCTTATTTCTCATTGAGTTAAAATTTCATGATGATCGGAGATCAAGAAGGCCTTCAAATAAAGCTCATAAGTTATTATGCAAGATTGTTTTTATTTACCCTATTGCATTTGGATTCTGTCATATTTAGATTGGAACTTTTAATTTAACGAGTAATTTACTTTTAAGAATTTTAATACTAAATGAATTCTATTAATTAGACAAGTTTTAATTAGAAATATTTTCCTATAAAGGATTTTAGTTTTAATCTGGAGTCCTAGTTTATTTTGAGGAGAAGATTATTATTTGGATTTTATAAAACACCAGAGAGTTTTCTCTAAATTTCTCTACAACTTAAGTATATTCCTTAAGGTTTGAGAACTAAAGCTTTTATTTACGTTATACGTCGTGTCAATTGGTCTTAGAGTACATTGGTCTTTTTCATGGACGGAGATGATAGAACCCACTCTGCGATGCAGGAGTGGTGACCCTCCAAGTCGTTCTGCAGGCTTAGGAGCAGAAACTACATCTTTAGGAACATAGGTTTATTCATTTGGAGCAAATCATAGCATATCTAGTTTGACTAATGGGTAACACAAACAAGGATAGTGAAGAAGAAAGGAACTTGCCCAAAGACTTACCTCGAGACAAGCCAAACCCCAGACCTATTCCTGAATTTCATTCTATAATGAGAGGTTTTTTAAGAGAAGTTTTATTAAGTGGCTGGCAGAGTTGGAAGCTTACTTTTAATTCAACAATGTTCCTTATCATCAAAAAAAAAAACTTTAAAGAATGGTGGTTTGAATTTCTAGACTTTAGAACTTGTATTTGTATGCCTTTAATTTCATTCTGGCAAGATTTGAGACAATCATTAATTTTGGAGTTTATATAAAATGATTATGATGAGATTTTATATTTGGTAGACAAGAAAATAGATTATTATTATTATTTGCCTTGTGTTCAACCTTCTCAAAAGGCAAGGAGGAAACATTTGGAGGAGTTTGGTGACAGAAAAATTTCAAAGTTAAGTAATCATGTTGAAGATATCTTGATAAGAGAGGGTCGATTTTGACCTTAAGTTGAAGAAGTCTGTGGCAAACGATGATCTTATAGTCACTGATGAAGAACTTGCAAACAAGGACATTGAGGACATTGTTATTTCTAAACAATTTTCTTAAAGCTACTATGAAGGATTATCTTGGTGTTCCTTTACATCCAATGGTTAAAGCATTAAAGGCCATAGATGATGATGAACCCAAGTTTGAAGTTAGAGAATGTGTGGAGGAACTACAATAGACTTCATAGGAACATAAAATGATATGGATTTTTCTTTCCCATGTGCACATCATAAATTAAATTTTGAATTTCACAGGTCAAACACATGCAACTTCATGAATAGACTAGCTACAATTTTATATTCAGAGTATGTTTTCCTTTGTGATGGTCAAGTTCAATTTGTGATTGCTAACTCGAAGGCGAGTTTTTCAAAAGTAGAGTGGACTGACATGGGGAAATTTCTTCCATATTCTTAGCATAATAATATTTATTTTATTATTTCATTAATGGTTAAGATTTTTAGTTTTTGAGGAGTTTAAGACATAGTTTGGTAAATCAATCAAAACTTTTAATATCACCATTAGATTGAGCTAGAATTTTTATAGAATATTTTGAAGGCCCTATTTCTTATTGGCTTAAAATTTCATGATAATCAAAGATCAAGAAGGCCTTCAAATAAAGCTTAAAAGTTACTATATAGGATTGTACCTTATTGCATTTGGATTCTTTTTTCCACGTAGAATAGGACTTTTAATTTAATTAGTACTTTACTATTTAGGAATTTTAATGCTAGGAGAATTATATTAATTACTTAAGTTTGAATTAGAAATCATTCACTATAAAGGATTTTGATTTTGATTTTGATTAGGAATCCTAGTTTATTTTAAGGTCAAGATTTTTATTCAGATTTTATAAAACACCAAAGAGTTTTTTTCTAAATTTCTCTACAGCTTAGGTTAATAATCTTAGAGCTTAAGAACCGTAGTTTTTACTCACTCTATACGCAATGTCACATATCAATATTTGAAACAAGCAAAACCGCAAAAGAACAATACACAACATGCCACTAATAAAATGTATAACAAAACAGAGAATCAAACCCCTTAAGATCTATAAGAAGTCCTTCAATAGATTATTGAATGAGTTACAAATTCCTTGTATAAATGCATTTTCAAAATATTTAATTATGTTATTGAACTCACTATTATATTAGTTGTGTAAAACAAGAATAGGCTTGTTACATCTTTATATGCCAAAAAAAAAAAAAGAAGATGAAAAGGCACCTGTCATCAGCCTCAATGCGTATGGACGGCCCAATGTACTTCACCCGATCCCCTGGTAAAGGATGAACAAAGCAAGATAAATGGATGAACAGAGAAAACCAAAAAAAATGCCAAACTTCTTTTGAAAAAAAAAATTCCAATAAAGTGAAACAACTAAAATCAATACTAACAAAAATATACTGTGAATATTGATATTTGAATTTGTTCAAATAGAAGATGAAACAATCAGAATTGAACTACCATCGCAACATAAAACAATCCAAGAACAGTCATGCAAACATCTTCACCTAAAAAACATGCAACAGTTACTACTATTAAACCAAACTGTAATGACTGCCATAAGCTAACAATGGACACAAAGTTTATTGGAGAAACATGTTTGCACTCACTTGTTTCAAAAACAGAAACTAGAGAAAGAATACATTAACAGTCAAGCAAAAAAATATATATATTACAGAGCATAGTTCTAAAATGGCAAAAAAATAAAAGCACAGTGCAAGGCTAGCTGGAAATAGTTGCCTTTGTTAAGTGGCCTTTTGGAGATCTCAGAAGTGCCTGTGGATTCATTCTTTGAGGACTCAGAGGAACTGTTACATTCTCCAGAAACTCTCTGCCACAAAATGAATAAGCAATAAGAAATCATATCATGTCCATTCTGAAAAAAATTGTTTCTATTGGCCAGAAACTAGAGAATATTTACAGTTTTTCACAGTTTTCAAGCCCACAATACAGAAAATAAAAATCCTAATTATGAAAATTTTGAAAGCAATAAATTATAATTATGGAAAGTTCAACAGCAGCCATAAATTCATAAAGATCGGCTGCAAAAAGAATCAGAAACAAATAGGCAGGCATATTAAAAAATCAAAAGCCTTTTTTTTTTGACATCATCATCAGAAGTCTCTTCCCTTCAAACACTCATGTCTCGTCTGTATCAAACAACTGGAGCTGCTTTCCAAGTCACTGGGTTATCCCCAATTCCAGACAGACTGTTGCTGAGATCAAGCTAGCATCTCACAGAAAATGCATTCCTAATTCCCTCCTTACCATTCCTCCCATTTGCACCAGAAGAGAAGCAGCAAAGGACCTTCTATCAGACAGCTGATACTTTAGAGAACATACCTTCTCAAATTCTTCAAGGCTACAGGGAAGAAGCTTCTTCAGGGCTGCCTCAGCATTTGCTTCCAGGTCAACTGCATCATCATCACTATCTGATTTTGCCTCTGCACTGCTTGTCCATTCCTCTTCGTTGACTGCATCATTGTCATCCTCAACTTCTGACTCCGAGCAACTCTCCTCTCCTGCACTATCATCTGATTCAATCTCATCATCACCAAAATCCTGGTACAAGATCAAATAATGATCATCAAAACTCAGTTTGGATATCAGAAATACAGAAATATCACCGCAAAAGGATATGTTAATCTTACATAAGGAGCAAGAACACTGCTATCAAGCACCAACAGGGGAACTTGTAAATCCCGTGCAAGTGCCTTAACTGTTCTTTCCCGATAAAGCTCAGTTCCTGTGGATGGCATCATCACATGGTTAATCAATTCAAAAGCTCAGTTTTTGTTTTTACACCAACAGGACTCAATAAAACAAACGGTTAGTAATAAACCTGGAACACTATGGAGCATAATTCTCCCACTTGAAGATGTCAAACGGGCCCCGTAGGAAGTGGTGCATTTTTTATGTTTCAAATGGGAAGCAACACATTCCACCAGAGTATTTTTGGTGTGCTCACTGGCAGAGAACAGAAATAATTTATTTCCTTCCCAAACTGATTGATTTAGCGATAGCAAAATCCAATGACTTTAAGATAAAAGAAGATATTGATGAGAAATAACAGAGACGAGTCAGAGTAATTACTTGATGTAGTATGGAAAATTATCCCAAGAAACATGTAACTTCTCCCATGGAACAATTCTCCTCAAGAATTCATTTTTAAACTTTTCTCGTCTAGTCAAAAATGGAGATTCCTTCCTTTTACTTTCTATAGCAAGCTTCTCATTATGAAGCCACTCCTTTTGATCTTGTTCCCCTAATTGAGCGTGTGCATCGCAATGCTTTGCATCTTCACTAACTCTTTCTCGCTGAGTCTTCTCATTATCAAAGCTAGCCCCATCTTTCACTGGGCCATGTTTATCCTCACTTGTATTCCTTCCATTGGCTCCCGAACTACATGTGCGGAATTGAATATTCGTCCAACACATATTAGACTTTATATGTAAACCACTATCACTATTTCCAAAGGCAGTACTCCTTGATGAAATTGAATGTAATAGCTGTCTTTTAATGAAACTAACATGTGAAAAGTGGTCCCTCACAACTGTTGTACAACTCAGAGGCCGATCATGGCAGTTTGGCCTAATGAAATGCTTTGATGGGTGAAAGAAAGAACACCATCTCTGATTCCTATACTTAAATATTCCAGTATACATTGCAGCTCCTTGCTCCTACTAAAACCTACAGTGCTGCAAATAAACGAGGAGACTAGGTTCACATTAAATCATAAAGTGTACCAAAACAAGAATTTGATTATAAAATCTAAGATGAACCCATTGCCACTCCCTATATATTCAACCAAAAAAGGGGCAGACAACAAGCCCCCAAAAAATTGTAAGGCAGCAATGCATAAACATAAATGGCAAGAACTATCGACATACGATTAGCAATTTTGCCCTTACAAACTATTCCTTTAGCTATTCCAATCATTCCAGATGAACAAAGAAAATGATAAAAGAACATTCAAAGTCCCAATTTTTCGCTTTCTAATATTTTGAGCAATCAAAAACACTAACAAAATAGAACTAGATTATAAAAATATAAGATGAACACGGTACCCTTATGAATTCAAGTAAAAAAGGAAGTTAACAAACCCTCCAAGAATTTATAATGCAGCAGTACACGCACATGAACAAAAAGAACACTTACCAGTTGCTCCAAAAAATCTTGATAAAGATTAATAATCTTAGTGAATTAGAAACTTCAAAACCTAGTTAAAAAAGTGAAGTCACATGCTCATACTAATTGCATACAAACAAGCTCTCCCCTTCTCTTCTTTTCTTTTTCTTTCTTTCGTCGTTGACAGGGAGAGAAGTAACAGTGGAAGCGAGAGGAAATGCGAAAGTATTTCTAATAAAAGGGAGAGATAAGATCTGGGGTCGAGAGAGAGAGAGAGAAGGGGGGCAGACAAAGATATGGAGGAGAGCGCGTTCGTTGTGGTCGCAGGTTTTATGTTGCAGGCAACATCTGTTGATGTAGGTTTCAAGGTTTCCTTCTTCTCTTCTGCTTTGTTTTAGAGCTGCTAGAACCGTGCTTGTATTTTTTTAAAAAAAAAAATAGTTTTAAATTAATTTGTTTGATATTTTTGCATTATTTGAATAAATTAAATTTTAAAAAAATAATAAAATGTTTTATTTTAATATATTTTAAAGTAAAAAACGCCTTTAAAAAACTAATTTTAACACATTCTCGAACTCTCAGGTACTTAGGTTGTCCTGTTTTACACGTCATGGTTTTATGTGGGCTGGTGCTTGGGCCTATATTTCAGGACCTATGTGTTTCTTCTAATAGTGAGTATTAGTTTGAGTCAAATGAGTAAAATATAAGATAGCTTAGCTAAAAAATGTATTTTATTTTCAAATAAAATATTAATCAAATAAATTTTATTTAAAAAAATAAAAAATAATGATGGAATCTTAATAGACCTATAAGAAGTATATGGGACCATAAATCTTAAGTCATCAAGTATGTATTATTATTTTGAAAAATAAAAAAAGATTCCATTCCAATTAAGATTTATGGATTCCCTTAATCTGGGGATTCCCATTTGGATCCAATAACCCTAATATTGGTGTTTTAGGGAAGATCCCAAACTAAATGCTCTTTGTTATTTTATTCTATTAATTAAAAATATGTACATATAATATAAGTACAGAAATCTTCCACTAATGGCCGATAGGTGTATTGATCCAATTTTATGGGAATGGGCTCTTGCCTGCAATGAAAACAAAAATGGGCTCTAGGAATTAACAATGGAGGAGCTGGTTTTAATTTATGAAGTTGTTTAGGATTACGGGTCAAACCATGATTTAAAAAAATATTTTTTTATTTTAAATTATTATTATGCATTTTTAATCAAAAATAAATTTAAAAAATTATTATTTTAATATATTTCCAATCACAAAAATATTTATTAGAATGCAATTTGGATAAAAAATCAAATGTAAGAAAAAATATTAAATCTAATCTAAAACTTACTATAATATAACCTAATTGATTTTATAAGTTTAAAAACAATATGAATGATAGATAAAAATTATGATTTGGCTCTAAAACTAATTTTCAAGATGATATTATTTTTTTGAATACTAAAATAAAGAAATATATGAATAAATAAGGTTTTACTACTTAATCAGCAAAACTTATAATCCAGAATGTAAATTTCATTGAGTTTAATAATATTATTTTTAAATTTTATTTTTTATTAATTATATGATAATCTAGTTTTTTTGTAAAATAAAGAAAAATAAATGTTGGGATATTTGTTTAAAATTGTGGTAACTTCGTAAAAAATAAACTAAAATAAGTTATAAAGACCAATTCAAAAATAATCAAATATTAAAGAATGAACTTGAAGAAAAAAAAAAGAAAATGTAAGATTGAAAAGGGGAAATTAAAAAAAAAAAAAATAGGTCGAAGAACGAAATTGAAAATAAAAAAACTAATACATATTCATTGTTAAATAATTAAATTAAAAAATATAACAAAAATAAATGAAAAGGGGAGTAAAAAAAGTGGGTTTAATAAACTTGTTTTTTAAATTATTATTTGTATTTAATCAAATAATTAATAATTTAAAATGTAATAAGAAGGGCATCAATATAAAAATTAAATAAAAAATAATACAAAGTAAAAAAATATATTTAAAAATATTTTTTATTTATAAGAAAAACTAAATTTAGGCCTAGCTAAGCCCACAAATATAATTTATTTATTTATATGAGAATAAATGACTTATTATCTATTTTTATTAAAAAAATAAATGACATGTTGTTCATATCGATATCATCAAACAATATTTTATTTCAAAATTCAGTATTTGATAATTACAAAGATGATTAAAAAAGAAAAATTATTTTTTTATTCTAAAAATTGATTTACAATTTCTTTTTACTTGAAATTATCTCAAAATTATCTTAAAAACATCTATAAATATATTTTCAAGCTCAAAAACACGCTGGAATTCCTCTAAAAATAAAACTTGACTAATAAAAAACAAAGAAATGCACCTTTGTTTATTTTTGGCATCTCTCTCGAGAAAAACCATTACTACTAAGCTCCTTTTGAGAAAATGAATTCATTTCTCTTTCCCCTCTCTTAAACTCAATCATTATTGTGTAAATATAATGATGTTTAACACCAAAACTTATATTTTTTAAAAACTTAAGGGTTGAAAAAGAAGTTTGACAAAATCTAAAGGCAATAACGAAAAAATAAAAGGCACGTTTTTAATGGTTAAAAAAACCATTAGTGCTTGCCTATGATGTTAATTTGGGTCTTCACATTTCAAATATTTTTTAATAAAAAAACTAAAATTATTTTTATAAAATTAAATACCAAGATATTTTTTTACATCCCTTGAACCCTGGCGAGTTTATCAAAACAGATTCCAAGGCAAAAATCTAAAATAACATCATGCATAGAAATAAAACTAAAAAAGATTTTGATTAAAAAAATAAAGGCTAAAAAAAAAAAACCACAGCTACAAACCTTTAATTATTTGGAATATGTTCCGTATTATAGTGGGTTTTGAAAAAATTATTTTATAAAATATATTTTTAGTTAAAATTAATTTAATATTTATATATATATATATATGGGTGGAGTTAGGATTATTTGTCATGGGTAGCAAAAAATAATATAATAAAATATAATTTTTTTAATTCATTGTCCATGAGTTAAAAAAAAAACATGTATGATTTAGTTTTATTCAAATAATTTATTAAAAATATATAATAATATTATATAAAATAAAAAATTTAAAATAATAAAATTAATTTTATTTTCGTGATACATCCATCACTTTACAGTGAATTTATTGATTCTGAACCGGTCACTTAGCAAAAATAAATAATGCCGGCAAAGCAGCTAAAGCCTACTGCTTTTAAAACTGCATTTCACTGCTATTCTTGTGGGTCCCATATTTAAACTTTAACCAGATACAATTAATTTGTGATTTTTTTTAAACACAGTCACTGCAATATAAATAAACACACTCTTAATCGTCAGGCATGGCAATGAAATTTTAAAAAATATATATTAAAAAATAAAAAAAGATTGAGACATACATAAATTAAAAGTAAAGTTTTAGTTATCACAATATAATTGTTTACCATATTTGCGATTTCTTCTTGGTTGAGCCTCTCATTTATCAACACGTGGAGTAAGAACCACCTATCTGGTGTGGATTTCTTCTGAAAACAATAAGTATGTACGTGTTTTGAACGAGCTTTTTATATAAAAAATCAAAAAAGAAAATTGAAAATTTATATATACATCTAATAAAATAAATGAAAAATTATTTATATTAATAAATATATAAAATTCATTAATCATAATTATAAAATAAAATTCAAATATAAGTTAAAATATTTGATTTCACAACGGTTATGTTTAACAACTTTGTTAATAATTTTTTTAATTAAATGATAATAAAAATAAGCATATATGAGATTAATTAAATAAAATAAATGAAAAAAATATTATGTAATGCTACACATTAAAAATAAATCTGAAAATAAATATTTTTATTTTTTTAAGATAAGTTTTATTTATATAAAACATAAAGAAATTATATATGAATTAAAAAATCTCTTAAAAATTTAAATAAAATCAAAATAAAAAAAGATAATTGTTATTTAAAAGAGATAATGAGTATTAATTTAAATATAATTTTAAAAAAATAATTAGAAAATATTATAGAAAAGAAAAAAGCAAGTGTGCTGGTCCATGCGACTAGGGCGCCTTATTTTTATTTTTGATGGGCATTTACTATGACAAAAATAAGTCAGATAATATATTGTTTGTTATCGTTTATTTTTTTAGCACCATGATGGCTTGAAAAATAGAGGGAGAATTTTTTTTTATCTAAAAGTGATTTTTTAATTTATTTTACCAAAAAATATCTAGAAAACATCTTAAATAACTTGATAAACTCTTTTATATCCTTAAAAAACCAAAATAATCATTTCAAAACTTAAAATCAACTTGAAACAAAATATCTTACCAAGTTTAAATTTGTTTTTCTAAGCAATTTCAAGATTAAAAAAAATTAATATGAATTGCATTCATCAAAACGAACAACATGGACACTAATACTGATCGTTTTTGTTGCTAAAATCGATGCTAACATAAATCTTCTCTCTCTAGTGTGGGGTTTCGGTAATTTTCTCTCACCTCTTTCAGACTAAAAACAAAAAAAAAATGGATTTAGGATCAAAATTGATTTTGCTCTTAAATTTTAGAAGCAAAGTATAAGGACCATAATAATTTTTTTCACCCAAACCCTGTCATTTATTTCATTTGTGTTTTTTCTTTGGATTCCTATTTTTTAATTTCACCGTTCCTAACAACTTAAATTAAATAAGAGCTCAATTAAAAAAAAATAACAAAAATAAAGTCATTGTGAAAAAATTTCACACGGTGCCATGCCATACGAGGGATCACACTAAATTCTCAATGCATTCAAGATTTATAGTTAATGATATCTCTATCCATCTCAATTTAATTATCAATTTTTTTTAAATATTTTGAGAAAGATTAACCAAGAGAAAAATCTTTAGAGGAAGACTCACCAAGATATTTCAGATTTGAAATCCATTTTTTTATTTATTGATAATATTTAAGTATGTTTAATTTATTTATAGGAATGCTTTAATTATAATTGTAAAGTTCAGGCTATTTTATTGTTATCACAAAAGATAATTTAAATTTGATGTTTTTTTTTAAAAGTAATGTTTACAGTATAAATATATATTAATGAACATATTCTCTTTAACTATAATTATATGAGAAGAAATATTTTATAAAAAAAATTACAAGAGAGGAAAACAATTTTTGAATGTAATTAAATAAAATTATATATTCATTTACAATTGATTGATCAATAATTCAAAATAATGAATCAAGTTTACCAATACTTTCTTGAAAATCTAAATCAATTTAAATACTTGTAAATATTAAATACATATATATTTAATAATAGAAAAAGGAAAGGAAAATTATTTTAAACTGTACAGAGTCACATTTTTAATATCAATACTTGTCACTTTTAAAATTTATATAGAAAAACAAATACAACAGGTTTGCTAAGACCACTGCTCCTATTATGTGTTTAATATTATATATAAATTATATTTTTTTTCATAACAATAAAAACTTTTTAATATAATTTATATAAAATTATGATATATAATAGTTAATTAATTAGTTAAAAAAATATTTTAACCAAAACAGGAAAGCTAATGTGTGGTCAAAAACACAAAAGCAATCTCCATCGTCCGATCTTTATGAAAAACATGGTCGGGGGCCACTACCATGAGCCGGCTCCGCTCGATGCCTTGAAGGAAGCCCTGGCTGAGTTCATCTCCACCCTTCTTATTATTGTCTTTGCCAATGAAGGGTTCGACATGGCCCTCGCCAAAGTCACAGACAGTGCTGCGGCTGCTGCCCGCTGGACTCATCACTGCAGCTATCGCCCATGCTTTCGCTCTTTTCGTTGTTGTTTCTGTTGGTGCCACCATCTCCAGCCAAAAAGCAACGGTGTCTTGTAGCAGTTAACAAATTTCTTGAGAATTCATATTACTTCTTCTTGCTGATTAACAAACTTCTTTCAGGTTCCACATCAAAGTAACCAAAAACAAAAAACCCTTCAAGGTCTCCAAAGGGATGTCCAAGCAGTTTAGACTTGGGATTTTCACTGGGGGGTCTCCACTTCTAATCAGTAATCACAGAGACAGCGGGGTGGTCGTCTTGGATTGGGAGAGAGGATTAAACTCGGTAATGTAGATGAAGACCATCTTGAATCAAAAGCCACAGAATTCTCATCAACCCAAGCATTTCTTTCCCCTCGACAGTGGATAGAAATATCAAAAGAACAAAGAACAAAGAGAACCTTTCAGGAAATTATCAGAAATGGGATACCAGTTGATTGCCGGAACCAGGAAATCTCATTGTGATGGGGAATAACTAACAACTATTGGTATCATTTTAGTTATTTCCTGAATGCACCTCGAAGAAGGAAACAAACACACAAAAAACGCCGTAAGAAATTTCTTGCTTGCCTGGGCTTATGAATCATTTGATGCTACTATTCCCTGGCGCTGGAGACATCTTTCTTATGGATTTGGTTGAGTGTGCAAGCATGTTTTGATTCATGACAGATAAGCACAGCTATGGATGATCTTAAACACCTTCGCAGAACACTACGACGGCTAATTAAACTACCTTTTTATTAAACAGGAGGTGGATATGTTCATAACTGATCAACAGCCATCACAATGGCATTTAAAGGAAACTATAAGAAAAAATGGGAACAGAATGAAAAGCAAGCCATCAATCCAAAGCAGAGAAAAACAAATAGAGTTATTTGATTATTCTTGGATCGAGAGAAATTTAGAAATTGTTGTCATCCATCATCTTCCAATACTCAATTCCCTCTCTATGGCTTCCAGGTAATGGTAGTTTCAGCTATCATTGATGTGACAACATAGGGATCCATGTTCGATGCTGGCCTTCTATCTTCAAAGTAACCTGTCAATTATAACAAAGATATATAAGCTTATGCTCTTAATTTGAAATTGTGAGGTCATGAATCCAAATGAACAGGATGTGCTTTACCTTTTCCATCTTTCTCAGTATCACGACCAACGCGGACAGATGCTCCCCTGTTTGCAACACCCTGTATGGTTTGGAAAGTGAAGAAGTTACTAAACAGAAAGCCAAATAAAAGGATGGCATGGTTCTATAGTGTGTGAAAGAAAAAAAAGGAAATTAAGGAGCTGAACTTACCCAGGAGAAGGTGTTGATATCAGCAGTCTCATGGCGACCTGTCAGCCTTCTCTCATTGCCCTCTCCGTAGGCAGCTATGTGTTCCTTGTGGCGCAGACCAAGCTTCTCGATGGCCTTCTTGATCACGGCAAGCCCTCCATCATTTCTCATCGACTTGGTGCTGAGGGGAAAAATGAAAGCCAAACCATCAACAAGTACATTTTCTACATGTTTAAGCTCTAAAGAATCGAAGGTCTATGAGCATGTAGCGAGGTCGTTTAAAAGCTTTTGGTTTAGTGCGTTACGTTACCTGTAGTTTGTGTGAGCACCAGCACCATTCCAATCACCCTGGACATGGATATGAAAAACAAGTGATTTAATTAAATGCACGACGTCCTGAAACAAGCTGACAATAAAAAAGATTTGTAAGGAAGACAAACCGGGATTGGTTTCGGGTCAAAAGAAACCACAACGCCAGCGATTTCAGCAATTCTCTGTGTGACCAAGCGAAATAAGATGTTGGAAGATTCCATTTAAAAGGAAAATATATCGACAAGAATGTCTTTGTAGTTGTGACATACCTCAAGAATGTATCGAGCAACCCACACTTCATCACCAGCAGAGATTCCTACGGCTGGACCAACTTGGAACTCCCACTGTCAATTACTCCAACACATAAGCACGAATACTAGTTAAGTTTATTAGACCAGCAAAACAACAATGGCAATCAAAAGCATACCTGACCAGGCATGACTTCACCATTGATACCACTGATGTTGATGCCAGCATACAAGCATGCCTTGTAGTGGGAGTCAACAATATCACGGCCAAAAGATTTGTCAGCCCCCACTCCACAGTAGTATGGACCCTGAATTGCATGAACATAGAACTTGTAGAGTGACATTCTGATAATTTATTTTATTAATCATGCTCAGAAGATATCGAAACAAATTCCGAACCTGGGGGCCAGGGAAGCCACCGACTGGCCATCCAAGAGGCCAATTGGTGTCCTTCTGGAGAAGAGTGTATTCTTGTTCAATTCCATACCTGATCATAGCATACAAGACATCCAGAATTAATTATCAATGCTAACTGAAATCAAATTTATGGTCAATGCAACAAAAGAGGGCGATCCCAGAATGCTCATGAAACAAAATATAATTGATACAGATAAATAATTCTGTTTTTTGCAAGCTAATGAATATAATTATTGGTTTCTGGATAGATCTTGAGCCAGTTTACGATGATTGACCTTTGTTGTTGGGGTAGAAAACAGCATTCTAGGTGTACAAGATTCTTTACGTTCTTGTATTACGGTGTAGGAGCACATTAGTAAGAAGTGAAAGACATGATCGTCTATTATGTTATACATGATCATCAAGATAGTTGAAGGATTTGGTCAAAACCATTGTTGTTTTCTGATGCTAACTGATCCTCACATGCCAGCATATGAACAACCAGCTACTAAATTCTATAAAGTCATTATTGTAAGGTGGTAGCTAAGCACTTGATTCTGTCACAGTAGCGGACACCTGACCAGAAGGTTTTTTTTTTTATTCGCAGACATCCACTTGGGAAAGGCAAAGTCCTAAACCAAAAGATTTTTTTTTCTGAAATTATTATTTTCATAGGAAATAAAGGTTAGGCAAACAATTGGGAAGAAAGTCAACCCTTGAAAAAAAAAACATCAGGTTGACAAAATGTTATCATAGCATAGAGCAATTTCCGAACCTTATCTTATAAAACTCTAAAGCCCAATGTTGACTAATTCATGCCCCAATAGTTGACTCCAAATTAAGTATAAACAAATAAATTTGAAACCCCATATAAATTATTCAATCATGAAGTGTAAAGAAAATGATATGCGGAAGATAAAATGCTATAAAAACACAAAGCCGACCCATAACACAAATCAATCCGGCTGTCCATGTAGGACAAACGATTGCCTGGTTCAAGCCCTAGTTGCATTAGAAGCTAGATGACCTCACATAGTTCAAATTATTGAAACAAGAAACTTTGTAGAAGATGTGCAAGTTGTATAAATAGATAAAATAATAATGTCAACAATTTATTTTAATTCCTGTGATGATGATCATGATGTTAACAAGAAAGTTTCCAACAACAATGCAAAGCAATTTATATGTGAGCGAGTCTACCATATCCTCTCTTTAGACAGATCAAGACATATAGCATGACAAAACAATTAAACTGTACATTTATTTATCTCTAAATCTTCTTATTACCATAAATAAGTTAGCGAAACAAAACCAAAGAGGTCAATTTCTATATCAATTTCATACTTTTAAGCCCTGAATCTATGGTAAGCATGAAAGATTTGTATGTGGTATTATAAGATAACTACAAATCTAAAACATTTTTAAAAATAGCTATAACTAAATGACTAAGAGCCTTTTCTATCCTGTGGCAGCGAATTTTAATAAAAAAAATATTAATTTTTTTAAATTAATTTTTGATATTTGTATATCAAAACAGTTTGAAAATATATATAAAAAAATTCATTTAAAATAAAGAAAAAAATAAAAAATTTTGGATTTTTTCAAAAATATTTATGAAATTTAAAAATAAAATAAGCTCTAAAAAAATGCTTAAATCCATGTTGGATAAATAGTAAAAAATACCCCTTTTTGAGTTTTACAAAATTATATAATTAAGTCAATGGACTTTTAGCCAAAACAAAAAAATCTTCAGACTGAGGAAAATATTAATGGCAACTAAGCTATGCACACATCCCCAACTCGTGGTTAAAAAATTCATACATATTAATCATTGTTATCGATAAAGACAATGACTTTGACCATTTGAAGATTCCAAAGGGCACCATCTGTGCCGGGTTGGGGTGCGGATGTGCTTCATATACAGAGGCCAAAAAAAAAAAAAAACAAAAAAAAAAGTCATTTTAAAGAAAAGAAAAATAATGGCTTTGGACCCCTCGGAAAGGACACCACCGTAAATCACAACCAAAATTGCCAACATATTAGATGGTATTTGATTGCGTGAGGGTTGTTTTTTAAAATATTTTTTATATAAAAATATATTAAAAAATTATTTTTTATATTAATACAACAAAACAATTTCAAAATATAAAATATTATTTACTGTGACACAATAAATGCCATCTAGCATGTGATAACCAAAAAACCATATTATATTTTACATATCTATGTGTATAATATGTTACAACATACTGCATTATATATATAAAAGCTATTATTTTTCAGAGAGATATGTTAGGTATGTTTTCTCCTGTAGAATCGGGAAAGGTGATTACCATGGCTCCTCAGCTGCAATAGCAGGGTTGCTAAAGATCTTGGCAGCATGGAACCTCTTGTTTGTTGGAATTGGCTCACCAGCTGGTGTGTAGGCATCACACATCACCTAAAATTTGGTTCAAGCCCAAGAGACATTATTTCCCCTTCACGGGATAGATTCGAGAAAATTGAATCTAACGGCCAAGAATTAATTACCAAGATGTTGTTTCCTTTTCTAAACGGATCCTTGAATATTGCTTGTGGGCTGATACAGTCAAGATTCAAGAATTAAAGGGATCAAAATGTTAGATGCAGAGGGAGAAAAAACCTGTTGATCGAACCCTCTTATTTCAAGAAAAATACTCAGCAAGATCTACCATTACTCGTCGAGAAATCATAGCATGGCCACTGATCAAGATCGAAAGCAAAGTGATATGCAAATTAAGAGTGATGAAAGATTGGTACATACTACAAAATGACCTCACTGTCTTCACCAGGGGCCTGGCCTGTGCTAGAACCATCATAGTTCCACTTGGGAAGTTTGGCAGGGTCGGTCACAGGACCTGGCAGAGTCTGTTAAATACATAACAAAACTGAAGGTAAAACACTGGCCCCAAGTGATCAAGAACTCCAAAAAAGAAAGAAAATAAACCCCACCCTTGCTTTGCTCCTCAAGTCCATTCCAGATCCACCAATCCTACACACGCACACACCAAAAAAAAAAGGGTGTTAACACGAGTGAAACAACTTGGTGATCATGATCGTAGACTAAAGAGGGGAAAAAAGAGAGTACCATATGTATTCAGCAATGATCTTTTCAGTAGTATCAGAGAGATTGATGTTGATGAGATCATTAAGGAGAGACATGGTTGATGCTGTGAAGAGGGTGGAGAGTGGCAATAGTCAAATAATCAAGAGGAGAGGAGAGGAGAGTGGTAGAGAAAGGAAGGCGTGGCGGGGGTTGTTAAGGAGAGGAGATTTTCCAAGTCAATGCCACCTTATTAAATTTTCCAACAAACAAGGAGGTAAAGCATGAATTCAGCGAAAGTTCGAGGGAGAACATTCAACACGAACTTTGCATCCCCCAAGTCAAGGAGCACCGATCAAGTTTATGAAATTTGTGGTTAAAAAGTATTTTTATTAAAAAAATTAATTATAAACTTTTTATGCAAAAATATATAATCCATAATTATATAATTATAAAAGAATGGATTTTGTATTGGATAGCTAATTTTTTAAAACAATAAACCCGTTGTCTTACCTTAAAATAATTATACCCAAAAAAATATAAATACTGATAAGCAAATTAAATTTTCTATCTAACAAGTATTTTGGTCTGCCTTATGTAACAATTCAATATCAATTTACTTTTTAAATAACAAAAAATATTAAAAAATATTTTAAACATCTTATATCTGACTGTGTTACAAAGCCCGTATCAAGAAACTAGTTTCATATAAATTAGTTTATTTGTCAATGTTTCGTCATAAGCCGAACCATTTTTTTAAAACGTAAAAATAAGTTATTAATAATACGGAGATTTTTTACAATGCTATGAACTCAAGCAAGACTATAAATGTTTAAGAGTTAGCTTGATATGAATTAGTTTATTAAATAGGTTTAAAGGAAACTTGGATGACTTTTTTTTCTTCAAAAACTAATATTAAATGATAAAATAAAAAAAATAAAAAAGAACATCGAGCCATGTAAACTTTTCAAACTAATAATAAGGATATTAGATCAAAAATACCATACATGAAAAAATAATGAAACTCAATTCCCAACAAATATAATATTGAATGGTGAATAATCACTATTATTATTATTATAATTATAATTATTTTATTGTTATTATTATTATAACTATCACTACTACTACTATTATTAATAAATAATATTATAATTATTATAAATATTATTATCGTGATTACTAACATTATTATCGTTATTGTTGTTATTATTACTATTATTATTATTGCTTATACTATTTTTATAATTATTACACCGCTACTATAACTAATATTATTATTATTTTTATTTTTATTATTATTATTATTATTATTCTTTTCAATATTATTATTATTATTATTATCTATAATAATTATGATATTACTTATTAATAATAATAGTAATGGTGAAACCATAAAACAAATAAAAACAAAATAAGAAATTAAAAGAATGAGAACTGAAATAAAAAACAAACAAATAAGAAATTGCATTTGAAGGATAAAATTAAAAAAAAAAACCTTCTATAAAAGGAATACGAATAAAATAAAAACTAAAATTGGAAAACAACAAGTAAAGAGGAAAATTATGTACTTTAGCTGTTAAGAAAGGAAAAGGAAAGAAAAAACTAAAAAAAATCAATCATTGATGGTAATTTTACCATTATTAGTCTACATGCACCACACCATGTAAAAAGGAGCACGACTACGCATTTTAAGAAACAGGAAAGAGCTAGATTTGATTACTAGGCGGCATTACATACTCTACCTAGTGTGTAGAACACAAGCTAACAGCTTTTGGGTTAAACAATTAAAAAAATATGAAAATACCAAAGCACACCTTCGTACCTTTTGATATCCATGTGAAAAATACTAAAGTACCCTTAAAGGCAAACCTTTTATTTGTCTTTTCTAAGATTAAAGGTGTTATTTTACTATACATGAAAAGTGAAAAAACCTAAAACAGCAGCCTAAGCTTTTTGTTTTTTTTTCATCTTGAGAGCAAAGAAATATTTTTATTGTTATGAAAATTGTGAAAAATCAAGAAAACTCCTAGGCAACAATTCAAAATTTTGTTGACTCTAGAGGTAAAAAAATATTTTTAGTGAGTTAAAAAATTTTAAAAAACACATACCACCCGAAACAATCTTTTAATAACCACTATGCTAAAGAACCCCAAATCAAAGACTTAAATTTAACTCATTTAAGGGTAAAAAAGATAATTTTACTATAGCAATCCACAATAATACGTGTATAAAACTATAGTGAAACTCATTCACAATTTAACTTTTGTTAATAAACATGAAAATTACTTTGTTTGTAAAAACCATTCATTTAAGATTTATGAGGCTTATGTTTTACTAGGCCAATACATTAGTTTCTATGAAAAAAAATTTATTAGGATTTTTTTTGTATGATTTAGAATGTATTCAATAAATGATGAAAAATTATTGAACTAGTGAAAAACTAAAGAATGCTAGACTTAAAAGGTGTTTGAGAATATAACAAAGATTACTTTTAAAATTGTTTTTTATTTAGAAATGCATCAAAATTATATTTTTTTTAGTTTTTTCAAATTTATTTATAATATCAGCATATCTAAACAAAAAAAATATAAAAAATTAATTTTAAACAATGCTTTTTGAATTTCAACCAATCTTTGTTTCTATTCTAAAACTAGTTTTTTTTTTAAATATAATTTTTTATTAACTCTTGAGTTTGGAAATGGAAGAAAAAGATAGATACAATCTTTGTTTGTACAAGATAGCCCAAATGATCATTAAAATATTCATTGGTGCGCTTAGTTTGCTCTTTTCTTAAGTTTTGGTATAACTATTATTCTTCAATTCAGTGTTTATTATTCCATTATTAAAAGAGTTATTTCAATTAATCTCATTATTTTAATCCTTTATTATTCCATTATTAAAGGAGTTAATTCATGATTACACTTGTTATTACATATTAAAAAAAATACACTCAACATATTACCATTAATATAGTTGTTAATGCTTTACATACTAATATAGGAATGTGTGAACTTAATCAATAAAAAAAATCTTTTTAAAAATATTATAAGTTTGCTATTTTAATTATTTTAATATCCAAAATATTTTTATAACATCTTTCCCCTTTTTATTGCTTTTTTCATCCAACTTTTCATTTTTTTTTACTTTTTTATTTTTGTTTTGTTTTAACACGTAAATCAAGCTCAATACATTAAATGTAACATACGAATATGCTTTGTTTCACTAAAAGTTTCGTTGTTGTCTCTTGGTTATTTTGTGTTCTAGCTTACCTTTTATTTATTTATTTTTATTCATACCCACAACTTATTTTTTTTTAATGCCTAGTCTAGTTTTCCATCATAATTTATTGTGTTCAATTTGGGTTTTGCATCTTTCTTTGTATTTAAGAAATATCTTTGCTTATCTAATTACTTGCTTTTTAGACATGGTTTTTCCTTCTTGGATTGAATTAAGATCTAGCCTTCTATTTTCATTGAGTGTGTTTTGATGGTTTTTCATGGTTTTTCTCCTTGTCTTTTTATGCCTTTTTATTTACAAGTGCTATATTGTTCAGGATTTTTTTTTTAATTTCAATTTTTAAAGAATGTCATTGATGTTATTTGATATGAATGTTTAATTAACCATATGACTCATATATATCATGTCATATCATAAGATTGTATAGGTTTGCTTAGCCTTTCATGCAAGGTGCACCAACTAATACTTTTCCTGTTTTTTGTATCTTCAAAGTCTTTTCTAATTATCTTAGTTTAAGTATAATGATTAGCTTTCGTTTACACTTTAATTGTATTTTTTTTATATTTTTCTCACACCTCCATATCCATCTATGTATGCATACCTAAGATGTCAAGAAAAAAGGTGTCCGGCCAACTAATGATTATAACATGATTTGTTATGCCTGACACCTATAACCTAGGTTTGTTTTGGTTGTTCCTTTTAACTCATTGTTTTTTTCCTCCTTTTAGTTTTTTTTCCTTTTCATGTTAATTCATGATCACATAGTCATACAACCCATAATAAGATCGATAACAAATCTTGAAAAGCCAAAACAAGTCATATAGAAATGTGACAAGATGAAAACTTATCCTAAGACATCAATACTATTGGAATAAAAACCTTCACCCTACACAACCAATTTGCAAATGAGAAGTATAAGGAAGATGTCATGAAGCTAAGTAATCTTTGCAAGTTAATTTAGTTCATTAAAGGTTCTTTTTTTGCCCATACTTGCTGCCAACAACTTTGTATGAAAGCAATAGCCGATAATAATTTCAAATAAGTACTTCTTGCCATCCATTTGTGTATATATATTTTTGAATGATAACCATTGATGCTCTTTTTTTATTTTTCATTATTTCAATGTTGAACCAAAACTCTCCATTCTTTATTGATTTCTTTATAAACCTTTGTAATTTGTTTTACCTCATGCTCTTTATCTATCATCATAAAAACATTATAATCATAAGTATTTCAAACTTGTGACCTAAATTTCTTTTCCTTACTTGTATTGAATTCCCTTCGATCAACTCTATGTTAGACCCCACCATTTTGTTGTCTCATTAAAGTCATCTCATCTTCTAGATCTTTCATCACTTTAGTTATTAGCTCAAGTTGTTTGGAGAAAGCTTGCATCTGAAAGGTGTTATCTACCTTCAATATAATGGAGTCATTATTTTTAGATATCTTTGAATCTACAAAACTAATCAATAACATAAAAAAAAATTCTCATAACTCCTGTATTTCACACAATTCAAGACTTTTCACTCAATTAACTATGTCTTTTACCTCTCAACTGACCTTATTACAATTATTTCAAAATTGAAAATCAATGAACCAAAATCAATGGCTATCATAACGCAATCCAAAAATATATAAAGAGACTCAAGAATCAATAATATACTAAAAATAAGCAAAACAAAACTATTATTATGATTTCCAGAGTAACATAGAAAATTCAAACGAAAAATAAATGATATGAAAATTCAAAATAAAACAAAAAATAATGAAAATACTTATTTGACTCCTAAATAACCTAAGTATAAAAAAAATAAAGTCAAAATACTTGAAAAAATAGTACTAAACATGTTTTTATAATTAGATGTGAATTTGACATATTATACAATTTTAAAAACCAGAATTGAAATTCAAACTAAACGATATTGGAACAATCTCAAATTTGATATGTAGTATCCTTGTACCTTATCACGAATATATTTTAGTTTATAAATTATTATCTTATACCTAGGTATTGAAAACTCGTGTATGTTAAGTTTGCGACATAATTTAACTTAGAATCGAAACCCCAATCAAATGAAATGAAAAGAAGCCCAAATTTAACATATAATGTTATTTCACCTAAAATAATCAGTATATGAATTTTGAAGTGACTTTAAAATGGTTTTATTTGATTTCTCTATTGCTTATGTTTTCACAACAAAATTGAAACTAGATTAAGTAGTGTCTATTCTTCTTGTTTTTTTTTTGCTTGTTATATTACTTATATGTTTAAGGAAAATAAAAAAATGAAAAAAAAACACTTTCTTTTTGTTCTGAGATGCCAAAAACACAAAGAGCTAAAGTTATGAAATAGAAAGAAAATAATTTTTAAAAAAAGTTCCGACCTGATTTCCGCGCCTAGCTCTACTACCAACTGATGCAAATTTCATAATCATATAATCACGTAACTCATAACTAGATTGACAACAAATCCTAAAAAACCAAAACAAGTGTAATATGAGTGTGACTCAATGAAAATTCATCCTAAAGTACTAACATTATTGGAATAAGAACCTTTACCTTATGAATACTAATTTGTGAATGAGAAGTATAAGAAAGATACCACAAAGCTAGTTAATCTTAGATAAGTCAATTAAGTTTGTTAAAGAACCATCTTTCTCACAGAATTTGAATAAATTCGGCAAGCATAATATTATCAAATCTTTTTTTATTTCATCCTTACAAAGATTATTTATTATCTTGAAATTAACACCCTAACAATAATGGGTTGGACATTTGCTCAATTTAAATCAAGCCCAAACTAATTAAAATAAGGTTTACATATAATAAAAATAAATAAAATAATAGTCTAAAACTATTTTTCACCCTATGTTGTATATGACAGGGAAAAATACCTAAGATAAATAATTGTTGAGGAATTCTTGCTGAACAAAAACATGATGCCTTGTAAGATAAAAATAAATTTTTGAATTCTTAATATTTGATATGAAATCCTAGTAAAATCAGTAAGTCAAAGGCTACAAGATAAGTTCTCAATAATATTAATACTTCTTATAGTTAATGAAATCTATAACTCTTATAGAAACAATGTTATTGATGTCTTAAGTAAGCCAAAGACTCATTATTATATCCACTTCATTTTAGGCCTTATAATAGACTAAATGAATACTCCTAATGAATCCTTTGATGTTATAGCCACATCGAAATTTGACCTTGTGAAATAATCCTTAACAAACTTCGATTTGAACCTTTTTTTTTATGAATAGAATTGATTGTTCTAATTATTAAGTAAATATTGATCAGAATGATGTTGATCACTTTTTATGATATGATATTCCTTCTCATAGTTTGTATGATAACTAGGTTGATGACATCATTGATTCAGTTAGTCATGTATAAGTCAACGATAGCGATTTCATTCTAGGAAAGCTTTCAAATCAAATTATTATCAAATATTTATCATTTTCATGGTCGAGGTCTTTCCTTTTATAACACATAATCAGCTTTAATCGGTCATCTCCTAACCATGTTTTGAATTTGATCAATCCTATTATTTTCATTTAAAATTATAAACATTTCATCATCTTATTGAGTTGAAAAGCATCAATCTGACCTGTATGTTCCCAATGATTCCACTAATAAAAGGTTTGTATCTACCTCTATCACACTTTCCAATGTCAACCATAACATATATCTCTCGCCTACTCAATAATCAAGATTATTTAGCTAGGTTTTTTATAAAAGGATTTGAAAATATAAGCCTCTATGTAATGTTTTTTGCTTATAATTTATTTTTTGACGCATCTTATTGTTTTATCCTTATAAACTTCTTTAAAAATGCTTATACATGTAGATATGATGAATATGTCAGACTTTGGTGATAGAACTTTTAAATACAAGCGTTGCACACTATTTTGGATTAATGAACATCTTAAAGATAACACTTTGTTTTGTAGGTGGTTAGTTGTACCAATATTGTTTTATTTATGTGTTTGTCAATGTTGAGAAAAGTTGTTTTGATTATATAAATGTTAGTAAAACATTTATAAAGGCAAATATGATGTTGGTCTCAAGGGTGATGTTGATGGCTCAATCACAGGAAAATCATTGTCCTTTCTTGTCTTATTGGTAGCCTATGATATATATAATTAATAATGACCAAGACTCTATGGTTATCTGTAGACACTATAGTAATCTAAATATTTTTATTATATTTACTAAAATTTAAATTAACTTGAAATTTTAAAAGAGCTTTACAAAATAAGGATTTATAAATATTAAGAAGTCAAATACCATCATACAAATTCATTAATTTAAGCTTAATAATACAACAAATTGCATTAAATCAAGGAAATTTTGTCATATTACAACTAGTACTGAACTTTTTTTCTCTTTTTCAATGGTGAGTAATTGTTGCATTTCCATTATCATTACCTTCCCACTTTTATTAGATGTTTTTTATTAATTTTTTAAATTTACCATATTGCCATCTATTAATTTGGCTTGAATTTGAGTTCAAATGTCACTATACTTAACATATTGATTTGATCATGTTAGCTGAGATCCTAGATAAATAATTTAATCTTGATTGCTAAAACATTATCTTTTAGTTCATGATTCATAATAATATGAAACTAGAGGGTAAGAAACCTATAATCTATAATCGAGATTCAATCTTAACCTAACAAATCCAAAATTAAATTTGATGAAACCTAACCCAGTGATTACCTGAACCAAAAAATTATAGTTATTGAATAAAAATCTTAATAATTATAATGAACCAAGAACCGAAGTTATAAAGATTGAACATCTTAAAGAAGGAATCTTTGATAAGTTTTGAATAAAGAACCAAGATCAAGAGATATCCTTCCTAATATTGTTTCTGAAATCATCAAGTTGTTGCAACTTACAAACTGAAAAAAAGTATTTATAGGTCAACAAAATAAACCCTACTAAAATATTAGACTAAATTAAAAACCAAGTATAAGCTATTTTAAAAGTACAAGTAAAATAAAACACAAAGCCTAATACTTGTATAAATAAAATCTCAATCCTTGAAGTAACTTCTTGGCCTTATTATAAGGTCTTTCCATTATTTAATCACTGTAAAATTCTAAACCTATAGGAAATACATTATTAAAATATTAGGATAAAATTTCAACTCAATCTAACAATCAAATTAAAAATTATGATAATCAATATAAAGTTGTATAACCAAGCTCTAGAACATGTTAAACAATCTTGTCTCTTGCTTGGGTCTTATAATCAAAGCTTGATCCCCCTTTGAACCTTACTTCATGTTTGACGCCACCTTAAAGGACTTCTTGAAAGTTGCTATACTTAAATGTCATAAATAAGTCTATTAAATGCCTTTTTCATCATCTTGGCTTTTGCTCTAATAATTGGTCAAAACATGATATGTAATGAATCATGTGATGTTTCTTTTTTATTCTCATCACAAAATCTATATAGTGTTACCAATATAGAAGCTTTATACATAAATTAGGTTAGTGCTCAAAGTATTTCCCAAAAAAAATTCATGTAAAAAACTATTTTCGATGCGAATGGTTTTGTTTATTATAAATGCTAAGATGATCACTCAAAATATGTTATGAAAAGGAATATAAATCTTAACAACTACCATATTGCCTTTTATAATAATAACTTCTTATAGATACCAATCTCAAATAATATTAAAATTTGTTATCAATAAATGCTTATAAAATACCTTTCAAATACATTAGCTAAGGCACATATAAGTGTATAGTTGAGGTTGCTTTGTTTGTTTTTATAAAGTTGTTCGACAACTCTTGCAATTTTCAATCCATTTTTTGAGTCTCTCTTATTAAGCACTTGTAGGTACACTTTCCATTGCAACATTCAATATAGTTTTTCCAATAACTAACTCTCATTATACATTTTTAAGAATGCAAAATACAGGCAAAATAATTTTGACATGATAGTTTAGATATAGTTAAAACAACACTATTATCAAAACATTTTATTGCTCGCAATTACCTTATAAAAACATTTAGGATACCAACAAAAAAAATTGTCAAAAGGACGTAACAATGGTCAAATTATGTATGTTGTTTTTATTGTCTAATAGTTATACTTTATAATAAGGCTCCTTAATCATGTCAAATGAGAAACTATTTTTTTATGATCTAAAAATAATTAATGGTTTATATATGTGTGTGTGGGCACTCGCGCACGCACGCTATGTTTCAATCAACTTGAAAAGTCACTAGACTTTCAAGCTATAATAGAGAATGAACAAAAGCATTTGGAGATGTTAGTTGTCCTAACATCTTCCTCTCCCTGAATATAACATCTCTTCATGAGCATTATACTTTTTTGCAAAGTTGCTAACCCGAGATATCTTCTCTTCATTTCTTGACCTTAATTTTATTAATAATGATATAATATTAAATTGAAAGACTATTTTCAACATAATATTAGGATAATAACTAAGATTTATGAGTTTAACAAAAGAGCTTAAATATGATGTTAATATGATCCTAAAAAGTATTGTTTGGATTTTATTACAAAACTAAGCATTGATTAGAAACAAGTCTATGATTATGTTTGGACATTGTCCTTGCTAAAAAAATCCCATGTTTTTTATCCTTTAAAGAAACATAAAACTTTCACTAGATAATTTAAATGATGACCAAATAAGATCACCACAAGCATTTGCTAACTAGATCCTAAATATTAGAGATTAAAAAATATATAATGCCCTCGTCATTCAAGATACTGATGCATCTTTAAAAACATACTTGACAAATTCACATGAATCAGCACAACAATAACTATTTCAAAGAATGGAGCAACCTCAACCATAGAAATAACACAATCTTTGATATAAAATAATTTCATTTATGATAGGATTTCTAGTGAAAACATGTTTATCTAAGCACCAATTTAATATGTATAGTGTCAACCAACATTGACAGTATAGACTTATTGTGTTGTATTGAATTTATAAACAAGTAGAACCCTTTTTTATTTTTTTTATGCTTAAAAAATTAAGAAAATAGAAAAAACTTTTATAACCATGAGAACTCACATTAGCATGGTTTAAAAAAAAATTAGCAAAATAACATAATTTTTTAAAAAGTTGGCAAAATAGCATAGTTTATACACGTCACGATTGAAAAAAAAAAGACAACATTTAAAATTATCGTTATTTAGAAATGAGATATGTCAAAGAGGCCCCAAAAGACACACTAGTACTATCAAAAAAATCTCGACAAGATAAATCTAACAACATTAAAAAAGATCATCAATTATGATTGAAGTGAGCCACACTAGCTATTGTTACTCATTTTTTAGACCCCACGTGCTAGAGACGGTGTATATCTTTTTTAAACTAAGTGTAAGAGTTTAACTCATGTTTGCTAAAAGATTGACAAAAGTAGAGAGAGAAATGTTTTTTTTGAAACACTGTTTGAGTTGTTTTTTGCACCTTTTATCCTTCCCCTTTACTACCAAAATCATTAGGTTTTTTTAGATTGATCAGGAGTCTTCATAATGCTAAATTTGTTCCTTCTTTATCTAGTCTTTAAGATTAGATAAATCCTTTAAAATTTATACTAAAAAAAACTAGTTTTGCAACTGTCGTAATTTTTTGGTCTAACTTATGCTTTGATCCTAACTCGAGTTCATATGATATCTAACCATCCTGACTATATTCTATCAATCATGACATGTTGAAAAATTAACCTATACCTTTATTGGGTCCTAGGAATCATTATTTTTAGGTCAGACTCTCAGTCAAATTTGGATGCTCAGTATTATCAAATCAAGAACCTTTTTTGACCAACTAGATTACTAACAGATTTTGTTCTCTAAAATGATTTTACCTCACTTTGACTCCTCATTAAAGTTTTAGTCCTAGACACGTAGATAAATTTGAGCTTTTAATTGCTTAATTTTGATACCAAAAGCTTAAGATATTCTCATTTGAATATTTAACGTGAAAAGAGAGATTTCTGCCAGGAGAAAGATCTTAACCTGAGTTTTACACTAAAAAACTCTATTTTCATCATAAATTTTATTGATTTATATTTAGGTCATACTCTTAGTCATATCGAGATGCTTAGTGTTCTCAGTCTCTAAATTAGATCAAGAGACCTTTTTTACTAACCAGGTTACGACCATATTCTACTTTTCAAAATGAATTTATATCAATTTTTATCCTTCATGAAAGTTGTAGCTTTACAAGTTCAGATGAATTTAGGCTTTTGAATTATTTAATTTGATATTAAAACTCATGATATGCCTGTTTGAATCATCTTATTCACTCTTTAATACTTTACTTGTTAAATTACTAATATAGATTTCTATTATATAACACTTGGTATAACAAATACTTGTCACTTTCAAGAAGGATATTCGAAACTGAAGAGGGGGGCCTGGATCATCATAAATGACAAGATTTTTACTACACCAAATAAGGGAATTCACGTTTTTATGTAGCTAGAATTCATAAGAAACAACAGTTTTTAACATCTGCAAAATGTCATAAAGAGAAGAACCTCACCATCATCTAATGGCTGGGATTTTATCCCTAATATAGATGTCTAGGATGATGTGTTGACATGGCAAGAAATCACTAGAATCAGCACATAATCAATAAGAATATTATAATTTCCTTTTTTGTATTATTTGGCTACAAATCAGCTGGGATTTGCATCCTAGATTAATGCATTGAATCTTTCCTAATAAAAGTTGTGTATAAACTATATATACGTTGCCTCTGCTAACCTAAAAGAGAGGAGAAAAGGGGGGGAGGAAGAAAGGAAGTATGATAAAAAAGAGAGAGAGAAAAGAGCAGGAAACAGAGAGAGCTGGGGGAAAAAATAGTGAGAAGAGAGGAAAATGCAGATAACAGGGGAACATAAGGGTTCTTTCTTTGATCCTTTCATTACTAAAGAAAAAATAGGACAAAAAAAAGAGAAGGAGGATAAGAAAGAGGAGTGGAAAAAAAGGAGAGGAACAAAAGGAAAAAAGAAAGCAAAACACCACTATCAAAAGTAGAAAAACACAGGGTTAGGGGCGTGAACTCAACCAGTATAACACGATTTCATCATTGTCTCCCTCATCATCTCTACAAAGAGCATTAGTAGAAGGAAAGAAAAGGAAAATAGATCATCAACCAGCGTGCCTATCGTTTTCACTGTCCCCATAAATAAAGACCACTAGCTGTGCGCAAAAGCTACAATACCATTATCTTCATCCATCTTAGTTACTAGAAAGGGAATGAAAGAAAACAAAAAAAAAGATAAAAAAAAAGGAGAAAAAAAGGGGGAAAAGAAGGGAAGTGGGATAGAAAAGAGGAAGAAAGGAGCAGGAAACAGAGAGAGTTGAAAAAAAACACAGTGAGAGAAGGGGATAATGCAGATAACAGGGAATATAGGGGTTCTTTCTTTGATCCTTTTGTCACTAAAGAAAAAAAGGATAAGAAAATAGAGAAGAAGGATAAGAAAAAGGATATAAAAAAAGAGGAAGGAAATAAGAAAAGAAAGCAGAATGCCACTGTCAAAAGCAGAAAAACACAGAGGCAGAGGCATGAACTCAACCAGCATAACATGTTTTCATTGCTATCTCTCAACCAGCATAACATGTTTTCATTGTTATCTCCCTCATTATCTCCACAGAGAGCATCAGTAGAAGGAAAGAAAAGGAAAATAGATCATCAACCGGCATGACCATCATTTTCACTATCCCTAAAAGCAGTGACCACCGGCTATGCGTAGAAGTTGCAGCACCATTGTCTTCATCCTTCTCGGTTACCAGAGAGGAAAAGGAAGAAAACATAAAAAACAAGACACAAAATAGGAGAAAAGGAGGGGAAAGAAGGGAATAAGACAGAAAAAAGGAAGGAGTAGGAAACAAAGAGAGCTGGAAAAAAAAGACAATAAAAGGAGGGGATAATGTAAATAACAGGGGAATAGGGGGTTCTTTCTTTAATCTTTTCATCACCAAATAAAAAAGGATGAAAAAAATAAAGGAGGAGGATAAGAAAGAAGAGAGAAAAAAAAAAGGAAAAGGAGGAAAGAAAAAAAAGAAAGTAGAACACCATTGTCAAAAGTAGAAAAACACAAAGGCAGGGGCATAAACTCAACCAACATAACACGTTTTCATCGTCATCTCCCTCATCATCTCCATAGAAAGCATTAGCAGAAGGAAAGAAAAGGAAAATAGTTCATCAATCGGTGTGGACATCATTTTCACTTTCCCCATAAGTAATGACCACCGACTATGTGTAGAAGCTGTAGTATCGTTGTCTTCATCCATCTCATTTACCAGAGAGGGAGAGAAAGAAAACACAAAAAAAGGACAGAAAATAGGAGAAAAGAGGGGGGAAGGGAAGTAAGATAGAAAAAAGGAAGAAAGGAGCAGGAAACAAAGAGAGCTAAAAAAAAGACAATGAGAGGAGGGATAGTGTAGGTAACAGGGGAACAAAGGGTTATTTCTTTTATCCTTTTGTCACTAAAGAAAAAAAAGGACAAAAAAATAGAGAAAAAGGACAGGAAAGAGAAGAAAAAAAAAGAGGAAAGAAAGAAAAAAAAAGTAGAATGCCACTGTCAAAAGCAGAAAAACACGGAGGTTGGGGCGTGAACTTAACCAGTGTTGTCTCCCTCATCATCTCCATAGAGAGCATCATCAAAAGGAAAGAAAAGGAAAATAGATCATCAACCGGCATGACCATCATTTTCACTATCGCTAGAAGCAGTAACCATCAACTATGTGCAGAAGCTGTAGTACCATTGTCTTCATCCATCTCAATTACTAGAGAGGGAGAGAAAGAAAACACAAAAAACAAGACAGAAAATAGGAGAAAAGGGGGGGAAAGAAGGGAATAGGACAAAAAAAGGAAGAAAAGAACATGAAACAGAGAGAGTTGGAAAAAAAAGACAATAAAAGAAGAGGATAATACAGATAATAGGGGAACAAAAGGGCTCTTTCTTTGATCCTTTCATCACTAAAGAAAATAAAGGATGAAAAAAGAGAGAAGGAGGACAGGAAAGAGGAGAGAAAAAAAAAGGAAGGAAAGAAAAAAAAAGCAGAACGCCACTATCAAAAGCAGAAAACAGAGGCAAGGGCGTGAACTCAACCAGCATAACACGTTTTCATAGTCGTCTCCCTCATAATCTCCATAGAAAGCATCAACAGAAGGAAAGAAAAGGAAAATAAATCACCAATCGGTGTAGCCATCGTTTTAACTGTCTTCAGAAGCAGTGACCACCGGCTGTGTGCAGAAGCTGCAGTACCATTGTCTTCATCCATCTCAGTTACAAGAGAGGGAGAGAAAGAAAACATAAAAAACAGGACAGAAAATAGGAGAGAACAAAAGGAACAAAGATACAGAAGAAGAACCCACGAATGAAAACAGCGAAAGGCAAAAAAGGCCCGATCTATAACAAACCAATTAAGTTGTCTGTTATTCCCAACTTCTGCATAGTTTTTGCATGCATCCTTAATGCATTTATTACTATTCAAGTGAAATTTAATTTCCTTGAACAGTGATTAGCCAAGGCATATGTGAGAGGAAACTCATGCATGCCTTTGTGCCCAGTGAGGTCATTGGTTTGGACTAGTGACTTGGTTTACTAGGTTTAGCCTAGTCACGTAGGTCGAGCTAGACCTAGCCCCCCTAAAAAAACAAGTAATATTGTTTTTTTTTCTCATGTATTTTTTTATATATTGTAAAAAAATATTAATATCATATTTAGAATACCTGGTTGTCGACGCAATGAGACAAATATTATTTTCTTGTATTTTTAAATTTTACAACATGTTTGTAAAACTCCAAAGGATGTTGGCCAATATTTTAAAAAAATAAAAATATTATTTTTAGGGGGGATTCATCTATTATTTACTGCTAATATTTGGATAAAGAAATTCTTAAGGGAAAAATATCTAAAATATTATTGGGAATAGTTTGTTAGTATTCACTGTTAATATTTGGATAAAAAAACTCTAAGTAGTAAATATCCAAAATAATTTTCTAAAAATAATAAGTCATCACACATCCTTGAAAGAAGTCTCAATTATAATTAAGGACATTTTAACTTTTAACTTCACGATTTATGAGCCGTGAAAATATAAAACATTAAGGCAAAAGGAGACTTTTAATTTCCTTAGATTTCTAAATTTTTATCCGTCTTCTTTGCGATTTACAAGTTGCAAACTCTTGAAATACTAGGGGGAAAATGAGTTTTTAAAGCACATGGAATCTCCTTGGATTTTAATAAATTTAGTTTAAATCAAACACATATTTCAAGAAATCTGTATTGATTCTTCTTAGTACTTCATAGACATATTTAAGAATGTGATTCACATTGACCAAGGATTCTTTATTTTTAAGACTTTGAATCTAAGTTTGTTTATCACGGCAAACTTATCCTAGAAAAACTGATGGAAAACACCAACACTACAGCAATTATAAAACAAACCAAACAACAAGCAGATTACCGTAGTTACGACACATTATAGGTGCTAATACATTTCCTTTACATAACTAGTCCTTTGCTTTAAAATCTCTGAAAGATCAGTTAGGTTTTCTAAAGACCATAATACTTGGTGACAACTTCTTTATCCACAAATAAAAAAAAAGACCTCGAAATCAATCAAGGGTCATTGTGACATCATGCTCCATCGCAAGGGTGCGACACTAGCCATCTAAAGATGGTAGGTGTCTTACTTGCCTATAGCAATAAGTGTAGCCTATTGTAGTACCATTTGTGAACTTAGTGTCGTTAGATTTTTCTCATCGAGAATTTCTTATATGATACTAATGGTGATGTAATAAGAGATTAAGTGTGTCTCCAAGGCTTTTTTCTTTATTTTCATTTCTCCTTGTAATTTGTGAAAAGAGAGAGGAGAAAGAAAGGAAACAAAAAGAAAAAACATCCAGGAGGCATATTAAAGCTCCAATTACAATACCATTAGTATTATTGGAATGATCTTGATGAGATAAATTCAATGACACTAAGAAAGGTCACAAACTGTAACTTGGGTGGGTTACACTTGCCACCAATGGCAAGTGAGCCACTCGCCATCTTAGACGACAAGTGTGATACTCTAATCATCGTTGGTAACCTTTCTTGATGTCAATGAATTTATCTCTTTGAAATTTTTTTATTATACTGATGGTGTTATAATTAGAGTTTTAATGAACTTACACCGTCTTTTTTTTTTATTTCTTTGTTTTCTCTCTCCTTTCTTCTCATTGTAATTTGTGAAGCCCTTCTCATGATTTATTTGAAATGTCATGTTTCTCATTCATGACATGTACAAAATATGATATTTCATCAATTCTTTTTTATTAATAAAAAAATAAACACAAAGACTAATTACATTGTCTTCACTACGACATAGGCATAAACTAAACTCTTTATTTATTTATTTATTTATTTATTTTATTGTTGATGTGTTATTTGATATTATAAGAGAAATTATAAAGGAACTCATCAAAAGAAAAAATACATGAATACTAAAATAAAATGGATAAGTCACCAATCATAAATATTATATTTATTTTATTAAATGTAATATTTCTCATTCATGACATGTACAAAATATGATATTTCATCAATTATTTTTCATTAATAAAAAAATAAATACAAAGACTAATTAGATTGTCTTCACAATGATATGGGCATAACCTAAACTCTTTATTTATTTATTTTATTATTGATGTGTTATTTGATATTATAGAAGAAATTACAAAGAAACTCATTGAAAAAAAAATACATGGATACTAAAATGCAATGGATGAGTCACTAATAATAATTGAAGTGGGTCATATTTGTTGCTAAAAGTAAATGAGTCATTTGTCATCTTTGGATGACAAGCATAACAATTTTTAATTATCATTGATAATCTTTTTTAATGTTATTGAATTCATTTTATCAATATTTTTGTATGGTATTAATGATATTATAATCAAAGTTTCAGTGAAGTTACAAAGTTTGTTTCTTTATTTCTTTGTTTTCTCTTTCCTTTCTTCTCATCATGATTTGTGAAGCTCATTTTATAATTTATTTGAAATGTTACGTTTCTAAATAGAGATAAATTTAAAAATCATGTTTTTCAATCATAACATAAACAAAATATATTTCACCAATTCTCTTATAAGGGAGCTCATTGAGAAACAAATCATGACATGAATAAAATATAGTATTTCATCAATTTTCTCACATAGAAACTGATAAAAAAAAATACATGGATACTCAATCTTATATTTAATATAGGCATTATTTTTGGAATAATGTCACCAATTTTTTTTTAAATCTTGTGACTTATTAATTTTTTATTATTTTTTTATTATAATAGAACAAGAAAAAACTATTGAAAAAGAATAGATGTTGACTCAAGTGATAAAGTACACTAGTAAGTTCTCCAAAAATTTAAACAGCTATATCATGCATACAGTTAGAACTATAAAGCCTAGAAATTTTATGGTATTTAAAAAAATAATTAATAATATTTTATTAGTTATTTCTTGAAATTTATTTTAAAAAAAATAAATACAACAAAAAAATCCTAAATAAATATATTTTTATAACTTTTAATGAACTAGCAAATTAAAAATCAATAATTAGAAACCTAAAGATGAAAGAACAGACAAGTATGAAACTCATTTTCAAAGTACAAAATTCAATGACAATGTAAGTATTAAAAAACAATTCATTTTAAAAGTTTAAGCCGTTCAATAAAATTTCATAATATAATTTATATTATTATCTAATATACATTCTCAGTTAAAAACCTTTTAAATTTAAAACTAGTTCAAGCTTATGATATCTTATGTTTAATTTTTATTAAATAAATAGAATAATAAAATTTAAATTTAATCATCTAAATTCTAATATCATATTAAAAAAAAAACAATTCAACTCAATATATAATTCATATTATTATCTAAAGTTATTATTTTGAAATAAAACAATACTTGTCAGATTTTTGTAAGAGAGAATCACTTCCATTTCAAAAACATTATGGAAGCCGATCTCTCCTTCCTAACATGATACCAGTCTCTCTTTCGAGGAGTAGCGTAAAATGAATCAATTTACGATCAAACATGTCATGGGAAGGCGAAAACTAGGAATTGCGAAACCATTACTTTGATGCCTTGTGTTCGTGTCCTTCGACTTGGCTAGCAGCTGATGACATTGTGCGCAAACGACGGGCAATTTCTGTGAAAGAAGGCCTAACAGCAGGATTAGGGGCCCAACATTGCTCCATCAACCTTCTCCATTCAGAATCACAATAACTTGGAATTGTTGGTCTCAACGTGTTGTTTACAATCCCTCCTACACGCAAGGATAAATATTCACACGTGTAGACCGCACAGAGTATACATGCAACTGACATCAATAGTACACCAACAGGTCAGAGGAGCAGATTTAATGTGCAATTGCTGTAGATAATGTGCATAATATTCCAAGTTCCAGAGGTTAGATTGTGCCTAGAAGTAAAATTTGCCCATTGGCATGGAACTATTCCAAGTCCAGATACCATCACATAACAAAACCCATTCAAGATCCACAGATAGCCCGGTTTCATTACATGAGACACAAGTCTATAACAGAACAATATCAGACCCAGTGACTTGATTTTTCAAGCAAGTTTTCATTTTCATCACCTCTTGATCATTTAAAGTATCTCAGCATTATTTCCTCGTATAAATACATATCGTATATGTGCATTCATGCAGTGAGCATGAATCCATATGAATAGAAAGACTAAATTCAAATTTGTATTTTAGTAGACGACCGGCAATTTTGGTATCACACACGTGCATGCACAAACAAAAGAAAAGGATTGCAGAAACCATACCTATAATTGCACCATAGTGCATGTTGGCATATGGCTCCTCACCGGTCAGAATTTCCCACAAGACAATTGCAAAAGAGAACACATCAACCTGAGATCTATTAAAGATTAGTAACTGACCTTAAGGGACATTAAACAAGGACTACATATGATGGAGAAAGGAAAGAATGAAGCGATAAATTTCCGCATAAACCAAGTTCCGCATATGTCAACTAAAAGGTAATAAAAGCAGGACAAAATTTTAAAGCCTAAACCAGCTTGGCAACTTGTCACAAACTAGAAAGTAAAGATTCAGATAAAGTTTTCAACCACCAAATGCCAACGAAGATTTTGAAACTTCCATCATGTCAGCAACAAACTTAACCGAGGTCTGAATGGAACAAAAATCTAAATCTGTACAATTCTATAAAATTACACTCTTCTCATGCCATTGACAAGAGTAATTTCAGGAGTGAAAAGTTTACCTTTTCTGAGACCTTATTACTGCTTCCGTTTAGCAGCTCAGGGGCCATCCATGGTAGAGTTCCGCTTACACCTCCAGAAACCAAAGTATTTCGCTTGATTTTTGACAGGCCAAAATCACCAACCTGAGCCATCCATTCATAAGAAACTGTATAGAAAGTACACAATCATTGATGCAATTGGCTTGTTCTTCTTACAACTAGAATGTACCTTGCAGATTGGTCTCTGTGGATCTTTCAAGTTCACAAGCAAATTGTCACATTTCAAATCAAAATGCACAATATTCTTTGAATGCAGATATTCCATTCCAAACGCAGCATCCATAGCTATGAGAAGTCTCTTGTGACGGTCTAGATACCTGCAAGTTGAGATTTAGAAAAATAAGGAACAGGAGAACACAACACAATTGACTGCTTGTGTATGAAATTCCAAACTAGTTGGAACTTAGCCAAACTGAAATTCAAAGAGCTGCAAAAGTGCACAACTTACCTATCTTTGCGAGGTAAAACACTTCTAAGAGAACCATCAACCATGTACTCTGTCACAGCAGCTAATGTCCCCCCATGTCCATCTTGAACCACGCCATAAAATGCTACAACATTTGGATGGTGGAGCTTTGAAAGGATGTCAGCTTCCCGCCAAAACTCTAAGGTCTGGTGATGCCAGTGAAAATAGATTATTTAACATTGCGTTAAGAAAAGGATATGGCAAGAAGAGGAAACTGGAAGCTGATCCTGGCCAATGTACATCTTGCAGAAAACTAAAAACAGACGTCTCCAATGATGGCTATAGCGAAAATTAGCATATAATTATTATGGCACGTGTCCACATAGCGTGGAGTCATTGGGATCAAGGAGACCTCATTTAGTTACTTGGTTTGGGTTCCTGAGTTAAACTGATCTCATATAAAATTCTAAAATAAAAAACTGATTACGACTAAGAAAAATATTAGTGCCTTTAATTTACTTTATTTTAATTTATTTTATTTAAGGTGAGCGGCATTTCATGGTCTAGATGTGATTTAAATGTATTGATGGATTCTTAACTGATGGTACATCTATAACTTAAAATAATGATTTATTCTCATAAAAACAAAAGAGTTTTCTACAACTTGTTTATTATAGTGAAAAAAATATTCTTGATTAAATTTGGTGAATACCCGAAATAATTATGAGAATTTTATAGTCAACTTCTAGTATTTAAATGACAACCTATTTGTAGATCTAATGTTTATACCAGAATATTCAACCATTGATTCTCATAAATTAATATTTTTGAAGTAATTAAAGTATTGGCCAAGTTTTCATAAATTCAATAAACTAGTTATTAAATTCAAAATTGCATGCAAAGATATTTTTTCAATTTTTGTATATATATATAAAAAAATATTATATCTTACCATATGTTTATATTTTTTTTTTAAGAAAAATATAATTTTTATCTTTCAAGAGACTTGGCCAAATGCACACCAAATAAAATGCATTTTTGTATTTTTTAAATGAGAAAAATTTTTATATAAATTTTTGAGATTTCAACAAAAAACAAATATTTTAATATTAGATCAACATCTTACAGTATAACTCTACAACCCTGATTTTAAATAAAATTGTTGAAACAAGTAAAGTGACGAACCCACAAATAATTTTAAATTGGTTCTTGAAATTTTTAGAATTTTAGGAATTTATTTGGGTATGTTTGGCAAAAAAAAACCATTTTTATTCAAAATAAATCTAAGAGTGTGTTTGCTAAACAATACCTATTAGGCCAAAAATGCCTTGACAAAACAGTAATCAGCCAAACAACGCCTCAGTACCTGACCCTAAATAAAATCTATCAAGCTGACTCAAAAATACTAATATAATCTTGAATCGAACCGAAAACCATGGTTCGACCCAAAACCCTTGGTTTGATCTAAACCGAACCTAAGACCACTGGTTTCGCCTGAAAAGCAAACCAAAACTTAAACCAAAAAACAAAAAATATCAGACTTTGAAAAAAACAGAAAAAAAACTTCAAAATTATTTGTCAAAACGGATCAAAACTAGAGAAAATGAAGAGCAAGAAGAACACTGAACCCAACATAAATCTCAATCCAGACAAGTTTTCGAGCAATCAAAGGTAAGATTTTATTCACAATCATGCATGGACCAAGAATCAAGCATCCATTCACTTCGATTATCAAAAAATTAACATGATTTTATCAAAATGGGTTTCTGTTCAAAATTGAAATCCTAGGATTAAAAATCCATAAAAAAATAATTGTTATTGATGCATGAAGACCATATATTATCGATTAAACAAGTCATATAAACATGCAGAAACCAAAATCGAATCAAAACAAAACTTAAAACTAATATTCAAGACAATGTTCTTCAGATGGACGTAAAGAACATTCAACACCAAAAACCCTGAAATGCCCTTTTGAAGCTTTAAACTTCTAGTTTTTTACCTTAACAAACCACATTGCCATATTCATAACGTTTTAATCAAAACAAGCAATAAAAAACCACAAATCATGGAAAACATACATGAAATTCCTAAAACCAAAACTACAGCTCTATTAATAGCCAACCAATGCATTAAATTTACATCCAAAACTAACTCTTTGGGACAAAAGTCAAGCTAAGGAACCAAGGACATGAGCTCACCATTCAGAAATAGACATCACATAGCCACTGCTACTTTCGACAGATTACAAAAATCATTTTATCTCAGCAAAAACAATATCCAAACGTTTCATAAACATCCAGAAACATTAACAATGAACTCATACCAAAATCAAGCAAAAACAAAAACTACATTTTTATACGTTAAACAACATCCAAACTTAACACCATGGACACCAAAATACACCTAAAATGTCATTAAACATTAAAAAAACATAAACGGGCAAGCCATTTGGACTCCACCCTTTAAACTTCCAGTGTTTACATGGTTATACATTCTCCATGCTTGCTTGCCATGCATTGTTGTTTTTCCTTCTCTTTTCCTTCATTCTTTCCCTTTCACCTCTCTCTTCAAAGCTTATTAGACCTCTTATGTTAGGCTTTTGGACCTTCACAATATAGTTTCTTGACAGAGTATTCCCCCATGTTTTTCTTTTTCTTTTTTTTCTACCCCTTTTCCTTGTTTTTTTTTTCATATTTTCAATGGGAATTTATAGGTTTTTTCTAGGATTTTTTTTTTTGTGGATTCAATCAAAGATTGATCCAAGCTTAGCCCTTTGATCAAAATAAGAAGGTTCTAGATAAAAGTTAACAATTGAAAACTCTTGTACTAGGCTTTTTTGGCAATGGTGGTTTTTGTCATTAATGGTTTTACTAGACTTAGAGGCCAAAGAGCCATTTCTGGCCTTTTGATCTTAAGAGTGAAGTTTTAAAATCCTTGATAAAAATCCTCTAAAAGGCTTTCAAGAGTGAACACATGAAGATCTTAAGAGTGAAGTTTTAAAATCCTTGATAAAAATCCTCTAAAAGGCTTTCAAGAGTGAACACATGAAAAAAGTGGGTAAAACAGGTGTCACATAAGGCTGATTGGGTCGGCCGCTTTTGATGCTTTGCCGAAGCAACTCCAATGTAATCGTCATCGAAAACCATCTAAAGTTGGTGCTTTTGACGCTTCACAGAAGCAACTCCAATGTAATCGTCATTGAAAACCATCTAAAGTTGGTAGAAAAGGTGAACACATTTCGTTTGGTTTCAATCTTGCTTAATTTGAAGATTTGTAACTTCAAATTCATTCGTTCAAATGTGTCAACTCAATCAACCCAAAATCTAAAAATGCAAGGAAAGCTAAACCGGGACAAGATATTGGAGACTTTTGAGGAAGAATTGGGGTGTAAACGTCCAATTTCACGAGCATGGAGTTTTAAAAGGGGTGTTTCTCAGTTGAATGGTGATGGTTATAACTTCTGAGATGGTTAGAAATGCCACATTCATTCACCCAAACATGCTTACTCAATCATCCAAAATCCCCAAGGCAAGAGATGAATAGTGGATGGACAACATGTCGTCTAGGTTAAACCCTAGAAATTACGGGTTTTTTAATTTGAAATTTGATCAATTTCAATTTGGTCCTTACTCTTTCAATTCTTTTTAATTGCACTCATAATTATCTCTCAACTTTTAATTGCATGCAATTGTACCCCTATAAAATTCAAATATCAGGTCCAAAGTTCAGCGCCTTTTACAAACAAGTCCTTGATTTTCAATTTGTTCAATTTCATTCTTAATTGACAGCCAAAATTTCAATTCCTTTCAATTTGACCCCTTATTTGACCAATATCTACCCCTGAAATTGCATGCCACTTACAAGTTGGTCCTTGGTCTTGGAAATATGTAATTAAGTTCTTAATTGGCCTCTAAACTTTAATGTTTTCACAATTAAGTCCCTGATTTGACTAATTGAATCTTCCAAAGTCTAATTTCAATCTCCAAACTTCAATTTCTTCCAATTAATATCTAAATTGACTCCAAAAACTAATTTTTCTTGCAATCAAGTCCTCAATAAAATTAATTAAGCATTCCAAAATTCCTATTAAGTCCCTAACCATCCAAATTTGTATTTATTTACCCTAAATAAAATATTTTCACCAATGAGGCCTTTTGTCAGTCAAAATTGAGTTGTCAATTTTGTCAATCTTATACATTTTGGTCTCTAACTTTTTCACTTGTCATCTTGGTCCTTCACCACCAACTTAGGCAATCTTCTAGGCTTTCTTCTTATATTATTTTTTTTTTGTTCAAAAGTGTGTAACAACAATTATTTTTAGGGTGAAAAAATGGAAACGCATATCAGGAGTTGTGCAATAGTTACCAGTCTCTTGTGCTCTGATGATCGTCCAGTAAAACATATCTTTTTTAGCATCTTAATGGCAACATCTGTTCCCCTCCATTTTCCGTGATACACGGTGCCAAAAGTGCCAGAACCCAACTCTCTCTGCTCTTCAAGATCTTCATTTTTTATGATCTGTTAAATCACCCAGAAAAGGGTAAAAAGGAATTGAGCAGACATTATTCTGAGGTAAATAGTAAATTGAACTAATTTTAAAGTAGAAGATGGAAGAGCATAAGCATGCAAGAGGAATAAAATGCATCCATAAGTTCCTGCAAGCTCATCATATTTTTATCACAGTCACGGAAGCACAAAGGAGAAAAGGAAAACTAGTTAGGAAGCATATTGTGGTCTATCTCCAGGTTTTGGTTTCTTTTCATATGTATTACCAATTGAAATTTGAGTCAATTAATATTTTAGGCATGGCACAAGTAAATTACTTTGAAAACTAAAAACAGGACAGGTTACATCATAATACAGATGAGTAAATACATCTAGGATAGATACCTGCAAGGTATTGATATCAAAATCTCCCAGAGAAGGATCACGAGGAGGAAGGCCATCATTCCTGTTATCCAACTTCCCATCCTATATGCATCAGAGTGAAGTTTAGCTGGCATGGTAGGAAATGAGCTCTCAAATCAAATTAAAATTGAGAAGAGACACCTCATACTGTGACTCTGGTGACTGTAGGTTCTCCATCATAGCCTCAAACTGCATACTTTCAGTGTCCTTCAAATGGGAAGGATCAAAATCGGACATCATTGTAGAATCAGCTACTAACATTCCAGGTAAATTATTTTGATTGTCTTGGCCAAAATTAATTTGAGAATGGTCATGGCCTCCTGAATCTCTACCGGCTGCTGAAGGTGTGAAATGATAAGATTTATGATCTTCTACATTTGTTAGAACAGACTGAGCAGTAAGGTGATCCTGGTCAATAATAGACACATCTTTTTTAACAAACCCCTCCTTTGCCAACTTCTGAAAATAAGACCAGTGCTTAGGCTCATGAGTTTTCATGTTCACACTCGCACCAGCTCCATCATTATGTATTGGACTAACAACATAAGCATCCTTGGTAAATATCCCTTTTGAGAATATTTCAGAAAGGAAATCACAAGGGAATCTGTCGTTAATATCTATTTGGATTTCTGCCTGCTTGTTTGACGAAACACCAACAGAAGGTATTCCTTCAACATCTTTAGTTGAGCTCTCTGTCCAAAAAAATGGCTGAGAATGCCTCGGATTGTTCTTATCAGAGACATCCCTGCTTGTTATCTCATCCTGTTCATCTGGAAGATCAGCTGCAGGATCCTTATGCTGCACAACAGAAGTTACTTGGCACAAAGCTGGATGTCCAGATCCCATTTCTCCCTTTTCATCAACCAGGGGCTTCCTTTGATTACCTGTGGTAATATCTATCTCAAAGTCAGAGACTCCAACATCCATGATTTGAGAGTCTGTACATGATGGTTTTTCAGTTGAAATAGAGTGTTCAGTATGAGCAGCCAGATTACTCCCATGGAAATTTTCCACAGATTTTGTAATTGGGTTGCTCTCAGTGATGTCAGAAAATGAATGAGTAATGAGAAACTGAATGCCAAGTGAATCATCAGACTTTGATAATCTATTCAGCAACTCTGCTTGCCCCTGGGGTATTCTCTCTGAATAATAAGCCCTCTGAGGTATAGACAGCTCAAGATAGCTCAAGTCAATTGGATTAGAAGCGGAATCAGCATTTCCTGGACCAGAAGCACCACTTGGTGCAGATTGTTGATCATCTTCCCAAGATTTAGGTGCCTGCACTTGATTCACATCATCAGCAGAAGAAGAAACCTTCTTCGGTTCTTGGTGTTTTCCCTCGTGATTTGAGGGCACAGTACATATATCTCCTTCTGGAACAACAGCTGTTGCTAGTACTTCATCAACTGGAGCAGGGTAAACTTTCTCCATTGGATGAGTTTTTCCTGGGTCAATCTCTTGCTGAATTGAACCATCAGGTCTTGGCTTCACCTCCTTTACAGATATCTGTGAATTCTTTACCTGAAAGCTATTATATTGCTGTCCCTCATACAAATCTGTTTCTTCACTCATGAGCCCATGAAGTTGTCTTGCATATGGGATTTCTCCCAAGGAGGAGTAGTTAGATGAATGACTGTGATAGTGCAATGGAAACTGCTTGGTGTCTCTAGGATCCATCATCTGGCCACGATAAAGCTGTGGATAGGTCTCATAGGCATTGGAAGAGCTTTGAAGAGTAGGTTGAGAAGACTGATGAATGCCAGTCAAAGGTGAAGAGCTGAGCCCAACATAAGTAGTTGCAACGCTAATTGTCTCCCTGTCTGTGTTTGATCTATCTAACTCATCTAAGTTATTTCCTGAAGAGCTTGCTAAACCATGCAGGACCAATTCTCTTCTGGTTCCCACATCCATGCCATTGACAGCAACTATGTACTGAACCTCAGAATCAACCCCTCCAATGCCCAGACCAAATTGATCATCTTCCAAATCACTCATTGACAAGAGAAACATTCTGAGTTTTTGTGATCCTTCTCTATCTTCAACTCCACTCCACTCATCCATCATATTTAGCAGATCCTCATCACATGAAACAGAAACCAAGGCATCAAGATCTTCTCCAAGAAGCTGATACTTAATCACAAGAGCTTGGCTATATATTGCTAAAGTTTTCTGCTTAAACTCATGCCAAGAAATGTCCCTTGATATGCGCATGATGCGTGTTTGACCTCCAACATACCTTAGTTTTCCATCACTTGGACGGGGTAGGATTTTACCACCAAAGCTGCAGAGAACTTTCATTTTCCCAGAGGAGCTAGCGGAGACTCCAGAGAAGCAAGCATAGCCATGTAGCGGCACTCCATGACTTTCATAACCTGAAGTTCTTGGTAACGACTGAACTGACCCGTAGTTGCTTCTATCTTCATATAAAGACGTGTTCGTCCTCTCAAATTCTTTTTGACCTCTCTCTACTATAGTAATCATCGAAATTTCTGATCCACTTTCAGACCCTGTATGACTAATGCCTAAAATGCCTTTTAATTCCAGATAACCAGTAGCATAATTGGGATCACCAACAGCATTTGGAATGAGAGGCTTCTTAGGATTAACTCGATCATGCATAAATTCAAGAGCAAACTCCTCACCTGTCTGAATGGAATAGTTAAGTACAGGTTTAACTTCTGGTGGTGGTGCATTTAGGTCAGCAAGTCTCATATTGGAATTTCTGCTGCTTGCAGGGTCTGGTGTATATGCCTGAGAAGCAGGCTGGGATCTCTCATGTCTGGGATCCCCAGAATTGTATTGATATTGTTTATATATCTCTGACTCTTCCATCACATCATCTTTTAAACGCATGAAAACAATACAAAACACACTCACACAAACAGTCCATCAACTAGATACCAAATTTCGCTCGCAATAAAATTTCCTGACAAAAGAATGGTAAAAATGCTCAAACGCGTCAACAACCCTCAAAGAAACTAAGAAAAAGGATACATTGCACATAAATGAACAGAAATCCACACAGCAAGGAAAACAAAAAAAAGCAAGTCAATTTACAAACTGGGATTCATTAAGACATGTAATATTACCAAATTTTGGAGAATCCAACTGAACTTCAAACATAGAAAAACACAATAAAACCTCTTTAGCACCCTCCCCCCAAGCAAAAAACTAATAGATAGAAGTGGTTACAAAGCAACCCATCAAGACTCGAAATTCAACTACCACCTACTAAAGCTAAAAGCTACACGAACTTAGAGTAATGATATGATATCTCACCATCAATTAACTATCCAAATCCTTAACACAAAACAAGAATCTATTTAAATTAATTCATAAAAAAAAAACCCCAAAAAAATTATTTCTCTCAGCTTGCTTGAGAACATAAATACCTGGAATATGAGGAGAAAGGCTATCTTATCTGTCTCAAAGGTTTGGTTTTTGCTTCAAGAACCGAGTAAAGGATCCATCTGTAAGCTCAAATAACAACAACAAAGCAAATACATTTTCTCCTTTTCCTCTCGTTTTCTCTCATTGGGTTTTTGAATTTTTCTTTGCTAAAAATGTGAACTTTTTGGACGACGTAAAGTGAGGTCTTTTTGCAGATAAATTTCTATAAAGCATGCCGAGATGGCGCGTGGTAATACAGCAGATATGTTTTTTTTTTTAATGTTTTTTAAAAGTAATTTTTATTTTAAAATAGTTTTTATTTTTTTATTTTTGATATTAATGTGTAAAAATTATAAAAATACTAAAAATATTAAATTTAATATTTTTTATATTAAATATATTTTTAAAACACATCTACCTAAATAGTAAACAAAGAGAAGCAAAATGCTTGAAATTACTGGATTTTTGGTGTTTTCTCAGTTTATTTACTTGAAATGCCACAGGTGTTTTTGGTTTGCCTAAAGTGATTGTTACGTTTTTAATATTAGTTTTTGGTGGCATGATCTAGTGTTCCTCACAGATGATGGCTCACTTACGCCCTGGTTGATTGTACAATTTGATTTGTGCTTTGCATGTTTGATGGAGGACATTGCAATAATAGAGTTGATCAATCAAGTGGATGATGTCCATTTAAGATTTTTCTTTTTAAATCTCTAAAAGCATGAGTGAAATTTATTTGTGGTTATTTTTAAAATTATTTTTATTTAAAAATATATTAAAATAATATTTTTTATTTTTAAAAAATTATTTTTAATATCAACTTAATAAACAATTTGAAGATATTAAAAAAATAAAAGAACTAATTTTTTAAAAAATATTTTTAAAATATAAAAATAAATAGTATTTATTAATAATGACATGTTATTGAATGATAAAATTAATGGTATATTGTTGAATGATAAAATACATGTATACAATTATGCTAAGAAAAGGTTATATAACTTTTGATTTAGGTTTTTTATTATTTTTTTTATTATTACTTGCACAACAAAATAATGGTGATACTTTTTAAGTATGAAAAACCATTAAACTTGTAAAAGGGGCTTTTTATATTTTTATTTTTCTGTACCGTGTGGTTTCTAAAATCATGCATCCACGACCGCGTTTGGAGACACACGTAGTTTTTTATGATTTGATTATTTTTATATTTTAAAAAATTTGAAATTTAAAAAGAATTGTATTTTTTGAATTTAATATTTTTAAATTATTTCAATACACTAATATTAAAAATAATTTTTAAAAAATAAAATATTATTTTAATATATTTCTAAATAAAAAACACGGGCACGTGTATGAAATAAAATATAGTTAGATTTTGGTAAAAAAATTTATTTTTATCTTTTTTTTGTAATTAAGAAATTCACATGAATCCTCTGAAAATTAATTATATCCTTTAATTTTAATTTTTATTAATTTTTACCTTTTTCACTTTTAATTTTTTTAAGTTTAATTTGTTTTTTCAATTTTATCTTGGGTATTTTATTTTATTTTTTTATTCAATTTTAATTTTTATTCTTTTATTTGCTATTTTTTTCATCTTTTTTTTATTTAGTATTTTATTTCATTTACTTTTTTTAATCCAGATTTAATTCTTATTTTTTTATTGATTTTTTATCCCTCAATATTTTAATTTTTTATTTGATTTTGGTCTTCATTCTTTTCATTTTCATTTTCTTATCCTTCTCTTGATTTATTTATTTTTATTTAGTTCCTGATTATTTTTATTTATTTATTTTTATACCAAACCAATTATTTTTTTAAATTGATATCTGTTTTATTTTTAATTTTTTTCATGATTAGAAATTTTACTTCCTAATATTTTTATATGTTCGTCTCTAAAAGGTTATATCGGTCTCATGATAAGAATTACTATTTTATAATATTAATATGATTTAAGTTTAATTTTTTTGGGTCTTTAATTAAAAATATTATTTTTATTATTTGACTTTTAATTATTAAATTTTGAGCTTTGTAATTTTTACAAGTTCATCTCAATCCTATAT
>SRLM01000456.1:510371-612288 GCA_015708895.1 Populus ilicifolia
ACAAGTTAATCAAATTAATATGTATTTATCCAGGTTTTTTCCTTTAAAGTTTTTTTTAATTTATTTTTTTAGTTTTACAATTTGAAACGATTTTTTAGACCTTAAGCTTAATTATTATTATTATTATTTATTTTTACATAATTATTTTAATTTTATATCTTAGATTACATTCATTTAACTCAGATTAAGTTAAGTTATTATTATCTAAACATCTTTTTATATTAAAAAAAATTAACCTAGACTATAGCATAAACGCACTACATCTATGTAGTTAAATGTAAATGCCATCAAACTATCTTATGATTTTTTACCACGACTTTTCATAATATGTTAATATATATTTGTAGTTGGGAGACTTACCGTAACGTCCCATACTATTTGATATTTGATAGTTGGAAAACTTAGGTGCGAAGATTTGATTCATTAAATAATGAATTTTATTCAAAAACAAGTGGAAGAATTGAGTAGACTGAGAATTTGGCACCACCGACAAAGAAAGAGTTTACAATACTTCTTAAATATTTAAACTGGTCTTTACATGTAATTATTATTATTATAAATGTCTAGATTTAGCTTAATTAATTTTAAAATTAATAATTATATAAATTTTCAATAATTCTAAAATCTCTGGAACTCAAACTAATAATTCTTTAAAAATAAACTCAACATTTAACTAATTAAACTATTTATTTTTTTATTTTTATTAATCTATACTAACAGCATTTGTCATTTCATTATAATAATAAATAGTGAAATGTTAAGTTTTTTTTATTCTGGCACTCATGATTTTTAAAGATTAGTTTAATTATTTTTCAACATTAAATTTATTAGATACTAAATTTTATAATTTGTTTTAATTTTTTTATAGAGTTATTTTAGTATCTTGACTTTGATCATGAGTATTATGAGTAGCCATGTTAAATTAGGTTATTTTTTATTTATTTATTTATCAATATTTTTTTAACATTGAATTAATTAAAAATTAAAATTTATAATTTTTTTAATATATTTTCCATGTGATTACCATTATTTTATGAGCTAAGTCACAAGTTTTATAGATCAACCAGCTTAACTTAAGTTTTTTTTATTGATTTTTTTTTAATTTTATTCTTTGATATTAAAATTAATTGAGAATTATACTTTATATTTTATTTTATTTTTATGTAGTTATCCTAGTATCTTAATCTAAGTTCGTGAGATTAACCCTAGTTGATTCAGGTTATTTTTTTATCTTTTTGTTTTTTTCAATTCAATCCTTCGACACTATATTGATTGATAATTAAACTTCATATTATTTTTTATTTTTTTATATGAGGTTATACAATCTTATGGCCTAAGTCGCTAGTTAGGTTGGTTAACTTGATTTTTTTTCTTTTTTAGTTGATGTTTTCTCATTTTTGTCTTTTAATACTATATTTTTTGATAATTAGATTTCATGATTTATTTTGGTTTGTGTTCTATGAGGTTAGGCTAGTCTCATGACTTATGTCACAAATTTGGTTGGTTGACTTGAGTTGTTTTTTTTTAAATTATTTTTTTTATTTCATCCTTTAATACTAGGTTAATTGATATTTGAGCTTCATAATTTGCTTTCCGTGTGATTATCTTAATCTCATTATCCAAGTTTGATATATTAATCCCGGTTAACTTGATTTTTTTTTTATTTTTTTTTAATTTTATCTTTTAATATTTTGATTGATTAAAAATTAAGTTTAATAATTTTTTTATTTGCTTTTTATAGAGTTGTTGAGATCTCATAACTTGGATAATAGATTTTATATTTTAATTCGAGTCGATCTAAGTCAATTTAATGTTGCATGTATATTTTAAAAAAGCTGTCATTTTATTATTTTAATTAAATTATATTTTTATTAATCATCCGAATTATCTTTAAACCTATTAAGTTAATAATATCAATCCCTATATAAGTTTAATTTTTTTCGCTAAAAAAACATATTAACAATACTTGCAAATTTACTTTACATGTGCTAGGTGGGAAGAATTTAAATATTTAATTATAATTTTTTAGATATTTAGTAAAACACCTAGTATTTACTAGTTCTAAGTACAATTTGAATTTTTCTCATTTTTTTTATTTTTCATACAGTGCATACTATTTTCTTTTTTTAATTAAATAAAAAAGACAGCCTTCCCAAAAAAAATCGATGTAATTTAATGATTTGAACTTGAGTAATTTTTATTTCTTTTTTCCTTTTCTAAAAGATAAAAGAAACCATTTTTGTATAAATAATTATCCCCTGCATCGCTTTGTTGGTTATTGCCATTATTCCCCCCCTTCTCTCATAAATGTTTCTTCCTGAGATCTCTTGAAACTTTCATGGTTTAGGATGGCGAGAAAAAAAAACATTTGACTTATTTTGCAAGTTCAAGTACACTTGAGCACATTGGATCACCTCCCCGGTGCCTAACATCTTACACAGCAAATCAGATCGTGCCACGTTTCATTATAAAATCTTTATACTTTTTGGCCGGTCAGCTGCCCTTATCGATATTGCTGCTCAGCTTTTGAACAGCTTCCAAGAAAAGAAATCAATAGTTCAACGGAACACATGAGGGCCCGTTTGTCTCTCTCTGTCTTTCCAAAATATTTTTTAAAAAATTAATATTTTTAATTAATATATTTTTTATATTTTCAAATTATTTTGATACACTATATTAAAAATATTTTTTTAAAAATAAAAAAATTATCAATATATATTTTAATATAAAAAAATTATTTTAAAAATAACCACCCCTAAATAAATCTAATTTGGCTATGACCTTCATGTTGATATAGTTTTTACAAGCTTCTCCGATCATAAAAGTTGCTACAGAATATGCTTCAAGAACGGTCACCACGTTTGGTATTATTTTCATCAACTTTTCTAACACTGTCGCGCATAATCTCAGAAATTTGGGAGGTGTTTGAGGGTTAGATAATAATTGTATTTTAAAGTATTTTTTGTTTAGAAATATATTTAAATATATTTTTATTTTTTTAACATTATTTTTATATTTATTTAAAAATATTAAAAAAATTAATTTTCAAAATAAAACATTTTATTAAAAAAAAACATTTCTAAAACACATAAAATACTGCCTGCTAATTCAAATTGGCAGATAAAGCACTAAGTTGAAAGCACCACCTAGTTTTTAGTAAGCTTATCATCGGGCTGTACATGGTCATACGTCCAAAACTCGACTTTGTATTATTATTAAGGGCTTTTTCTTTTTTATTCTGGTAAATATTATTTTTTATTTGAAAACATATTAAAATACTATATATACATTTTAAAAAATATTTTTGATATTATTATATCAAAACGATTAAAAATATTTATATTTTTAATTTAAAGTTAAAAAGATATTTAGTTTTTTTAAAATATAATTAGATTATAATATCAAATAAAATCTAAAACAAAATCAAAGTTTGTCAAAACTAGTGGATAGGTAAAGGGCAACCTTTTGTGTCCCTCCCCATTTTATTTTCCAAGGAAATTGACTATAACACTAGAGATTAAGTACCCATCTAATATATATCTCATATCTCGTTTCAAATGGAAATTGGATAAAATTTGATTTTTTATTTTAAATTATTTTTTTATTTTTAAATCATTTTAACATACTGATGTTGTTAAAATTAATTTTTTTTAAATAAAAAATATTATTTTAATATATTTCAAAAATAAGAATAACAAAAAAAAATCCAGTGACTTCCGATTACTCCCTGGAACAAATGTGGCCGGTACCGGTCCCTCTCCTGGCGAAGTAGATGGGACGTATTCACATCTTAAACTAGACTTTTTTGCTTGCCTGATGCTGCAGGGCAATTCTCTGAACCTCTTTTTATTTGTATTAGCTGGTAACACGTATACTAAAAATTGTGGTGTGCAAGTTGTCTTGCCCTTTCTCGTGTTGTACATCAAAATAGACCTCATTCTCTTGGTATATGGGTTTTTCTTTCTTGATTTTTTTTAACCTATTTTCACTGTGAATTGTAAGTACATGTGAGGAAAAAAAAGCTTATTAAATAAAAAAACTAAAAATACTGAAACATAAAAAAAACTGATTAGAATATTTAAAAATATTTTTTTCAAATAAAAAAATAAAAAATAAAATTAAACCTAAATCGAGCCTAATTGAAAGTTACAAAAAAAACCTCAAAAAAATAACAAAACCACACCAGAACCAAACCGAATCGAAACAAGTCGGTCGAGTTTCAGTTTTTAATATAAACTAACAAAACAAACTAAAATCGGACCTTTTGAACCGATTTTGATTTTATTTTTTATATTTTATAAAATATTAGTTTGGTTGTGTTTATAAGTAAAAATTAAATCAAACAAAAATAATCACTCCTTTATACAAGTTGTTTTGGCCTTTTCTCCTTGGGATCTATGGTCTATGGTTAAGGGGTTTGGATCCTCTTTTACCTTTTGGTCGCTTATTCATTTCATCTACTAGCTTTGAGTCAATTTTTTTTTTTTAATATGGATGTTCGAGTGTAAAAGAACAAGTCAAAAAGCAAAAGCATGCTATAACAACCATCAAATCTGCAAGAACTTAGCCATCCAATATTCAAAGTTTGAATTCAACAAGATTGTATCTACTATTTAAATTTCAAACTATCAGATATACATGCACTTATGTAGGATAACAGTTAGCATTATCATTTATTTAAATCCCTTGTGCATGCAAACTAAAGACAATGAAGAAAATACAAGATAATATTCACATATTTTCTCTCTGAATTCTACAACTTTATATGGTATCAAAGCCCCTAAAAAGACAAATGTCTTTGCTTCTCTAAATTTTAAATGGCATTTTCATCATCCTCAAACTCTACTGCTCCTACAACTGTCTCAACCCCCTCCAATCTCCCACTCACCATTACTGTTAAACTACACTCCTCTAATTATCACGTGTGGAAAGCTCAAGCTTTGTCATACTTTCATGGTCATGATCTTTATGGCTATCTTGATGGCACGATCTCCATTTTACCAAAAGAAATTGACTTCTCTAACTCCACCATAGGTATCCTTCAAAAAAATTCCTAATCCACTATATCACCAGTGGCTTCGTCAGGATTCCTTAATTCTAGCCACCATCAATTCCTCCCTAACTGAAGATATACACACTCAAGTCACGTCCTACACTACCTCACGTGAGGTATGGCTTGCACTTGAGCTCAAATTCTGCTTCTTTTTTCATGCTAAAGTTATCCAAATTCAAACTCAGTTAGCAAATGCTAGGAAAGGTGCTATGACAACTAATGAATTTTTCCTTTCTGTCAAGCAAATGGCTAATGAACTTGCCCTTGCTAGATAGCCTCTAATAAATGATGATATCATCACTTATATTCTTACTAGACTTGGCTAGTCAGGGGTATGATTCCCTGGCCTCCACCATTTCCTCACGGCTTGATCCTGTCAGTTTAGAGGAAATCTTTTCTTTGCTTCTCATATGTGAATCATAGATTGATCATAATAATCAACCATTTCCTGCTTTTGCCAACTTGGTCAACACCCAACCCCAGCAATTCCATCGCCAACTTGGAACCTTTCAAAACTCAAATTGTTATCGGGGTAACTATCGTGGTTGAGGATGTGGAGGATGTTCTCACTTTAATGATTCTAACGACTTATCATCCCTTATATATTAGGTATGCTTCAAATCAGGTCATAGTGCTCGCAAATGCTATCATCGCTTTGATTTATCTTATCAGGCTCCACCCAATTTCAAAAACCAACCACAAGCTCTACTTGCTACACACTATGTGAAACTAGACAAAGAATGACATTCTGATATAGTAGCCACTCATCATCTCACTAATGACATGAACAATTTCCATATTTCTCATGCAAGCCATGACACACAAGATAATGTTCAGGTGGCTAATGGTGCAGGTCTGGAAATTATACACAGTAGCACTTCCACCTTATCTTCTCCATCTAAATCATTTATTCTTAATCAAATTCTGCTTGTTCCTGATATTTAAATTTTTTTATTATCCGTTCACTATTTTTGTTTAGACAATAATGTTTTCTTTGAGTTTCATGCCTCTTTCTTCATTGTGAAGGACTACTTGGGGAATATCTTACATCGCGGTCCCCTCAGTAATGGACTGTATAACTTCTTAGCTTCCTTAGCTCATCTTCAGCTGCAAGCTTTCTTTAGTGTTTATGTGTTTTCCCAAATCTAGCATCGTTGTCTTAGACATGCTTCATTTCTTGTTATCAATAAAGTTATTTCTTTACCAATTCCACATAAAACTTGCCTTATTTGTTCTGATTGTCAGTTGGCCAAGAGCCATACCATGCCCTTTATAAAAGTGCATGTTGCTGTTTCGCAACCTTTAGAATTAATATTTTTGGATGTTTAGGGGCCAACTTTTACATTTTCCACTTCTGGTGCACATGATTATATTAGTTTTTTGGATGGTAGCACTAACTTTTTATGGTTTTTTCCATTAAAACTCAAATCTAACACATATCAAACCTTTCTCACCTTCCAAACTGCTATCGAATGCTAGTTTGGCAGCAAAATTAAAGCTTTTCAAAGTGATTAGAGAGGAGAATATCATAACTTAAATAGATATCTACACAATCAAGACATTAGCCATTGCATAACCTGTTACTATACATATCAACAGACTAATGCCATTAAAAGGCATCATAGGCAAATTATTGAAATTGGACTAGCCCTACTTGCTCACTTAAATTTGCCTCAAATGTTTTAGGAAGATGCATTCTTAACTGCAACCTTTCTTATAAATAGACTTTTCATTCCAATCTTAAATTATAAATCTCCATATGGAATGGTTCATCATAAAAAACTTGATTATAATTTTTTACGCACCTTTGGATGTGCATATTAGCCCTATTTACGTCCATATAATCACCATAAACTTGATTTTTGATCCAAAAACTATATTTTTATTGGGTATAATATTAGTCATCAAGGTTATAAATGTCTAGATGTATCCACAGGCAATTTTTATTTCCCGTCATGTTGTCATTTATGAAAATCTCTTCCTATACACAACACCAAAATCTTCCAATCCTTCGTTTACAACTATTTATGTTACTCTACCATCTAATCTTAATTTATCTTTTACAAGTTCCTTTTTTTCTACAGGTGCCACTCCTCAATCTACTACATCGAACACTCTACACGTGGCCTCTTCATCTAGTCTTCAACCTGATCCACGTGGTCTCTTCATCTAGTCCTCAACTTGATCCACGTGGTCTCTCTCCATCCAGTTCTTAACCTGATCACTGTGTTTGTTTAATCTCTTCAACACTAAATTTTAACGAGTCTTAACATATTAATCCTCCATCCCAAATTTTTTTATCCTCTGCCTCTACTCCACCAATATAAAATTTACACCTAATGACTACAAGAAGCAAAAACAACATCCATAAGCCAAAGTTACCATCTGATTCCCACGTCAAATATCCCATTCCTAAAGCTTTTCTAACTATAATCCAAACACCAGAGATAGAACCAATTTGCTACATAGAGGCTATTAAGCATCCTTATTGGTGAACTGCTATAAACATAAAGTTTGATACTTTACTGCATAATGGAACTTGAAATTTAGTTCCCAAACCATCCACTGCTAATATAGTTGGATATAAATGGTGATGGTGACATTTACAAATTTAAAGTAAGACTTGTAGTCAAAGGTTTCTATTAACAAAAAGGTGTTGATTTTAGTGAGACATTTAGTCCTATAATAAAACCAACCACAGTGAGATTGGTTCTATCATTAGCTGTTTCATGTGGTTGGCCTTTTTGCCAAATTAATATTCAAAATTCATTTCTACATGGTCACCTACATGAAGATATTTACATGGCTCAACCTTCTGATTTTGTTCACTCTTAGTTTCTAAACCATGTTTGCAAACTGGAAAATTCTCTTTATGGTCTTCGTTAAGCACCACAAGCATGGTTTTCATGTTTGACAGATAAGATCCAATCTATTGGTTTTATTAGAAGTCAGACTGATCACTCCCTCTTTGTTTATCATCACAATTCCATTCTTATTTATTTTTTAATTTATATCGATGACATAATCATAACTAGTAGTGATATTGGTTCTATCAACCGAGTGATCACATTATTATAGGGTGACTTTGCAGTGAAAGATATTGGTAAAATAAGCTTTTTTTTTTTTTTTAACCTTAAAGCTATTCACATGCTGTATTTGTTTCATTGCAAACACAAAAGCTAGAGGAAAACAAATGCAATATAAGTAGCCTTTTCCCTTTATTATTAATGAAATTTTAAATAAATGAAGATGACTGCTATTATATTATTATTTTTTCTTATTTTTCTTTATCAATATAACACTCCAGCAATTAATAATTTAATTAAAACTAGTTATTTGATACATGCTGCAAGTTGAATAGTTTTTTTATAATAAATAAATAAATATGCAAGATTTTCAAATGTTTTTTTTTTGAAAGGATCTTAATCATAAATCAAATGGCCTATGCATTCATTTAATTACATAAATTGAGAACCATTTTATGTCAATAAATGAAAAAAAAATATTAATATGTTTATTCAACTCATCCCCTTAGTGGTTGATTTTTTTTTCTAGTGTAAGAGAACTAAAGTGTAAATGTTATTAATGTAGTTTTTTGACTTTGAGTAAAAAATATAATTATGAAAAAAAAAGTGAATGCTTATATATAATAAAATATAGTGAATATCGTATGCATTAATAAAAACATATAAGATCTTAGCTGATTTTTAACATAGTAAAAAATGGAATGATATTTCGGTTTCTATAGTAAAACATCATTTTTTTAGTCTTTTTATAATAATTTCTAAAAAAAATGCAAAGAAAAAAAATCTATTTTTTTCAAAAAGAATGAAGAATAAATATTGCAAGTGTAATGAATAAAAAATATTTTTTTTCAAAAATAAATATAAAAAAAAACTAAAAGAATATTACAAAAAAATAGTGATATATATGAAAGAGTAAAAGGATAAATGTGCCAAGTACAAAGAAAATGATAAAAGACAATTATTTTTCTAAAACAATTACAGATTTTCCACCATTACAATATCTGCAACAATAAAAAAATTTAGAAAAATAATACAATTATGCCATTTCTACATTAAAAGACAATTTATTTTATTATGTATTAATTATTTGACTAGTTCTTTGCTATGAGTCGAATAATTTTTTTTGATGAGAAAATAAATATACAAGCTTTTCTTAAAAAAAATCCAAATCACAAATAAAAAAACATATTTATATTTTTAATTTTAATTAAATAAATTACAAATAATCTATGCTAATAAATATAAATAAATTATTCAATTCATCTCAATGCAAATTGAATATTTTTTTTATCGTAAAAGGATTAATGTATAGTGTAAAATTATAAATATGTTAAATATAAAAAGAAAAACAAAAAATTATAGATTTCCCACTATTATAATACCCTCTAAAATAAAAAAATTAGAAAAATTTAATAACATGTTATTTCTATATAATTTTCTTTTAGTATATGCATAATAATAATTAGATTATTCTAATAAAATGTTACGGTTTTACTTTTAAGTGAGCATTTGAGAACGCAGTGTAAATTGTATTCCTAAAAAAATCAAATTTTTTTTATTAAAATTTAATATATTTTGTATATTTTGAATCATTTTAATATACTGTTGTTAAAAATAATTTTTAAAAATAAAAAAATATTATTGGCATATATTTTTACATGAAATATTATTTAAACAATAATTACAATCATACTATCAAACAGACTCTAAAAGTGAAGCTCTAACCTCTCTTTAAAAGAAATCCTTCCTCCTTTGGGATACAAATAATTTTTTTTGAAATTTTTTTATTTGCATAGTCTAATTATACTAATAATAAAAGAAAAAAAATGCTTTTTGAAAAATTCTTTTTTTATATGTTGGACCGTGTTTTTTAAAGTTTTTTTTTAATTTTAAATTAATTTTTTAGTGAGTTTTTAATTTTAAATTATTTTAATGGGTTGATTTTAAAAATAAATTTTTTAAAATAAAAAATATTATTTTAATATTTTTTTTAAAAATATTTATAAAAATAACCATTATTGTTCACGTAAACCACCACAAAAACTTTAAAACATTTAGATATTTTCTACTATTCTTTTTAAAAAACTCTAAAAATTTTGTTCCTTTGGAATGGATTTCAAATTCCCTAATGTTTTCAAGTTGTAGATTACAAAAGCATTATTTCGGCTTTTTTAATTATTTTTCCTCGTAAGATAATTCTTCCCAACTACTCTTTCATTCGTGATTGTAGTTCATCAGTCCTAATGCCTATATTTATGAAATAATCAATAAAGTCATGATATTACATGTTAAATTAAAATAGTAATAATAATAATAAATTAAAATTAAAATTAAATTAAAATGCTAAGGCTGGAAAATATGGGTTTCATGTGGGCTTGCTTTTAGTCCACCTGCACAGTTTGCTAAGAGCCGGAGGTTCATACATATAATCCATAACCAAACCTTCTTGACCTGTCCATCCGTCCCTAACAGCAATGAACTGTTTAAGCAGGAGGCTCATACTAAAACCTCCCTTGCACTCAAATCTTACCCTTAATTTCCCTTCTATCAATGTCCCCTTTTACTCAAAACGCATTTCCATTCACCAGAAAAGAAAATTGTCTGCCAACACTGCCATTGCATCCTTAGTGCAGTATCCCCTTTCAGGTACCTTTTTTTTCGTGTTCTTACAGTCTAAATATGATGCTGAAAATATTAGTTATTGTGTTATGATGTAATTTTGCAGGTGCTGAGGAGGATTTGGTGGGTTATGTTTTTGGGAAGAAGAAGGCAACTGAAGTAGCCCATTTGTAGCTACTTCTCTGTTAACTTACTTGAATTTGTCTATTTTGTTGTTGTTTTGTTTTTATGGTTTTAGTTATTCATTGTTTTAGTAAATGAGTATAAATTTTGAAACTTTGACGAACCTGTTTATGATTTCTTAAGTTTTTAAGTAATTTCACTTCTAGCTACTTCATTTGTCTAGTTGTTTGCTTTATTATTTTCATGGTTCTGGGTATTCATTAGTTTAGAAAATGAATATAAAGTTTGATTCTTTTGAAAACACTTGATGATTTCTTACACGAGTGTTTTGGTTTTCAGTTTTTGTTAATTCTTTTGGCTTTTTTTTTTTTTAAATTTAGGATATGGAAACGTGTTGTTCAAAATGGTGACACTGTTATAGATGCTACTTGTGGCAATGGTTATGATACCTTAGCCATGCTGAAAATGGTGGCCGATGAATCGGGCAGGGGTCGTGTTTATGGGATGGACATACAGGGAGATGCTTTAAAGAGTACTTCTTCTTTGCTGGATGAAAGTGTCACGTTGAAGGAGGTAATTCTATCACGTATTTAATTTACCACTTGTCTGAAATTCCTATTATGTATTTCCATTCACCAATCTTGGAACTCACAATTAAAGATTGAGACTTCTAATTTTTATGGCCAGAATTTCAGTTTTAATGATTAGAGACTTGAGGTAGCAATAGAATTCCAGGGGTGCTAATCCTGCATCTCATAAGGTCCATGTTAACCTCTATGATGCTTTATCCAGCCATTTATGGTTGTATGGCTCAATTTATTTATTTATTTTTTAAATTCAACATGTGATTCGAATTCCAGGGGTGCTAATCCTGCATCTCATAAGGTCCACGTTAGCCTCTATTTTATCCAGCCATTTTGGTTGTATGGCTCAATTTATTCATTTATTTTTTAAATTCAACATGTAATTTGTTTGTTGTTAGTGTTTTGATCTTTGAAAAAGCAGAAAGCTTTGATCCTATTGTTCGAAGAGGTTATTTTGATTATCTATACTCATGTAGTCCTTACTGAAACTTAATGTGTGCAGAAAGAACTTGTGAAGCTCTTCTCCATCTGTCACAGTAGAATGGAAGAAATTGTTCCTGAAAATAGCCCTGTAAGGTACTTCCTGCCACTCGAGTTTCTCTTACTCTTGACTTTTCATGTGTAGGTTTTAGATATAGATTGTCGAGGCTAGTGATTTCAAGTTTTGCTTCTATTTGATTTACTTATGCCTCTGAAGTTCCCTTTACTTGCTTTGCTTTTCAGTGAGCCTTTTTTCTTACATAGTTGGAATATATGATGCGCCTGAACCTAATCTGATTAGGAATCAAAGATCAAAGGAAGACAGAATTTCTGGAAAGAGCCTAAAACAAGAGCCCTAACCATGCTTTATTATTGGACAATTTATTCTCTAATTATATGCCTCTCCAAAAAGGATTACAACCCTTCAAAATATGTATGAAACAGACTCTTACAAGAAAGGAAAATCAGAATCCCTAAACGGATAGGAGAAATAAAAACAAAATCTGAAATTAAGGCTAAAGATCTGAAATTAAACAAAAAAATAAATAAAAACAAATCAAACAGTAACTTCTAGGCCTTTTTAGAAGGCCTTCCTGATGTGAACCAACAAAGTGGGCTTCCCTTCTTAGAACAAGGCATGTAGAATCTCTTGACAAATTTTGAATGTGATCTAATGGTCCGATTGAAAGTTATGGGATTTTTAGTTAGTTAGGTTGTTTGGCTCAATCATGCCTCTTTTTGAGCTTAGATCTATTCTACTAGTCCAAAAATATGTCTTTTAGGTTTTCCACATGGTTCAATGGCAACAAATTTGCATCCATCTGCTCAAAGCTCCCCACATTAGTATATCTCCAATTTGAATAAATAACACTTCATCTGTACTCTATACTCCCATTGAAGTGATTTAATTCCTTTCGTTCTTCTAGGCTTGTTGCATTCAACTTAGGGTACCTTCCAGGAGGTGACAAAATGATAACCACGGTTTCAGAAACAACACAATTGGCACTGGAGGCTGCAAAGAAAATGTTAATTCCTGGAGGGCTGATCAGTTTAGTAGTGTATGTGGGGCATCCTGGTGGAATGTAAATTTCTTGCTGGACTTTTTTCTTTTCATTTTGATATGATTTCTGCATGTGCTATATGATTTTCTGCCCTTGACAAGTCATGTTTTGCTCCATATAGTGCTGCACCATGTTGTGAACCTCTTAAAGTGTTCAACTTTGCATGACTTGGAACTTGCAAGTATTCTCTTTCAACCTGATATTGTTTGTGTTTTTTGTATAAATCTATTATTTTCACTGTCAAATGAAGTTTATGGATGGAGGATGAACCCATTCACAACTGTCTGATATAGCACTCAAATATCTACAGTGTCTTGTTTCTTGATATTGTTCATTTTCTCTTTCCTTTTCTGGGAAATATTCTAGAATTAAATCATAGTCCCTTCTCACTGATGTATGCTTTTATCGCGAGGGTCATATGTTTCTTTCTGTTTAATCTTGAACTGATGTGTGAGATTTATCTTTTGCATATGCCTTCCAGGGAAGAACTGGAGACTGTTGAAGCTTTTGCTTCTGGATTATCAGTTGATAATTGGATCTGCTGCAAGTTCCAGGTGTTAAACCGACCTTTAGCTCCCGTACTGGTTCTCATATTCAAGAGGTATCATGGTGAATTACATATACCTTAGTAGCTTTAGAATTTGATGTTTTCTGAGACAAATTTCTTCTGTCATTTTTCTTTCTTGATAAAAATAGTGACTCTACAAGGTCCTACTAAAACTTTGAATATGGATGGATTCCTCACAGAGAGGTAGCTGAAACACAATCAGGTTCTGCGTTTTGGACCAATCTTCTTGCAGAAGGAAGCCTACGCGAAGGGTGATTACATCATGAGGTGAACAGCCAATCTGAAACCCACCACACCAGTAGTTCCGGAGCATGTTTGCTTTTTGTACCCAATCCATTTGCCACCATGACTGCCACTGGATATTTTGTGGACGATCTTAGTCCCATGAAAAACATGGTTACAAAGGAAACACTTGTGCGTGTGTATATCGGTGGATTAGTTTAGACGCTCTAGTCATTCAAAAGTCAAATTGCTTAGTTCGTAGGTGTTTTTTTTTTTTTTAATAAAAAAACTGACCATTTTATTCAGATTTTAACGTAAAATATTTGCCATAACGAAAAAGAAAAAAGAGCCAAGGTCAAACGTAAGGAGGAACTGGAGACGTATGATATGATTTTGTTTTCCCAGTATAAAAGTACAATAAGGAGAACTTGATAAACGATCGCGATGGGACTCGAACCCACAATCTCCCGCTCCGGAGGCGAGCGCCTTATCCATTAGGCCACGCGATCAGTTGTGATTGAAAGCACATACTCTATATATATGTATTTTAACATTTTGTATTGCAAAGACAACGTGGCTTCTAGTTTGATAAATACTAGTTTGTGTATCAGCGCAGCGCTGGAGGGGATAAATTTTATTCTTAAATGTTATTATTATTCAATTTGAAAATTCAGTTATTTTGATTTTTTTTCCATCAAGATTATTTTTTTATTATCATATATCTTGTTTATTTTAAAGAACATATGGTTCTTAATTAGAATAATCGTTTCTCTAAAAAAATTTCATAATTGTTTAAACAAGTTAAAAAAATTAAAAAAGTATTTTTTTATATTTTATATATGATTGAAGGCTAAAAAAAATTATAAATGTGATAAAAATATTTTTAAAATTTATTTAAAAATTACAAAAAATTGAATGAGGTTCTGACAAACCATTTATTTTTAATATTATTATTTTTATATTAGAAACATAGTATTTGAAAAAAATATTAAAATTTCAATAAAAATTTACAATAATATTTAAGAACCATACCAAAACTAAAGAGTAACTGAAGTTGATAATGTTTTTTTTTCTTGAATTGTGAAAAAAGCATAAAAAATAAAAGGAAAAAAAAACAAAAAAAACTTAAAAAACATATACAGTTAAGGAAAAAAAATAGAAAAAAACTTAAAAAACTCAAAAAATCAAGAAAAAAAATACAGAAAAAGGCTAGGCCTAACTCCTATTTTATAAAGCAAATGTCATTTGTCACATTAATAAAAATATCATCTGAAATTGCCTAATCTTAAATCCTATATGTTAACCAATTAAATAATAACATATACTTGTTATCAAAACATTTAAATAAATATATTAACTTACATTACTAGTTATATGAAAAATAAAAACAACATAAAAATATTAAAGTTATTTTATATTAGTAGTACATCTATAATGCAAGTTTATACATATGAAGAAAAGGATAGATAAGTGTCCTAAACTTGGAGGTCACTGATTTGAATCTCACAAATCTTAAGGTTATTGAAGACTTACATGGTTGTTAACTTTAAGGTTTGTAGGATTAGTTGAGACGCACGTAAGCTGATTCAACATCTATGTTAATTAAAAAAAATACAAATAAATTTCTGTTTGTTTCCAAGAATTTAGCTTCATTATCTTTAAATCCTACAATTTTATAGTTTGATTGTTGGAAGCGTATATTTTCTTTCTAAAAAAGGGGAAAGAAATTGAAGTATTTCCAAATACAACTGATAATTCATCAGCAGAAATAATCAAAAATAAAAGTTAGCATGATATAAAAATTGAAGTTTAGTTGGTTACTAGTCTCAAACTTTCCCTGTTTTAGTTTTTGTTTCTCCCATATTTTTTGATACTACTAAAAGATTGATATCCTCTCCCAAGTACATGAGTGTCGAAATAATAAATAACCCAGTAAGACCGGGATCGAACCACATGGAGGTTAATTGTATAAATTATAGATGACAATAATATAACAACAATAACAATAATAATAACAATAACAATAATAATAGTAATAGTAGTAGTAGTAGTAATAATAATAATAATAATAATAATAATAAGAAGAAGAAGAAGAAGAAGAAGAAGAAAAAGATGAGAACTTTGAGATAAAATATTAATGTAAGGATTAAACAATGATAATAACAAATGCCAAGGTTAGAAGTTTCACTAATGGTATGTCAAACAAGTATAGTATAAACTCTTATTATTCAATTGGAAACCACATACAAAGGAGGTTTCAATCAGATTATAAATTGTTAACATGATCATATTAGTTATCTTATTCGATTAATGCTAATACTTATAAATCTCGTCAGACATTCATGATTATAACTTATATTAACATCAAATTAAGTTCTTTTCATAGTTTAACTGTCGGTTATACCATACAGTATGTGCTATGAGAGTGCCAAGTATTTGTTGTCCCAAGTTTTATACAACATAAATCTAGATTAGTCATTTAACAAGCAAAATATTAAAGAATGAACAAGATAACAAATACAAAACATGTTAGTATCAAATATTAAAGTTCATATTGAGTTTATATTGTACTTATTCTTACACCATTAGTGTAATCTTTTCACTTTGACATAATAAACTTAGCTAAACATAATGAAAGAAAGAAAGAAAAATAATAAACAAAATAAGAACATCAATAAGGTAAAAGTTAACTAAGTAAATGAAAGGAAATGAAAGGCATAAACTTGATATTAATGAAAGCAAAACATAACCATTATAAAAAATACAAAGAGAGAAAACGAGAACATGATCTTGATCTAGAAACCAAGATGCTTAAATGCATGGCAAATACCTCTTTTAATAGGCCAAAATTGAAAACTATTGATTTGATGACTAATTGATGAGTGGGTGACTGATTCTTGACTTGGTGACAATCTTTTTCTTCTCTTGTTTGCCAAAAATATCATTGAGAATGTCAAAATTAGAACCACTTAAAAACATGAAAGTTGTAGGAAATTGTCTCAGATTTCTTGTGTAAAAAATTGAGATCATTTGAGCTTCTAGAATGCTAGATATGGGCCAAACACTGAATAGTGCTCGGGCTGGAGGACAGATTCAGACTTCTTTGTTGTTGCTTCAATTTGGACTTGAAAATGACATTTTTAAATCTTAGGCTCCATATAAAAGTTATAGGCCTATCTCTTACCTTTCCATTCATATAAAGTAGACTTAAATCTGAGATCTAAAGCTCCAGATATGACCTAATTACGTAACAGTGTTTTGGTTTGGACTGCACCGACATCTCTTTTCTAAGTTTGGCCATCTCTCTATTCTTTCAATTTCAGTTATTAAATTCATCAATCAATGCTTTCATTTATGTGATAGGCTTGTATTTAGATTAAATATTTACCATAAATTAAAGATATCTTATATTATTCAATATGTTATTATAAAACATGCTTTAATTAAGGAGTTATTCATACTTTAAAATGCAAAATGATGATATAAAACCTTGATAAGAGTGCACTTTTAAGTACTAATCACACCCCCCAACCAACTTATTACTAGTCTTTAGTAATTAAAACGTTAAAATAAAGAAACAATTTGCAAATCAACATATAGTTATGGGTCTTTACTTGAAAGAAAATAAAATTCTTGTTCTAATGTTTAAGGTTGACTTTCTTGGGTTGAGATTTTTTTTCTTTTTCTTTTTCCTTTTTAAATATATATACATGTAACTTAAAACACAATACATCTTTAACCCATGTAATGAGCTTTTAGCTAATGACTCCCAAACCAATTAGTCTTAGGGTATTAGGTGTTGAGACACCTTTGCGAGCTTAATAACTTGAGTTGCAAATACTGATACGTAGATAATGCAATGTTTAATTCTCTTAAACTTTTCTCCTCAACACATGTAATAAGCGTTGAGCTAATAGCTCTCAAGTCAGTTGACTTTAGGGTATTAGGTGTTAAAACACCCCTTCGGGCTTAATTGCTTAGGTTAGGGAGGCTACAAAACCAAACTTATCTATATTTTCATTATCATCATTTTTTTTGTTTTTTTTCAAATTATATAATATCCTTTTCCTTTAGTTGTTACCTTTAACAGAGTACATAAATAATATAATAATCCAATGTGTAACGTACAATCATATGTTAAAGTATGTGTATGAAAATTAAGGTTTAAGAATAAATATTAAATGAGTATATGAGCAGAATTAAGTGATAATAATACGAGAGTTTGTAAACCTGAATATTTCAAGAAGTATTATAACAGACCTTGTTAAGAATGGTTACTAAGGTGCGTCTCAAGAGTTACTTTAACAAAAGAGCTCCTTTACCCTGCCATCCTAGTAATAATAATTTTGCACATGGTTTATGAAATAGAAAACATAGTTAGTTAATTTTTTTTGGAAAGCTACTACCCTCTCCCCCCAACTAAAATGAGATAAAAGACATTACCTAAAATAACAAACACTAACAAACCTGAAATATACTTAAACAAATATAAGAAACAATAAAACACAATAATAAAAGCAAAAGACATAATCATAAATGAAAACTCAAATCTAATTTAAGCTTTTTATGGCTTTCCTTAGATGATCAATTTATACGACTCATAAAGGGATCAATTACAGTAATGAAAGATTGTAGTTGGTCAATCAATTGTTCAGCAGTAGCAATAGAGATTATGATTTGTTGTACATAAGATGTTAGAAATTCCTATTCTACAACATGATCAAGAAAAAACAACAACTTATCATAGTAATCATTAACATTTAACAAACTTATGGGTTTATAGTGAATGTGTAGTTGGGCCCAAAATATGAAAGATCTCCTTCAATGTGCTTAAACCATTTGATAAGGTAATGAAGGCATCAACATGGCTAAACATTGCATTCATTCTAGCAGACATTATGGAGACCCATAATTCCTCTCTAATTATTTTTCCAATGATGTCCCCTTATACTAAAACTTTGGGGATGACCTTTAAAACTTGACTACCTCCTAAAAATATAGCTATTGACACACATAATATTAACCTAAGACTGCCTCCCCCATACGCTATATGAATTCTTCTCTCAACTAGCACCTGACCAAGATGATTTGCTAATTTTAAAAACTTCTTTTCTTTCCTAAGACTAGATCCACCAAAAAAATAAATATTTCTTATGTGATGACCTGAGAAACTTGCTATTTCTACACATTTCTATATTTATTGAATGTATGAGTTGAGTAGAAAAGAAAGGAAGAAAAAAAAGATTTTATAGATGAGAAATTAAAAAGGCAATTATACCACCTATATGTAGGCCAGCTGAAGTCTCTTTCTCATATATAAACACACACACACTCTCTTTCTCTTTATTTATTTATTTTTGAAAAAGCATGTTTATGTACAGGTAGTTGTGATTGTGGCTCATATCTTCCTTTAGTTTTACGTCCAAGAACAACTTAAACGTCCTCTATGGGTCAGGGATAGACTTCCCATTCAATTTTCTTAAAAAAATAGGGTTTTTTTTTGTCAGATTCCCAAGACTAAGTCAATCATATTTTTTATGAAAATGGGGCCATAAATCATGAATTGCACGATACACATCTCTACTAGGATGCGTTTTAAAAGTTAATAGAAGATTATCTAAAGACTTCTTACTTAGGCCATCTTTTATGAATTATATTTTATCTTCACGGTTTATAGATACCATTTCTAAAGAATGACATTGTGCATTACAAGTCCATCTAGCACATCGATGACAAACTTTCAGTCGTTTTGCACGAAGTTGCTTTGCAAAAGTGTTTTTACCTATTCCAAACATGTGTGAAATGAAGGAATTAAAGGACTCACCTGATAACCGGACCTTTGCTTCAATCAACCAGCGAATATCTTCAAGATTCCATGATTCATTAACAACTTCAATCTTGCACATCTAGCACGGTAAATTTTTGTAATCGCATTCTCAGGCAAAACGAGAAAATACTTTTTTAATTTTTCAATATTAGTGTCCATTTTCAAATGAGAATTGGAAGAGAGATTCAAAGAATTGCACAAACATATACACAGATATTAGTTATTATGGAAAACTGAAAGAACCGACTTAAGTCACAGAGTACTGTTGTCCGTCATTTGATCGAGGTGAGGGACACTAATAAAAATCACTAAAAAAAAACACAAAAAAAATGTGAGGAAAAAAGTCAATCTTTATATACAGGATCACCCAATTCAATAAAGTTACTTTCAACTGAAAAATTATCAAAGTAAACTTTCAAATGATATCCATTTACCTTAAAAACATTTTCATTCTATGGATTCTCGATATTACAAGCCCCATATAGATACACATGTTTACAATACAAGGACCGCTCCTTATTGATCTTAGTTTTCCAAGAAATAAATGCAGTTGAGAATTATAGAGCAAGACTTTTTAACCAACATTGAATGTTTTTCTAAGTAAATTCTTGTCATGAAACTCTTTGATTCTTGCTTTATGAATTCTTGAATTTTCATATGCATTATTTTTTATTTTCTCAAGCTCATTTATTTGTAATTTTCGCAGTTGACTAGCATCATCAAGATTTGAATTAAAAGCTTTAATAGCCCAATAATCTTTATGTTCAAGTTCTACGAGCAAGTGACAAGGTTTTCTATAGACTAGTTTATAAGTGACATACCTAATGATGTTTCATAAGTAGTTCGATAAGCTCAAAGTGTATCATTAAGTCTTAAAGACCAATCTTTTCTATTAGGGTTTACTGTTTTTTCCAAAATATATTTGATCTCCCTATTAGCAAGCTCTGCTTGTCCACTTGTTTGAGGGTGATAAGGGGTGACAACTTTATGTGTGATTCCATATTTCTTTATTAAAGACTCAAATGACTTGTTGTAGAAATGTGTTCCACCATTACTTATCATGACTGGAGAGATTCTAAATCGACTCAAAATATTTTTTTTTAAAATTTTTTATCACTATTTTGTGATCATTCTTTTGACTTAAAATTGTGTCTATCCATTTTGAAACATAATCTACTACGACTAATATGTACAAGAAACCAAATAATAGAGAAAATGGACCCATGAAATCTATACCCTAATAGTAAAAAATCTCAATGACAAGAATAGGATTTAAAGGCATCATGTGATGTTTTTAAATAGATCCCAACTTTTGACAATTTTCACAAGACTTGCAAAATACATGTGAGTACTTGAATATGGTGGGCTAGTGAAATCCACTTTGTAAGATTTTTGTTGTTGTCTTTCTTGATGAGAAATGACCCTCACATGCCTTAGAATGATAAAATTTAATGACACTACTTATCTCATTGTCAGGAATGTATCTTTAAAATATTTGATCAGGATAATATTTAAATAAATATAGGTTATCCCAATAGAAGTCCTTCAGTTCGTTTAAGAACTTTTTTTTTATCTTGGGTACTCCAATGAGCTAGCAATTATCCTGAAATAAGAAAATTGAGAATATTAGCAAACCAAGGTATTGTAGAGATAAAAAGTAAAGATTCATCTAGAAAGCAATCATCGATTGGTGTGGTGTCAGTTTTTGAACCTGTTGTTAATCTTGACAAATGATCTGGACAACATTTTCGGTGCCTTTTTTTTTATCTTTGATTATGATATCAAATTCTTGAAGTAACAAAATCTACCATACCAATCTAGCCTTAGAATCTTTCTTTGAAAAAAAATATTTTTATGTTGCATGATCACTAAAAACAACAACAAGTGAGCCAATAAGATAAGACCTGAATTTTTCACATGTAAATACCACTATAAGTAATTCTTTTTTAATAGTGGTGTAATTCATTTAAGGATTATTTAATGTTTTACTTGCATAGTAAATCATATAAGTTTTCTTATCTTTTTTTTATCCCAAAATAACGCCTACGACATAATCACTAGTGTTACACATTATTTCAAAAGATAATGACCAAGCAGTAGATTGAATGACAGGAGCACAAGTAAGCAAGTTTTTAAGTTTAACAAAGGTTTCTTCACAATGTTCAGTACATTTAAAAATATTATCCTTTGTTAGAAGGTTACTTAAGGGCTTAGATATTATACCAAAATGTTTGATAAACCTTTTATATAAACTAGCATGTCTTAAGAATGATTTAATATCCTTAATAGATTTTGGTGTTGGTAAGTTAGCAATTAACTTGATTTTAGATTTGTCAACCTCAATTCCTTTTGTTGAAACAATGTGACCAAGTACAATGTTGTTTGTTACCATAAAATGATATTTTTCTCGATTCAGTGTAAGATTCTTCTCTTCATACCTACTCAAAATTTTTTCTAAGTTAGTCAAACAATTATCAAATGAATCACCAAAAATAGAAAAATCATTTATAAAAATCTCAAGAAAATATTCAACCATATCACTAAATATACTGAGTATGCATCTTTGAAACATGGTTAGTGCATTACATAATCCAAAAGGCATCATTCGATATGCAAAAATACCAAATGAACATGTGAAAGTAGTCTTCTCCTAATTTTCTAATGGAATTTCAATTTGGTTGTAATCTGAATAGCCATCTAGGAAACAATAAAATTCATGACTTGCAACTCTTTCTAGGATTTGATCCATGAAAGGTAAAGAAAAACGATCTTTTCTAGTCATTGAATTATGTTTTCTATAGTTAATGCACATGCGCTAACTAGTAACAATCATTGTAGAAATTAACTCATTGTTCTTATTTGTTATCATACTGACTCCAGATTTTATTAGGTACAACTTGGGTAGGACTTACCCATTTGCTGTAAGAAATGGAATAAATGATTCTATTATCTAGAAGCTTAATGACTTCATTTTTCACCACTTCTTTCAGATTATGATTGAGCCTTCATTACATTTCCCTAGAAAGTTTAACATTTTTCTCTAAATAAATTCTGCATGTATGAATCAAAGGACTAATTCCTTTTATGTCAGCTATGGTTTATCCTAATGCATTTTTGTGAATTTTTAGAGTTTGTAATAACTTACCTTCTTGATGTGCATTAAGTTTGGAAGAGATTATTACTGGAAAAGTTTCATTTTCTCCCCAAAATAAGTGTTTGAGATTGAATAACAATGACTTAAAATCAGGTTTGGGTGGTTGAACACTTAAAGGTATGGATTTAATTGATCGTGACGACAATTCCTCAATTTATGGTGTCCAATTACATGCCTTTGATCTTCCTAAAAATAAACCATTTGTAAATCATCAGATTCATCAATCTTAATTTTACTATAAGTGGTTTGAAATTGATCATGAATCAATTTTTCAGTAAAGTCCACTTCCTATAAATCATTATCATCTCCAGGTTGCTTGCAAATGTTGAAAATATTCATCTTCAATATCATGTTTTCAAATGATAACATCATCAACCCATTCCTACAATTAATCAATGCATTAGAAGTTGTAAGAAATGAATGTCCTCAAATAACAGGAAATGAATTACATACTTCAACAAGTTGTGTGTCCAAGACAATAAAATCGACAGGTTAAATAAATTTATTGACTTGTATTAACACATTTTTAATTATTTCTTTAGGTACTTTTACAAATTTATTGGAAGTAAAAGAGTTATAGAAGTTGGTTTTAAGTCATCTAAATTAAGATTTTAAAAAACTGAATGTGGAAGTAAATTCACATTAGCTACAAGATCAAGTAAGACTTTTTTAATTTTATGGTCTTCAATAAAGAAAGAAATTATAGGATAATCATGGTCTTTATATTTTAAAGCATTATTGTTATAAACAATAACACTTACTTGTTTGGCTAAAAAAGCTTTCTTTTTCACATTTAGTTTTCTTTTCACCATACATAGATCTTTAAAAAATTTAGCATAGGAAGGAACCTGTTTAATAGCATCCAGTAAAGGCATATTGATTCTTACTTGTTTGAAAGTTTCAAAGATTTCAAAGTTATGATTAACTTTCCTTTGTTTGGTTATGACATGAGAAAATAGAAGCGCTGGTGGGGAATCAGTCTTTTCTTCGCAAATTTCATATTCAACCCATTCCTTACCCTTAGAGATTGACTCATTATCTTTCTCACAAGGTTTAAGAGTGGGTTTTTCAATAACCTTACCACTACGAAGAGTAGTGACTGATTTGACTTAATCCATGTGTTAGCTTTCGAAATTACTTGCATTTACATTCTATTGCTCCTTGAGATTTTATTGTGGTTGAGATGAAAACTTACCTTTCTCTTCAAAACTGAGAGTATATGTCAATTTTGTAAAAGTATCTTTAAAATTTATCATGTTTTGAGCAAGTTGAGTATTGATTATCTCTTTTTTTTTTAATGAATGCATGTAATATTTTCTTAAGATTTTTTCTAGGAGGTAAAGCATAAGGAGGTGCATATCCATGAGGATTTTAGAAATTATGGTGTGCTTGAAATGGTGGTTGTGAAGTTTGAATATTGTTATTATAACCCTTCCAACTGAAATTTGGGTGATTTCTCTAACCAGGGTTGTATGTTTGTGTGTATGAGTTATGGTTGGCCTTTTGGAAACTGTTTAAAGCATGAGCTTGTTCATAGAGACATTCTTTAAAAGAAGGAAAAGTTGGATAATTATTGGTTAAGTGTTCATTTGTTCACATATTTGACATACAAATTTTTCAGCAGATTTTAATTAACCAATCATTTTCAATTCTAGTGCCTCGACTTTTCTAGCTAAAGATGCAAACTTGGCTCGAAGGTTATGATCTTTTCTAAGATTATACATACCTTTACTAGATATATGAGGTTGAGTTTTACTCGATGCCTTAGAAGTACCCACAGTGTCCTAATTTTAAGCATTTTCAGCTAACAAGTCTAAATATTTCATTGCTTCATGAGGGTATTTATCTTTAAATGTTTCATTGCACATCAATTCAACCATTTGCTTATCTCTAGGTGTTAACCCTTCATAAAAATATGAAACTAATCTCCATGTTTCAAAATCATGATAAGGGCAAGTATTAAACAAATCTTGATACCTATCCCAATATTGGTAAAATGTTTCTCCTGGTTTTTAAGTGAAAATGGTGATTTATCTTTTGAAAGAGTTTTTTTTTTATGAGATGGAAAAACTTCTTTAAAAATTATTGTTGCATTTCATCCCAAGCACGAATGGATCTTAGTCTCAAATTTTATCGCCATGTTTTAGCTTTATCTTTTAGTGAAAAAGGAAAAAGCTTTAATCTGATGATGTTTATGCTATAATTTGAGTCATTATAGGTGTTACAGACCTTCTCAAATTCCCTTAAATGCAAGTATAGATTCTCTAAATCTAAGACATGAAAAGAAGGTAAAGTTGAATAATGTCTGGCTTAAAATTAAAATGAGATGCATTAGGAGAAAAAACTATGCATGATGATGCACTTGTTCTTGTGGGATTTTTGTGGTCTCTAAGTGTTCTAACATGGTTTTTCTCATTATTCTCATTGTGAAGTGATTGATTATCTTCTTCAGATGTATTTTTTGAAAATGATGAGGATACCCTACAAAGTCTACCATTTAATGTACGTGAACACACTCTCATGCACGTGTAGGAATTGAATGAAAGAAGAAGAAAACAAAAGAAGGAGAAACATAACAAAAGAAACAAAGTTATATACAAGAAAAGTGAAAAGTGAAAAATAAATACTATAATTTGTATAAGAACTTATCTCCTTGGCAACGACGCTAAAAACTTGACTCGACTAAAAGATTGTTGTTTTCTTCCAAGTGTAGGAGTGTCAAAGTAATAAATAATACGGCAAGACCGGGGTTGAACCACAAGGAGGTTAATTGTATAAATTATAAATAAAAATAATACAACACAATAACTATAATAATAATACCACCACCACCACCACCACCACCACCACCACCACCACCACCACCACCACCAACAACAACAACAACAACAACAACAACAACAACAACAACAACAACAACAATAATAATAATAAAGAAAAAGAAAAGAAGAAAAAGAAGTAGATGAGAACTTTGAGATGAAATATTAATATGAGGATCAAACAATGATAATGACAAATATGAAGGTTAGAGGTTCCACTAATAGTATGTCAAACAAGTATAATATAAACTCTTATTATTCGATTGGAAACCACAAACAAAGAAGGTTCAAATCAGATTAGAAATTGTTAACATGATCACATTAGTTATCTTATTCGATTAATGCTAATACTTGTAAATCTCGTCAGATATTCATGATTATAACTTATATTAACAACAAATCAAGTTCCTTTCATAGCTCAAGTGTCGGTTATACCATACACTATAAGCTATGAGAGTGCCAAGTATTTGTTGTACCAAGTGTTATACAACATAAATCTAGATTAATCATTTTACAAGCAAAGTATTAAAGAATGAACAAGATAACAAATACAAAACATATTAGTATCAAACATTAAAATCTATATTGAGTTTACATTATACTTATTCTAACACCATTAGTGTAACATTTTCACCTTGACATAATAAACTTAGTTAAAGATAATGAAAGAAAGAAAAAAACAAAATAAGAACATAAAAAAGGTAAAAGTTAACTAAGAAAATGAAAGGCATAAACTTGATATTAATGAAAGCAAAGTATCAACATTATAAAAAAAATAAAGAAAGAAAGTAAGAGCATGATCTTGATTTGGAATCCAAGATGCCTAAATGCATGATAAATGCCTCCTTTTATAGGCCAAAATTGAGAACTATTGATTTGATGACTAATTGATGAGTGGGTAACCAACTCTTGACTTGGTGACAATCCTTATCTTTTTTTGTTTGCCCAAAATGTCATTGATAACATCAAAATTAGAACCACTTAAAAATATGAAATTGTAGGAAATTATTTCAGCTTTCTTATGTAAAAAATTAAGGTAATTTGAACTTCTAGAACTCTAGATATTGGCCAAACACTAAATAATGCTTTGGCTGGAGGATAGATTCAGATTTCTTTGTTGTTGCTCTAATTTAGACTTAAAAATGATATTTTTAAATCTTGGGCTCCATATGAAAGTTGTAGGCGTATATCTTACCTTTCCATCCATAAAATAGACCTAAATATGAGATCTACAACTCTAGATATGACCTAATTACTGAACAGTATTCCGATTTGGACTGCACCGATATCTGTTTTCTAAGTTTGACCATTTCTTTTTTCTTTTAATTTTAGTTCTTAAATTCATCAATCAATCCTTTCATTTATATGATAGGCCTGCATTTAAAATAAATATTTACCACAAATTAAAGGTATCTTATATTATTCGATATGTTATTATAAAACATGCTTCAATTAAGGAGTTATTGATACTTCAAATGTAAAATAATGATATAAAACCTTGATAAAAATACACTTTTAAGTACTAATTTTTTTCTCTTCTCGGCTACTTGCTATTGTTGACAAGCAACTTTTAAACATTACATGTTAATAAAAGATGTATTAATCACTGAATAAATGATACGTAAAGGATTTGGATTGGAATCCAAAAACTAAACTATAAAAAGATAGTAGTCTACAATGAAATATACTACAATAACATGGCGATAGAAAGTAAGGGAAAAGAGTGCCTCTATTTTGTTTTTTCCTTTTTCCCATCAACCAGTGACGACATAGCTAGGCAAAGGTTGTCTGGGAAATACGATAGGGAATGCAATAGTAGTAAAAGAGAAAAAGAAAAAATAAAATGTTATAAGAGCTAATAAATTATAATTGTGAGGAGTTAAACATCGCAATCGAATGAAAAAAGAATGAGATAAGACTAATAATGAAATTGAATGTTTTGCAAAGGGCATATTAAGATGTGAAAGGGAAAAGATTTTTTTTCTAATTTTCTAGTTATGAAAACCAGGGAAACAACTAATAATGATGTTATGTAAACACTTCAAAAGCATTCAAACCAATAGCTTCATTATGGCGAAACAATGATCCATGCATAGACAATGATGTGATTATGTAAAGGAGTGAGGTAAACTGATAAAAAGATAACCTTAGTAAAAAGTGATCTATGTAATTGGTACATTACTGAACATTTTTTGTTATAATTTTTCGTAAATAGAAAAAATATTAAAAAATAAAAATAAAATGAGCCTGACAAACATGATAAATCTAAAGAATTTGGACTTGACAGTCAGTTAATCTCAAGAAATAGACCTATTTTCTTGCTTCTCTCGGTGACTTAATGACTGTTACACCAAGACAATATCCTTAACTTCTCCCCATGAATAGACCATCTTACAACCACCTTTGGTAACAACTTGACAAAAAGGAGAAGAAAAGCCAAGAAACATTATAAAAGGTTAAATCAAGGAGAAGAAAATAAAATGAATAAGTTGGCTTGTGTGGTTTTTCTTTTTTGCAATTGATAGTGACCCTTGCCACCAATACAGAAAAGAAAAGGGAGAAACATTTCTAGATCCACCTTTTTTTTTTCTTCACCAATTACAGCGCGTGAACTCATACATTGCCATTGTTCCTCCACATCCCAAAGTTCTCCAGCATTGTTTTCTTAGGTGCAAAAACCTCTCCAATTAATTCCTAGTCCTGAGAAAGTTGATATATAGCCTCAAATTATTTTTGTTGATAAATTGCTAAAATTATGAAATTTTATGATAAAATGTTGATTATTATATATAATTTTGGATTATTTAGACATTATTTTGATTTAATGTGTCTTTTGACTCTGAAATGACTTGATTATTTGTGTTGAATTATGAGTTTGTTTTTTTTTAAGGTTGTGACTTGTATTGTAAATTAAATGTTGATTTTGGGATTGTAGTTGAATTTATTGTAATTTGAGTATTGATTTTTGATTCATCAATCATGTTTGGGTTGTTGTTGAGTCATTTGAATTAATATATGATTTGAATAAAATTTATAAAATTAATAAGATTCATGTGGATTTTTAGTGTTATTTGATTTAGAGTTGATGAATGATAATTCATCTTAAATGGATACAATATTTAAAATAGCTTGATAAAAAGATTTTATTTATATTTAGCCAAACACAACCTTAGTCCAATTTTAATAGATTTTTAATTTTTTAAAGATCATCTTGCAATCAATTTTGAATTTCACATTTTTTGTCCTTTTATATTTAATATTTGGAATTATGATCTACGCTCGAGGTACTTTTTTGGTATTAAATAAATTAATTTCTTTTCATAAAGTAAAAATCTTCCAAAAATACAATTCTATTTTAAATTGTTCATGACCAAGTCTCTCACAAATAAATAAAAAATCATATTTGTATAAACAAAAAAATACACTGGCATGTTAACATCCTTAAATATAAAAAATCTAAGAAAATAGTTTTGTTGATATCTTTGCATGCATTTTTGAATTCAATAACCAGTTTATGAAATCCATAAGAACTTGATCTATATTTTAAAAATATCAAAACAATTTATTTTGTTTGTTCGAATATCAAAGATTATGAACTTATACATAACATGTATTCTCGATATTAAAAGAAAAATGTAAAAAAAAAATATTTTTTGATATTAGAATAGTTAGGTTTTAATTTGATAAGATAAAGATCTTTTTTAGAGTTACTTTTTTAAACTTTAAATAGACTAATGATTAGAAAACATAGCAATACTTTAGTTTATATCAGACAAATCTACATATGAGTTGGGGGTAAATAAGCCCATTATAATTAATCAAATGATGATTCAACAAAATCCATCGAAGTTATGAATGACATCGTATAACAACAAGTGTTCTTAATTATAATCAGAAGACCGAATACAAGTAGATTCAAAGAAGGATACTTTTTTTAAAGATAATATACTACTTGGTGAACTCCAACAACAATTAAGAGTAACGCTACACTTGAGGGGCATCTTCATAGTCAAAGATTAAGTTTATCCTTTGAAGGATGAGTATAATACATAAAAAAATGTTATCACATGAAGGAGTTGTCGAGAGACAATTTGCAACAATCATTGATATAGATGATTGAATAAACTCTTTCAAACAAGTGAAAATAATATAACACTACTTCTCCATCAAAATAAAATAAGTGGGGAATGGAGTTGGAATATCATAATTAGGGGGGACATCATCCAACCAGGGGGTAATTTCATGGTTAAAAAAAGTTTATCACTTGACATGATCAAAGAGTTGATGTCTTATTTTAAGTGCAGAAGTGTCAAAGTAATAAATAACCCGATAAGATTGGGGTTGAACTACATGGAAGTTAACTATATAAATTATAAATAACAACAACAACAACAACAACAACAATGATGATGATGATGGTGAAGATGAGTTAAAGAGGACATTGAGATGTAAGATTAATGTGAAGATTATACAATGATAAAGACAATTGTCAAGCTTAGAAGATACACTAATAATATTAGAGATAAGTGAGGTATAAACTCTTTATTAATTATCAACATGATCATATTAATCATCTTATTTACATAACACCATACTTATAAATTTTAATCATCTTATTTACATGACACCATACTTATAAATTTTATCAAGTATTCATAATGCTAACTTATGTTTACAATAAATTAAGTTCCTCTCATAATAATGATGTCGGCTGAAGACTATGAAGGATAAAGTATTTGATGTACCAAGTGTTATACAATACAAATCTAAATTAACCATTTAACAAGTAAGGTATTAAGAATTAATAAGATAAAAATGATAAGACATATTAATAGCAAGTTGTTTAGGATATAAGCATTGAAGTCCATATTGACTTTATATTATACTTATCCTAACACTATCAGTGAAACCTTTTTAACTGACATAATTAATATAGCTAGACATTATGAAGAAGAAAAACTTGGAAAAAAAAATATAAGAACATAAACATGATATAGGTTAACTAAGTATAGTAAAGGAAATGAAAAGCATGAACAAGAGATTAATAAAAGCAAAACTTAAGCATTACAAAAATATAAAGACAGAGAATAAGAACATGATCTTGATATGAAAAACAAGATGCCCAAATGAATGACAAATGCTTCCTTTTATAGGCTAGAATTCAAAACTATTTATTTGGTAATTAATAAATGATGTAGCGGCTAACTATTGATTTGTGGACTTGGTGGATAACATTATTCAATCATTTTGACTGGCTGAATTGATATTGATGCAATCATAATTTGGCAAAGTGTTCTTCATGAAAGTTGTTGAAAATTATCTTTTCCTTCCACCTACGAAATTTTAGATCATTTAGAGTACTACAACTTGAGATATATCTAAATTACTGAGCAGTGTTGCTGGTGGACGTGGTGGATAACCCTCATGCTTTGGTCTGAATGAAATTTTATTTCTACCATTTGAATTGGAGCTAGTCTTTTTATGATAGTTGTTGGAAATTGTCTTTTCTTTTCACCCACCAAATTTAGATCATTTTGATTTCTATAACTCTAGTTATGGGTAAAACTCTGAGTAGTGTTTAGGCTGGATTGTAAGACAGATTCATACTTCTCTTTTATGACTAAACTTTGAATTGAAAAATGGAAAATTTAGGTCTTTCCATCTATGAAAGTTTTAAGCCTATTTTTTTTTAATCTTTCCAGCCATATAAATTAATATGAAACCCAAAATCTGTAGCCTTAGATATGATTCGATAATTGAATAGTATTTGAACTTGAAGTGAATTAGCATCTCCATTGTAAAGTTAGTCTTTTCTCTGTCCTTTTAGCTCCAATAGTTAATCACAACAATCAATTCTTTGAATTGTGAGAATACTTGCATTTAAAATGAGTATTTAACATATTAAAGATATTTTGTATTATCAGACTTGTTATTATAAAACATGTTCTAGTTAAGGAGTTATTGATACTTTAAGTGTAAAATAATGATATAAAACCTTGATAAAAATACACTTTTTAGTATCAATCATCACTTTTCAAAGAATAACTAATCGAGTAGAGCTTCATTTATCACCTAATGGTCTAGGCTATGCAACAAAGGGGTAATCAAACACATTGATCAAATAGGTAAAACCCATGTAAGCTGAAGAGTGAAAATATTAAGTGAATTTATTTCATAAATTGCAAACCTTGTCTATTAAGCAACAAAAAGATGGCAAGAAATTCGAGCCTATATTTCAAACTAGGCAAGAATGCATACATGTTATCTAATCCCAAATCATTGCATAATATTTTTGTAGATATTTTCCAAGAAAAATCCTGAAGAAAAGTTCAGTAAGACTCTATCAAATTAAACCCAACAAGGTTCTGAGCTCAGTAAAGCTCCAACTATTAAAGCCTAATAATGTTTAACAAAGAAAAAGTCTAACAAGACTCTAATAAATTAGGACCTGATAAGATTTTGAGCCTACTAAAACTCTAGCAATTAGAAACCCAATAAGGCTTAACAATGAAAGAGTCCAACAAAAGTCTAGTATATTAGGACATGATAAGGTTATAAGTCCAATAAAAACCTAACAAGGTTTAACCAAGAAAGAGTTTAACAAGACCCCAACAAATTAGGACCTGACAAGGTTTTGAGCCTAACAAAGCTCTAGTTGATCAAAAACTCAACAAGGTTTTAAAGAAAAGGTCTTACAAAACTTCAAGAAATTAAGACACAATAAGGTTTTGAGCCTAATAAGGCTCCAATTAATTAAAAACTCAGTAAGGCTACAAAGAAAAAATCTAGTAAAACTTTGATAAATTAAAACTTGACAAGGTTTTAAGCCTAACAAGGCTCTAGGTAATTAAAAGCCCAATAAGGTTTTATAGAAAGAGTCTTGCAAAAATTTAGCAGATTAAGACTCGATAAGGCTCTAAGCCCAACAAAGCTTCAGTTAATTGAAAACCCAGTAAGATTTTAAATAAAGAGTCCAACAAGAATCCTGTAATTAGGACTCAACAAGGTTTACAGCCTAACAACATTCTTGTTGATTAGAAATTCAGTAAAGATTTGAGCCTAGTAAAGCTCTAGTTGATAAAAAAAACCCAACAAGATTCCAACAAAGAAAGGTCCAGCAAGTAAAAACCTAACAAAGTTCTAACAGATGACTAAAAGTGTAAAATAGACAATCTAAATAAAAATCAGAAGATGGTCCATTTAAGAAAAGGAAAGTAAGATATCTCCAAGACATAATCAATTATGGGCAGTTTAACAGACAACAAACCATATGCTAGTTTCTTGAATAGAGACCACAAGTAAGTTGCCTATACAAAAAGCCCATACATGAAAATCCTAGATAGTTTTCTCAATAAGAGTAAGTTATCCAATCATGAAAAACAGTTTGGTTACCCGATTATGAACCATGAGCAGTTGATTTGAACAAATACCACAACTAGGTTACCTTATCATGAACTACAAGCAGGTCGCTCAAATAGAGATCATTTATAAAAAAATCCTAGATATTTTTCACACCACAGCAGATTACCAAATCACAAATCATGAACAAGTCACTCAATTAGAGACTATGAACTGGTTACTTGATCACAAACCATGAGCATGTCACTTGAACATAGATTATTTATGAAAAATCCGATATATTTTCACTCAAAAGGCCGATGCTCAAACACCCAACACAATTTTCTTTTCTTTAAAAATATATTTTCTAATGTCCCACAAGACTTTATACCATAAGTATTGTAAAGAAGGGAGCAATAGTCATTACTCAATTTTTTACCCATCTTTTCTTATTTTTTTGAAATCTAAAAAAAATACAAACAAAAAAATCCAAAAATATTTTTTTTTTATTTATTTGCATTATTTTTATCATTTTTAGCATATTTTTAAAAGAATTAGAATTTTAGAAATTTACATTCTATGCATTTAATTTTTAATGCGCTCATTTTAAAATCATTGGTTTATTTTGCTTATCAAGTCAATGTTGACATTGTCTTTTTTTTAAAAAAAAATAAAAATAAAATATTTGGATAAGAGGATTAAAGTTCAATGAAAGAAAATGAGATGTCAAAGTGATTTTGGGTTTTTTGATCATCAAATTAGTTTGGAGGCCAAGTGACGAAAGGAAAAAGGTAAATTATTTTTTTCTATAAATAATAAGGGAATCTCACATAAAAAAAAAGAAAGGGATAATGTCAGGGAATCATTAGCGAAAGAAAAATGAATTGGTTAGAGCATAAAAGGATGCCACACACAATCACACACTCTCTCCTAAAATCATAGAAAACAAAAATAGGAAAAGGCCAAAAAGGATTTTCCACACTTTTCTTTCCAGCTCACACTCTATCTTAAAAGACACAAAAAAATCCTATACCCATTATTCCTAAACCCAACCACTTGTCATATAAAGGAGAGAGAGAAAAAAAAACACCATGGGAGCTATCTTCATCTTCTTTAGCACCATTGTAATCTTTTCTGAGTCAACATCACATCCATTCTTTTTTTTCTTCTAAAAGCCACCATTGACTACAACCAATAGTCAAACCTATTACTCTTTCAAAAATCACAAACACATACTTTTCTCCTCTTTACATTGCCATTAACAGCCATTAATAGCTGGAGTTAGTCCTTTTTTATTCTCCCTCACTAGCCACCACGAAAACACCAACACACACACACACACTTTCACCATACCTTGGCTTAAAACCAAAAAGAAAAGGAAATAAAAGAACATGCATCTCTCTCCCATTCTAAATAATGACAACACCAACAATGACATTGTTAGAATAGACACCACCATTAGATCATTTGATGTGGATTAGTTGACTTATTAGCAAAGATCCATTATATGAGCCAAATGGGCTAATTGCACAATTCAAAATAAAAACATTGAAAGAAACATTGATGGGTTAGTTCTGTAAGTTTTGGCCAAGGAAAATCTTAAAGATCCCTTAGAGGGGTCTAATCCAAGCTTATTTAGGCTATGAATTCTAAGCAATGAGGCTGTTAATTTTTGTATCAATTTTGATTAGCCTTGTTTATTTCAATTTTCATGTGTTTTAAGAATTTTCTATTATGTGTGGGAAAAATATTTATTTTTATTTATTTTCTTGTCAGATAAGGAGAAAACATAACAAAGAAAACTTAGGAATCTAAGTTGATTTGGGAAACATATGTGACTATAAGTTTTTCTAGTGTGCAAGGAAATATTTCATTAACTTTAACCATGTTTTGTAATATTGGAAGGATAATTAATGGCAACAAAAGAAAGAAAATAAGGATAACAACTAGTTTTCTTAAAAAAAAAGAGGGATAAATACAAGGTTGTAATTAAAATTATCTTTTATCTAGAAAACTACTTTGGCGGCAACTTCTCTTTTAGTTCTTAGGATTATTAAGCAATATTGTAGGCTATAAATAAGTCTTATATCACACCTATAATATTTTCTTTTCTTTTTCTTTTCTCATGACAACATAGGAATCAGACGTATGGAATTTATTTCTTTTACATCAACTACAACCAAGGCTTGTTTGAGCTTAATTAATACTTTATTTTCAGCTAGGATTCAAGGCTTGTTTGGATTAGGGTTTGAGCTTACTAATATAGGTTTTAAATTAGTATTGTATGTTGGTCAATTCAGCCTACAAGGATAGAACGATTATGGTTAATTTTTTAGAAGTACTTAAACTCCTATAAACCTAAGTTTTGGCACATTTTGATCAATAATAATTATAAATTTTTCTCAACTTAATATGTAAGAGTGATTTTTGCATCATTTGGTTCCCAATAAAGCTAAAAATGACTTATCAGAGTGATTTTTTCATAATTTAGTTTCTAATAAAGCTAAAAATGACTTATAAAAAATTATCTAGTTTTGAGGCATCATTTGATTTGATTCAATTCCAATAGTACTGGTTCTTTGAGACAAATTTTTATTGTATCACACTTTTATCATACTTTTTTTGGCCTTTTGAAAGCAAATTTCAATCTTGATTGCGGGTTGCATGACCACGTGATCATAAATTTCAAGTCATTATTATCTTTTAAATCTTGTTTTTTTCTAACAAAGAACCATTATCTTCTCTATGGATTTCTAACTATAGTTCATTCACGACAAATGAGTTGTGAATAAGTTTGTTTTTTTCTAATATTTTTTAAGTTGGAAATTTTTAGACCAAATTGTTAATCTAGAAAACCAGGTTTTGTTCATTATAATAAACCTTTTATAGTAGGCTGATAGAATTAAAAAACACCATTAGACCATAACAACCATAAACATAAAAAAATAATACAACTTATTTCAAGTAAAAAGTACTAGGGATATTAATACATTTGCTTTATGTAATTAATCTCTTATTTAGAATCTGTAAAGTTAGGTTAAGTTTCTTGTAACCATAATATTCTTTAAAATGCATAACAAACAACCCAAAAAATCTCCTAAGGATCAGTACAAGGTTTTCTAATTACCTTAAATGTAGGTGGTGACATATTTTTTCCTATGTATCCTTTTTCCATATAGTTTGTTGAAATATCTCTTATGATAACATGATATTTCCATTAGGGACTCGTATTATGGCTAATGTTTGCTTATTGCTTTAAGTTGGAATATTTTTATAATGTTTTTTTTAAATAACTAAATAATGTGTGTTTTTATTAATATATTTGATTTAATCTTTTTACTTTTGCATGTATCTTTATTTGTGTTGTTTAGTCTTTGTTTTATACATCTTTATTTTATTATTATAGTTGGATTGGATATGGAGTTGTGACCATGCACCACATCACTATTTAGCTTAAGTTTAGTTGTAAATGTTGATAAAATACTAATATAAATTTTTATTTATAAATAATTTTTGTAGTTTGTTAATTATCTCAAATTTTTTGGCTTATCTTATGTATGATGATATTTTTGAATGTTTATTTATTTTAGTTTTTGAGGTATAACCATCTTTTCTACAATGAGTGAGCTAGAGTTAGATCGATGCTATCTCACATAAGCTAATTGAGATTGACTGGTTGTTTTTGACCTTATTTTGAACATTATAGGTTAGAATAAATTTAAATTCATTTGATTGTTCACCCTCCTCCTTGCAAGTCCAAAGCCTATTTTTATAAAAATGAGGATTATGCCTTTTTCAGGCTGGGTCCCAAATCACTTCCTTTAGTTTAGTTTAGGTTTTTAGCTATAATAATCAACACATGTTTGTTTAAGCAACCACAATTTAAAGCTCGACCAACATTTTTATCTTTACAAACAAAAACAAGGCATTTTACAATAGATACAATGTCTTCAGGGTAATTTTTATCCTTCTTTTAATATAATCATTCCTTACTTAAGAATCTTTGAAATATTAGTAAGAGATTTTCTAGTTACCCTAAAATTAAATGTTGATTTATTTTTTTCTATTTACCTTTTGCCATGACATGCACAATGTCAAGTGACGAAGCTGCCTCCTGGATTGAAGGGTGTTTGGATTTAATCATAAAGTTATAATTTAAGGGATTCATTATCTAGTATTATGGTCACTAGAAAACCTATTGTCTATGAGAGCCTAGGTAAGAAGACTAGTTGTGCAAGGAGAAGACATATTACTCTTAGTGTACTCCATGTAAGATAAACTACATTGTTGATTGATTTTTATTCTAAGTCATGTTTTTATTCGTTAGTTTTGTTTAAGATTTAAGGCAAATCTCTCTTTGTAAGGAAGTCTCTACCTTATCGAGTTAAATTTTAATTATTCTAGGCTCAAACTTTAACATTACACTTATTTTTTGGATACATCTAATTTCTAACATTTATTGCTATCAATTTATTTACTTTAATATTGTAAGTATGCATTATATTGTAAAATTCATACATTGAATATTAATTAAACAAATTAATTTTTTGTTAATTTTGAATTTTTTTTGAAATCCTAATGGATAATTATAAATTGGTTATGATATTCATTTTGAATTTTTAAAACATGATAAAAATTTATTTTTTTAGAAAATATGCATGAAAAAACTTTAGAATTTGGTCGTATATAAAAAAACAAAAGATATTTTTATATATTTTTGAAATGAGGATTTTTTTTTAGATTTCATCAAAAACCATGTATTTTTAATATTTAATCTATATCTTATAGTGTAAGTCTACAACTTAATATTAAGTGAAGTTTTTGAAGAAAGACGTGTATTTTTTTATATAAAAAACAAGGCAATTATTTTGGATTTTCATTTTTGAAATTTTTAAAGAAAAATAAGGTTTTTTTAATATCAAGTTTGTGGCTCACAGTGTAAGTATAAAGTCCAATATTAGATAAAATTAATGCCCTGAATTTTTTACATTTTTTAAAAAATTCTTAAGGGCTTGTTCAACAAGATCCTAAAATAAAAACAAATTAAAACTAAAGAAAAAACTTTATAATGAGTTTGCCAAACACGCCCTTAGTCTAAACTCAAAGACATTAACAATACCTTAAAGCTGTGTTTAGTAAACATGCTTTATAGACCCAAACAAGGCTTTATTTTCTTAACAAAATTGATATGAATCAAACACACTCTTAGCTTTTGAGTTATGATTGGCCAAATATATGAGCAACGTCTATTAGGCTCAAAGCCTTAAGCCATGCAAATGGGTTCGATGGATGCTCAACCCAACCTATCTTTTGTTGGGCCTGTAATTGACCCAACAAACTTCTATTTTTTTATTTAATATAATCTGGACCTGCCCAACCACATGGGCTAGGCTGGCTTAAAGGTGCAACCCTACCTTTTATCACCAGCCCAACCTAGTGATAGAATTTTCTTTGTAATAAAATTACTAATAAAAATGAGTTGCACTCACTTTTATATCTATACAAAACATTATGTAATGAACAAAAAAGGGTATAATAAGCTCACCTAGGTGAGAGGTGGCTATTGATTGTTCAATGGTGACGCTTTCAAGGAAGTTGGTGGCTCACAATAGCTACTTGAGGGGGATAAAGGTTGCTAGTTGGGTAGCTGAAAAAATAGAGTAAGGATCGGTTTTTTAGCAACCTTCCCACTTGATTTTCTCTTTTTTGTTTTGCACGAAATTCATCCATATCATAGGGGATGGAAGAGGGGCATATGGTTTTTATTAGGCATGAATCCTAGACTTTGATTCTTATAGAAAGGATATTAAATGTTGGCTAGAAAATGATATCTTGGACTATAAAAAATGGATTGTAAAGTTGATCGGGTTAGCATCTTTGGGTTAACTTTTTGGCTGTTTTTTGATGGAAAATCGATGGGAATATAGCTGAGAGTGTAATACAGGTTGAGCTTTATCAAAAGATATCTTTGTCATTTTATTTGAGGTGTGAGTGATGCATTAAATGATTCTAGAAAAAAGCTTCTCAAATAGCTTTTTCTAGTTTAGAGAAAAAAAACAAAGAATAGTGTTAAGTGATATGTTGTCTACACTATTCTTTGTATAACACACTGCAGGAGAAGAAATATGATAATATGAAAAGTAAATGTCATATTGTTAATCTATCAAATAATATAAATATTTCTAAGACCTTATGTTTATGATATTTATCCTTGTTATGATGATGAACATTTATATCTAAATTTAAATATTGATTGAAGATCGAGTTTTTAATAAGTGGAAAAGACTAATATAAATATCTAGTAGACATATTTATAGGTTATTAAAAAAAATACTTTAAACTCTAAAAAAAATACTTAAAAAGTTTAAAGATGTTAAATGATTATTTTAACATAAATAAATATAATTTTGAATTTCATTATTTAATAATATCTAAATTTTATCTAAAAATTTTAAAAATTAACTCACTGTAACCAACCTCCAACCGAGATTGAAAAAGTATCTGGATTAGATCTAAAATATACATGTTTTTTTTTATCATTTATAATTATTTAATTTAATATAGATTTATTTAATTTCAAACACTATTTAAACAATTTATAGTTAATTTTTAAAATATATTATTATTATTAAATTCACAAGATAAAAAACAGTTTTCTCTATGGTTAGAGGTTTATAAAAGTAAACCTAGCATTTTAAATACCCTTATTTTCTAGATTTTGTTATAAATTGCAACATATTTGTCATTACATGTGCTTGCAATACCATATAATTTGCAAGTTCAAAGTTTTATATGAGATAGATGATTAAAGTACCCTACAAATACTCGCTATGAATAGAGAGCATTCCAGGATTACTAAAAGTGCTTTTGGGTTTTTCAAAAGAAAATTACAGCTAGCTAGCTATTAACATTTGTTTAATGTAGTGATGTATAATCGGACTAGTCATAGTTTAATTAGGAGAGAGAGGATTGATTTAAAATCAATTTCTCCTTCAGAACTCTTTTATTCTATTCTTATTTTGATGCCAATGTTTGGGAGCACGAAATGCAAGTTAAAACTTCAAAATTGACAAATAAAAATGCAACTCTTATATCCAACTGTTTTAGGCACTACATCTTTCATCACAATCTGCGTACTTAACAGGAAAACTTCACGCCATGCATGAAATCTGATGCATTAGTAAGATTTATGAAGAGTCGACAGGTGTTTCAGGATTAGCTCCCCATTCAGTCCAAGATCCATCATAGACTGCAACATCTGACTTTCCAAGTCGATGGAGACCCTGAAAGACACAAGCCAGAGTCATTTGCACTTTAACAAGATCGGACAATATTTATGCCAACAATTTTCCCGAAAATGCAAAACAAGAATCAAGAATTTGAGCTTCGTGGTTTTCCACTCACGAGGTTCAACATCACATAGTGGAAAAACTTTCATGAAATTTTTCAGGATGGATTGTAATGCATGGGAAGGATAAATACCAGAGCAAGAATGCAAGCAGTTACACCAGTCCCGCATGAAGTAACAACAGGGCTTTCCAAAGAGATGCCTGTATAAAACTGTGTCAGATCCACTAAACCTTGAGCAGATACCAAATAACCAAAGATTAGCAAACAAAAATATACTCTAGGAGCATAATGTAAGATAATGACTAGATAGTAAAGCTGAATGCTGACAGCTAAAGTACAGTTTTTCCATCATGTCTTATTATATAGGCAGAAATAAGAAAACTGACAAATAACAATTATGTTTTCCTTTTTTTAATCACTTTTTTTCTTAGAAACCTAACAAACCTCCATTTGATCAGCTAAAAAGAAAAAAGCCAATCCATGAAAAAAAAAAAAATCCATTTCATATTCTAAGATATGGACTTCATCTAAATGCGCAATGCCGATATGTATGGTCATGATATGTGGAAATAATGTTTTTAGGCAGGCACCCAGAAACATAAAGGTTCTTCCTTACCTTCTTGATCAAATCGTTTTTTAAGCTCATCTGCTGGTAAGAGTGTCTGTGAAGAATCTAACAGCTACAAAAACAAACACGCTAATGAAGAAAAAGGAAAATAGAGAGAACCACCTGTCAGCTTTAAAAATAATCATTAGTTTAAAAGAACACAGTAATGTCTATCTGTTACTTGCGCAAATGGAATGCACTTGCTGCCAGGAACATGGCCACTTTTTATTCCCTTTCGAGGTTCTGGAGCAGCGCCATCAAACCTGCAAGAAGAGCATATGACCTTGATGACAGGAAGAGTCTAATGTTGATATTTGAAGTAAAAGTAGAGATTTTAGTTTAAAGTTGGTAAGATATAGTTAGATGATTTAATTTAAGTGAGCAGATTGAATGGATGAGGGAGTCTGGAAAGTTGAGCCTACAAAGAGACAAAGGCTGTGACGGCTGTTAGGCTACATAAACTGACAAGAATCGCCAGATCGGATTACATACCAGAGTTTAAAGTGTAGGGAAGTTGAAAGCACGTTAACTAGCAAGATAATACTTCAAACCCTACTTGAAACTTTATCATACACTACTATCAATTAAAACTAGTGATGGTGTTTTGCTATTGAAACTTTATCATACACTTCTATCAATTAAAACTAGTGATGGTGTTTTGCTATTTATACTTTCCTACTAATCTACAAAGTCCAAACTAAGAGAATAGCTAAACCTCAAATGCATCATTCAATAGCATTTCCAGGGAAAGCCATTTATTATTAAGAAGATTCAGATTAACTATTCTACTAAGATAACAATAATGCATTCACAATATGAAAACCATTTATCATTAATACAATTAAACAAAATCACTGAACTTACCTGGCCTTTGAACGAGCATCTATGTGTTGATGAGTCCTGTCTTCAATATTACTTTTAACCTGAAAATTGGCCCGGAGAAAGCATAGTGCAGATTCATTCATGTTTTGAGGACTACATAAGTCAATCAGATAACTAAATTTTGCTGATTGCTGACATATTAGATGGTTGCAGAAGCTAAAAGTTTATCCATGGCCACACCAAATAAGACACCAGCTACAATACGCACAAACTTGTCAACCTTTTTACTCGAAGGAATGGAAGAATGAATGCAAGACTTATCAAGGAGAAATTCCATTATAATTTCGAATTTGTTTCAGTGCTGTCCTGATGTCAAGTTGATACACGTTTATATCATTCCAAACAAATGTTAATTTAATTTCACAAATAACTCAATGTTTGATTCCAGTACCCACAAAAAGTTCACAAGTGTAAGCAGAATTGATGGCTCAATATATGCTATCTTATTTAGTCTAGCGAATATAGAAATATATATTGTATATAGGCATATAATTGATAGGCTTTATTCTTAACTTGATGACTGATTTCAACCCTCTAATGTGTGATTGTCTCTATACAAGGACGGCAACTCTCACAAGAACAGGTATTCAGATCAAAACCTTCTTTAGCATGGAATCAGAACCCCAAATTCTCTTCATAGCATTCTTGGCTGAATTTATTTATTTTTGGTTCCTTGTTTCTTTTCTGATACTTTTCTGCAGGTAGCGACAGAGAACAGAGCTTCAATATTTTTTTTTGGGTATTGGCAGAAGTGGTTCTCTGGTTTGGAGGTTCAGTTTTTTATTGTGGAGTTCTTAGCTGTCTCTTGGTTTCTCGATGGTGTGGTGCTTATCTAGTTTAGAGTTTCAGTTGTCTTTGGTTTGGTGGCTATCAGCAGGTCATATAGCTATGATGATTTTTTTTTTCTATCAATTTTTTGTGATTATTATGTTAGGAGAAAATTCTATTGTTCGATTTACTAGCAAGAATTAAGCTAGATAGGAATTCCAAATCTATATGTTTGTGGAAGGGGAGTTATGGGGTCATTTGGATTGGTCTTCTACAGCTCCCATTGATCCCAAGGAACTTAATTCATGGGAAAGCAGGGATGCCAAAATGCTACCTGGCTATTAAGTTCTGTTGAACCTCATATAGTCAACAATATTCTTGGGTTCACTACTGTTAAGACGATGTTAGATTACCTTTGACGAATTTATTATTAAGATAATTCTGCCTGAAAGTTTCAATTGGAATTAGACACTGAAAATTATTGAGCTATTTTATTCGGTTTTATTAATTTAAAAAATGATTATTTTGGATTGGTGCATTCACAGGTTCCCAAAGCAGCTTTAGCAACACTACAAGTCGTTCATTCTAAGAGCCAGTAGGATCAATTCTTGAAGCTATGACTTGAGACTGAAAATGTACGAGATAAGTTAATCAATCACCAGCATGTCCCATCTTCGGATGTTGACTTGGGTGAACTTTTGTGTGAAGAACAACATCTTGCCTCACAGCTTGGCCTTGCTCAAAATGCTTGTAGTTCTGAGAAGGTTAATATGGCCTACACTACTCGAGGAAGATGACGATTTAGATCTCCACCATGGTGTTATAGTTGTTAGGAAATTAGACACATTGCAAAATTTTGCAGCTAGAAATTATGTTATTATTGCAAGGTCATGTCATTAAGGATTTTCATGCCTGCCCTCAAAACTAATCTCATATTGTTGTTTAGTCCACTTTTATGCCTGCATCTTCTATACAATCCATTGTTTTGGGTTCTTCCAACATAACTCCCAAGCACGTTCAACAAATGATTATTTTTGCCATTTTTGCTCTTGGTCTCCAAGGTCAAATACATCGTGGCTTCCAATCACATGTTTGCCAATTTGGCAACTTTACGTGATGTTCATAAATATGATGGTAAGTAGCATATGCAAATCGCCAATGACATTCCTCTTCCTATTACAGTGATCGAAAATATAGGGTCTTCATTTACTAATGTTTTTGTGTATCCTGATTTATCTGCCAACCTCATTTCAATTAGACAATTAGTAGAAGAAAATTGTTCTCTTCATATTGATCATTCTAGTAGCAATTGTGCGCGGGATCAAGAGTCAGGATAGGAGACAACAAAAAGAGCTTATAATGGGATGTCTTTTTCCTCTTTAGTGATTTTTCATTCCTCATTCAATTTATATTGGTTGTTCTGCTATTTCTAATAATAATAGCCAATATTGGCATAACAAATACAGTCATCCCAACTCTGTAATCCTGACACAATTTATAAAACATGGTTATTTGAATAATAAAAATAAGTTTTCTTTTCTAGTAAACTTGGCAAAAGCAAATCTTTAAATTTTCCTTTGTAGGGTAGTCACACTTTTACATTTTTTGAAATTATTCATTTTGATGCCTACGATACAAGTCATGTTCCTTCTGATGCTCAATACAGGTATTTTGTGACATTTATTGACAATAATAGTCGTTTCATATGGGTCTAGTTTCTTTGTTCTAAATTTGTTGCTAATTTAAAAGCCTAATTTTCTATCTAAATTAAGATCTTATGCTCAAATTTTGGAGGAGAATACATGTCTCATGTTTTTCAATCTTTTCTCTATCTAAAGGGTATTTTCTCTCAACATTCATGTCCTTATACCCTTAACATAATAGTGCCACTGAGCATCATAATCACCAATTTTTAGATATACATTGATGTGTGAGTCTTATGTTCCTTCCAAATTTCGAGTAGAAGCCTTATCAACGATTGTATATTTGATTAATCATTTGTCTTCTTCTAGTTTGCATCTTGATCTCCATAGTATCGTTTGTTTGATGTCCTTCCTGACTATAATTCTCTACATGTTTTTGGTAGCGTTTGTTTTGTTCACTAACCAACCACTGAAGATGACAAGATTGAGTTCAATGTGCTTTTTTTGGCTATAGTAACTCTCATAAAGGGTTTACATGTTATGATGCAAAGGCTAACAAGCTTAATATTTCATGCAATGTAATTTTTTAAAAAACATAAATATTTCTTTCTGTCTCATCCTAATTTTGTGTCTTCCTCTTTTTGATGACATGTCTAGTACTCCGTTTTAAGTCAAGTATTGTGTATTAACAACGTCGCTCGCTGCCTCTTCCTACCTCTAAACTGCCATTAATCCTACATTGCATGTGCGCTGCCGATCTACTAGGGTTTCCTACCTTTAGATTGGTATGGTTTTTCCTTTTTCACTCTCTAAGCTACTCTTGATAATACTTTTGTGCCTAGGTCTTATTCTCATGCTTATACCCAAGAGTGTTAGTGCAAAGCTATGTAGGACAAACTCCAAGTTCTCATAGAAAATCATACTTGGAACATTGTCACTTATCCTATTAGAGTATGAGCTTGATTATAAGGGAACATTTACTCCTATGGCCCAAATTACTATGGTCCTCATTGTTAAGCCATTGTTGTTTCAAAAGGATGTCACTTCATAGGATGGATGGGAAGAATGTATTTTTACATGGTGACCTAAAGGAAGAACTATTTATGCATCCTCTTCTTGGCTTGTTTCCTTCATCTTTTGTTGAGTTTTTTTTTATCTTAAAGTAGTCTCTTGTATGGTTTGAAGCAAGCGCAACGAGCATGGTTTAAGAAGTTTCGTGCTACTCTATTGCATCTTGCCTTCACTCAGAGTTAGTATTTTCTGATGTTAGGTAGTGTAATGGAAAATAAGTTGAAAAATACTTTCCAGTATTTGGTTAAATCATGAAAAATAAGCTGGAAAATAACTTATTAATGTTTTATTTTTCTCAAGTTTATTAAAATAATGAGGAACAAATTTTACAAATTAAAAAGTTGAATGAGAATGAAATTGAAAAAAAATATAATTTCATAAATTATCTCAAATAAAATAAAATAAATAATAATCAAAATAATAGAGATCAAATCTAAAAAATAAAAAAATAAAAGATAAAGAAATTAAAATAATAATAATTAACATTTCATAAATTATTTCAAATAAAATAAGTAATAATCAAAAGAATGAGGACCATATTTGATAGATAGAAAATTTCAATAAAAAAATAATAAGAAAAAACAAATAACAATTATAAAAATAAGGACCAAAGTTAATATAAAAACTAAATTTTAAGAGTTGATATTGACAAATAAATATTCAAAACAAATTATATATAGCAATCAAAAGTTTAAAAACCATATGTGATATAATCAGCAAATAATATGATAGTTCTAAATTTTTCCCAACTTTCAAAAAGAGTTCTTCATTCAAATTTTCTAGAAAAACACTTTCCTGAAAACCAAGTCAAATTTTTCTTTGATTGAAAAGTGTTTTCCGTTAACCAACTTTTCTAATGGCAAACAAACACAGGAAAGTTTGGAAAGTGGTTTCTAGGAAACCACTTCCAGGGAAACAAACACAGCCTAAATACCAAACCATTAATGTTTTCCCACGGCTCTCTCTCATCCTCACCATCAGTACCTTATTGACGAATTGATGCTTCTCAATCACCCAACATCAATTTGAGGGGGCTGTTAGTAAAATTGTCAACTCAATATGTGCTGCCTAATTTAGTCTAGCTATATATAGAAATATATTGTATATAGGTATATAATTGATAGGCCTTATTCTTACCTTGTATAGCCCGATGAAATGGCTGATTTTCAGCCTTGTAATGTACAACAATCTCTATATAGAGAAAGCAACTTTCACATGGAGAGGAATTCAGACCAAAATTCTTTGACAACAAGCAATGTCATAGGATGTCATGTTACCACTACACGGCAAGAATGATTTGCGGTACATTATCATCAAATTCAAGTTCACCCATTTCTTTAGAGATAACTTAATTGTAAACCACTTGATTTCAATACCCAAATTTAAGATCTTTTAACATAGAGCTCAAAACAGCCTGATAAAAATAATTTAAAGTTGTAGTGAATTTCAATTGAACTAGAAAATTCATGTTGATATCATTGCTAACTAAAAGAACAAACTTGTTACCTTAGGGATTACCATCAGTTTTATCATCACCATCAAAGACTAAGAGTTGCCTCCCTATTTACCTTAGAAGATTATTGCCAAAATTGTTAATTCATCAATTTACTCCACAAGTCACACATGCATGAAATAAGTTTTATCTATGGCATTCTCAAAAGTGCCTACAAATGTAAAACGAATATCAACCACTCTTTAAGTCAATGGTCTAATGTAGTTGTTATATCAAATTGCCAATGCCAAAGCTACATGATCATATCCAGCCATTCAATATAATGTACAAATATTGCTTATAAGGTCGCTAATGAGTGATTAAAAAAATGTATCTTTGTTATTTTATCATTAGAACATAAGCAACTGAAAAATAGCAACCAACCTGCTCAAGTGTCCAGACAAGATGTGGCTGAAACTTTGTTTGAAATGTGATTGGTCCTACCTGTCATAAAAACATACAGTCAATTAGAGTTTCTCATAACATGCTTGAAAATTAGGACAGTCCATATATGCTGTTATTTATAAATTACAAATTTGAAAATTAGAACAAATCATACATGCTCTTAATTATAAATTGCAAATAGACCATGCAGGATATAGAAACATATACATTCATGCATGCAGATACATTTATCCACATGCATGATTGTTCAATAGGGCATTTCTTGATATTCTCATTTTTCTAATTATATATATAAAAAAAAGAAGAAGGATGGAAAAGCTACATAAGCAATTTGAAAATACCTTGTTCATGCCATGTTCTATCATACTATTATTTATTAAAAATACAATGCAAGCACATATGTATATATGTGAGTAACAAACTTACTTTTTGGCCTTGATATACTTTCTCTATTGCCTCACTGGCAGCACTAGCTTTCAAGATAGCATCACCAGAAGCACTAGATTCAACATCATATCCTGAAGCGCGCCATCTTGGCAGACCTCCATCTAGCACCCAGACCTTTTCATGCCCAAAGACTCGAAACATCCTTGTCATTTAATCAAAATTATGTTAGAATGGACATTTAAACATTAAAGTAGTACTTAGATTCCACAAAACTACAACATATTATCAAACCCACAACTTACCACCAAACACGAGCAGCACTAAAGATACCTTTCCCATCATAAACCACCAATCCATGTTTATTCTCAATACCAAGTGCAGAAACAGCAGCTGCAAAAGCTTCCTCTGATGGCAACATGTGTGGCAACTGATACAAGTAATTGTTCTTACAAGATAAGCAAACGGATAAAATGGAAAAGGTACAATCAATAATTAAAATAATAAACTATAGAATATCACTTGTGAAGTAAACAAGATGAACTATAACAGGGGTGGTTCTTGTATATGGACAAAATACAATGCATTCTTAAAGATGATTCAAATGAAAGAAAAGGGGAAAAGAAGCATTAGCAATTCTAGGCCCAAACTATAAATATTTGTAACAAATAATAAAGAGAGGGCATCTTACATTCGTAGTTTGATCTGCTATTCCATCTACATCAAAGAACAGGGCACCAGGAATGTGAGCAACCTGTAAGGAGCAAGTTTAGTAGACCAGGTTATTCATTGAAGGAAAATAAATGAGATAACATCAATATCTTGAAGACTAAAAGAAGAAAAAGAGCGTATTTTCAGTGGAATATTTATGAAATTCTAACCTAAAATTAATTATTAAGATCAATTTAGATTGTCAATAAAATAGTCAAATTAAAACAAATTCAAAACTAAATCATAGTCATCAGACCTGATACTCTTGAATTGGATTCCTCTGCTCATCAGGCATGTACCAAGATGCATCCAACACCTGAATATAACAATGCATGACAGAATGATGTGTGGCCATGTTTAGGATGTAAAAAAATCAATTCAAATGGATTCAAATGTATTAGACTACAATAAAATATTCCATGAGATGAATGGAAAACATAGACTGATAATTAAATAACATGACCAGTTTAGAGATGAAGGGTGTAATTTCTTTTGATAACTCAAGTGTGAAAATTACTAATACAGGCATCGAGGAACATTTCCTATTTACATAAACTTAAAAACAATTAATTAAGATCATGACACCTTTTCTTTTGCTTCTTCATTGAACGGAGGCAAAAATTGTTCGCTATTAGCCAAAAATGAGGTTTTAATCCTAAGACTCCCAAAGAGACAACAATGGAATCATTTTTAGCATTCCTTCCACAAAATAAAAAATATTGTCATACAACTACATTCATCTTTTGGGTGTACAAAATATTCTTGCATAAATGTGAGAAATTCAAATGAAAAAACAATTCTTCTGATGAAATGAAATACATGACCTACTTATTAAAAATTTGATGAGAAGCTTTTTTATAAAAAAGAACTAGCAGGTACCTTCATGTCAGGCTCCCGGAGGTTTGCATGGAGCCAATCAACAGAGACAACAGGTTCTTTCAAAGATAAAGATTGTGTCGAGAAATTAGCTCTTGCACCAACTACACATTGAACCCACTGAGATGTCTTAAATGATGTATGGAAGGGGTCAGCTCTTTTTTGAAATGTTCTCCACTGAAAGTAATGTAAAATAAAAGAAAAACACATTAAAGTTCAGTCAGTATGCTCCAAGTAATCAGCAATAATGCAAATGCAATAAAACAAATATCAAGCAAGGTACTTTTACCAAGTGCACAAAAAATTACACAGCACAATACCCCCAACAGTTAATGAATCACATAACAATAACAAAGCACGATTCTTTTCAGAATAGCAGAGATTAAAAATTCATTTAGACCTTTACGACGCAGCAAAAAGAAAAATTTTTAAAAAATACAGTGTTTAGAAAAACTAAGACAATTATATAACTACAGTTGATAACAATGCTTGAACTTTAGCACACTAAAGACTTAAAATCAGTTCATATATTCAACACTAATAGATTGAAGGTTTCTCATCTTGATACACCAATAAAATTCCCCACAAGTAATTCAAACTTAATAATCATAATAAAGTCACAAAATTTACCCAAACCAAACACTAAAACTGCTGATATACACTTCAAAAACCCTACTTCTCACCACTAAATCGACAACCCATTATCCAGAATCAATCAACAATTCAACACTACCACCAATTCAAAAGCAGGAAAAAAAGACACCCAGATAAATAATCATAGAATTAAGCAAAACCCAGGTACTTAAACAACAGATAGTCACTCACAGGGAAGAGAGAAGTAAAGATTTGTGGGGTTTTATGGGAAAGAGAAAAGGAGGAATGAATCAAGCGATGACCCAGTAGACTCTTTGTTAAAATAGTTGACGCCATTTACTCAGAGACCATAGATTGAAGCTCTTTTTCTGGGGTTGTCAGATTCTACAAAGAAAGTGAAGCCCAAAAAGAGTGCTCAGCTTGTCATTTCACCATGTGGTTTTGTCGATTGGATGATGCGATGCTGTTAGCTTAGATCTCACAAGTCATGGCTGCTTTATATTGCTCGTAATAAGTGTTTTAAGGACACTGGCTATTGCGATTCTAGTGGTAGTTTAAATGTTTTTTTCATTATAAATATATTAAAATAATATATTTTTTATTTTTTAAAAAATATTTTTAATAATAATATATCAAAATAATCTAAAAATATAAAAAATATAATTTTTAAATAAAAAATTTAAAATTTAAAAAAAACACGGTACACCAAATTCTAAAAAATCCTAAAAATATATGTAAATATAATTTAAAATATTAATTTAATATATAATATTAATTTTAAGATAAAATTAACTTTAATTATATAATATAAATATAATATGAAGTATCTTAAATATAATTTTAAAATTTAAAACATTCTTAAATAATCAATAGTAACTTAAACTTTAAATAATTCAACATAAACAAAATATTAAAATACTAATAAAGTCAAATGTTGTTGTATAAAAATAAATAAATCAAGTATTATCTTTATCATTAACTTCAAAATAAAAATCTTAATCTTATAGTGATATGTTAGGGAAGTCATCAATAAAACATTTTAATATATCATCATTTTTACTAAGTTTATTCTTATTATGCACATATATTTATCATTTAAAGTCAAAATAAAAAAAATATTTAAATATTCTCTCAATTTATATTCTCTCTATAAAAAAAATTTTATTCTTCAAAAATTTACTCATTAGGTTAATGTTATTAAGGCTAACAAAATTTAAAACAATTTTTGTTTGGTTTAAATTCTTATAAAGTATAAATATGAAAAAAAAACAGCATAAATATAAATAATATATATTAGTGATAAATTTTTTAAAAAAAATAATAAAAATGTTAATAAAAATAGTAATAATTATTTTCAATATTATTATTAATATGATAATATTATATTTTACCTTTGTTAAATTATTAAATTGTAATGAATAAAGATCAAATTACTTAACTAGTCTATTTTGCTTTTTAGAATGAATAAATTCAAATATACTCAAATTTCTCTCACATCTAATTGCACTACAACACTAGCTAAGAACTCATAATTTCAAACTTTTAAAGTTTTAGAGTATCACTGACAAGTTACTTCACTCTCACTAATTAAAATAAAAGTTCAATAAATTATATATTATAGATACAAAACAACATTTATATTTTAAAAACATTTAAGCAATAAAAGATATTACTTGCATTTAACTTTTCTCTTTGACAAATAGCTACATATTAAAATCACTAGTTGCTTTTTTATATTCCTCAAGTTGGCCATTAATTGCAATTTAAATGTCATAATTAAAACCAATCTAATAATTGTATTGAGCAAAGCTCAAGTAACCTCCTTTTGTTTTGGAAAATAAGGCCTAAAATAGATTCTAAAATTAAAAAAAAACAACTTGTTATATGTGATGTATTATAGAGTTGCTTATTCCATTTAGCATCAATTACCTGGATATATAGTGCATATTGAGATACTTTATCTTTTAACTTTGTTTTACTGAGTTTTTTTTACTTTATCCATTACCTCATATAAATAACTCATTGTTAGTTTTTTTTAATACTATTTACTAATTAAAGAACTCACACCAAAAGTTTAATAATTTTGATTATATGTTCATATTAAAGCCAAAAATCTTTATCTTGCAAAGTTATAACAACTATTTCCTTTCCAACTTTACTTTTATCATGGCTTAATTCAACTCATTTCATGCAAGTAAATATTTGTTGAAGCTCTTTATTAAACTTAAGTAAATATTAGGGGCTTAAAAAATTGGTAACAAACCTTGTAATGCCAAGACAACATAGATCATTTCCATTAAATTTAATAAAGTCTTTCCTCGTTAAAGCTAAAACCTTTGGATAACTATATATAAATTTAGTTATGTTAATTGCCTTCTTAATAGTTTTATAAATTATTAGAAAGTATTTAGATCAAAAATATTTTATAACATTATATTAAGGTAAAAAAAGGTGTCATACCTTAGCTATAAAACGTTAAATGTAGATTAATTATCACTTATAAATTGAATAATATTTTTTAGTCCTACTTATTTGACAACTTCAAGAAATATTTTAAACAACATCTCTTTATCTATTTAAATATCTAAAGTGTTAAATGACTCAAAAAATAAGATAGAAAATTCATAATTGGTATATTCCTCTTATTTAACCACTTATTCACCATAATATAACATCAATAAAGTTTTTTAATTAGCGTTAATTTTCAAGAGATATTCATAGACACCATGAATTGAGTATTTTAAAAACAATCCCTTTGAATCATGATATGATGGCCCTTTAAAATCAAGTATTATTAATGTTATGACATTTATCATTAGTTAATAATAATATGATTTAATATCATTAAACGGTACATTAATATCATACCACAATCTTGTCGTAACCTTACTTGCATTATGTTTATTCTTTTTAGAAGCCATTACACTTTCAATGTTAGGTTGGAACGTGATATAGTTTGTTGAGCTAATAATGTTAGCTTTTGTTTGGTTGCACTTACATCTTGCATTATCAATCACTATCTAATTTGCTTGGGAACTAATATCGTTTAAAGTAGAATTTGCATTATCACCCTCTTTGACTTTATTATTGGAAAGTGATTGAGAATTTCTAATATCAATTCAAAATCTTTTTTTTTTTTATCAAATCTTCACCCAACTACTTCATTTTCCATTTCACATCTATAGGGAAATTATTATAGGATTTAACTTGGCTTATAATACCATCATGGTGATATTTTAGATTAGTAATATCAATATCATTGATCTTCTTCCTATAATGAACATATATAATTGATTTTTTTGCACCGACAACCAATTGTCCATAAGCCAATGCTGGATCATTTGATCTTATACGAGCAAAAGCTATAAAAGTAACATCACTTGATAAGTTTTAAGACATGTGATTTGATTTGAAGAAAAAAATAAAACAAAATTAGTTACAACTATTACATTAATATGTATTACAACTTTTGAACTAAAATAAACTATTTAAACCAATACTTGCAAAAAATATAAGTGTTAAGTCTAAAAAATAATTTTATTTTTGAAATAAAAATAAAAGGTGGGCTCTAAAAAGATAACATGGGAATCCAAATATCAAACTTAAGAAAAATTAAAGTCTATATTATTGAAATTGAAATGGGCATTAAATGATTCATTTATAATGGAAGTAATTTGGAACTTATAGTCTATGAAGTTTTTGTTATTTAGATAATTTATATGGCAAAGGAATTATTATTATATATATATATTAAAATTTCAACGTGTAATTATAGGCATGAAAATTAAATAAGGACAACCAACTAATTATTTGGGGTTGTTGACTAGTTGCCGTGAAACCAATTTAATATCCTTAACTAATCAAATTTAACCCAATGCTCTAAGTCATTAATCTAGTATTGAATATACTAAGATAAAAGTATTATTGAGTCTGAAGCTCTATTTAGAGTTTAATAAAATAAATAATTTTGTAAGAAAAACTTTACTTTAATTTCACTAGCTTATAAGAATATTACTAGTATGCTAAAAAAAAATATAAATGGAATCTTCTAAACATTTTAATAGGATCTATAAAGAAGAAAAATAAATGTAAGAAAAACCTCATTTTCAATGTTATATGACTTGTCATAAGCTATATTTGAATGAGCTGATCAAATTGAAAGAGGTAAAATAAATAAAAAAGAAGTTGTCATCTAGTTTTACAATAATTAAAAGTTCTAATTCATTTTTCAGAGTTCCAGATAAAAAATTGATTATAATAAAGAAAGATAAAAATCACTTTAAAATATCATACATAATTTAAGTTACTTCATATTTGTTTCTAATAATAAAAGATACCTATTATGCCTTAATGATATGATTTTGTTTAAACTAATATATGTGATTATAGTAAGAAAAAAAATAAAAAAAATACTAAAACCAAGACTATGATATGAAAAATGGGCATAATTACATGGCCTGATCTTTATTTTTGAAATACAAGCGTTGGCCATCATAAAATAATGAATAATAAATTGATTTTTGATTTATTTTATTTGGTTATGTTTAAAATGAGCTTAAAAGTTGCCACTTATACCTAATGAGTGTTTATTAGCTTATGTTGATCTAGTCCAAGTTCATTCTCTATAATTATAAGGAATGTGACCCAACATCCAAAAAAAAGATAAACATTTCATACATTATAAAATGATATTTATATGTAAGTATTAGATAAATATTTACATGATTTTCATTTTAAAAAATAAAATCATATTAAATATTTCCAATCACCTTTAAGAACAAACTTTTATGATGAAAATAAAAAAGTCTCAACTTACAAAGCATAGTAAAAATTAAGAATCGTACCATTCCTCTAGAATTATTTAATAAAAAACAAAAAATAAAATTTTTATTTATTTTATATGAAAACAAATAAAGTCTTAACCCATTTACTGGGGTGAATATTCTTTAACCAATAGGCAAACAAATAGTTAGAAAAACACATTAAAGCCTTAGTAATAATTAAAAAATTAAACAATGCAACTTACTTTAAAAATGATGTATTAAGAGTGATATTATAACCATGTCCCCTTATCTGATCTAGAAGGATGATCTTCATGACACCATGTACATATGACAAATCTTATAATGGTGGATTAATGGAACATTTTGAAGTTGCTCATAATTTAAATGTTTTGCATGAACTTTTTTATTAGTCTAAGATGAAAAGAAATGTGTAAAAAATTTGTGATAGAAAAATAGAATGTAAATAAGTTAAGTCTAAATTTTTACCTCATTACTTTACTTTTTTATTAATGCCTAAGAAACCTTGAGTTGATATATCTATAGATTTTATGCTAGATTTGCCTAGGTAAAAAAGGTGCAAGGATTTTATTTTTATAATTATGGATACATTTTCTAAGATAAAAGATTTCATATCTTGTCATAAAAATAATAATGCAACTAACATAACTGATTTATTCTTTAAAGAGATAGTTCAATTCCATAAGATATCTAGAAGCTTTGTGTTTGGCTATGATGTTAAATTCCTTAGCTACTTTTAGAAGGTTAAAGGGGTAAATTAGGAATAAAATTGTTATTTTCTTCAACTTATTATCCACAAATAGATGGTTAAACTAAAGTAGTTAATAACACTTTAACTATATTATTAAGAACTATCATTCAAAAGAATTTGAAAAGTTAGGAAGATTTCTTGTCATTTATTGATATTTTTTATAATAGGATTATTCATTCTACTACTAATGATTCTCATTTAGAAGTTTCCTATAACTTTAACTATTTGACTCAGTTGGATTTGTTTTCTTTACCCATTGATGAAATAATTGGCTTAATGGCAATGAACAATCACATTTAGTAAATATTATCCATGAGAATATGAGGAAAGATACCCAAAAAAAGAAGAGTAATATGAATTCAAAGCTAATAAAGGGTGAAACATGGTTATATTTTTAACTAGGTAGGGTTTGAATGAATATGAACAAAAAAAAAAGATTTTTTTAACAAAGAAGATCTAACTTGATGCTTAGAGGAGATGAACCATTCAAAATCCTTCAAAAAATTAATGATGATGCTTATGAAGTGGATATACCGAGTATGATAGTATTGTTACTTTCAATGTTTATGATCTTTTTTTGTTTGATATAAGTGATGATTTAGGGACAAATTCTTTTGAAGATAGAGAGGATGGTGTGAACTAAACCACACCAAAGTATTATTATAAGTTGCAATTGGATTAATTACAAGATTAAGAGCAAAGAAATTTGAAGATGTATTCAATAAGCTTATTCATATCTGGAACAAGATAAGTTTAAAAAATGTTACAACTTCAATAAGTGATAATCATATCTTAATCAATTTAATTTATCAATAAAAGGGGTTGATCCATTAATAATATGGGTCTAATTATTTTAAAATTGTAGGCTAATTAATCTTGGCATTAAAAACGATTTTAAGTTTATTTTTTCTAATGCATAATTTTCTAACGTATATAATTTTGGATTTGATTATTGAATTGAGCTAGAATTTTACCAGATATTCTCAAAGGTCTTGATCTATGTTGGGTAAACATTTCAGGACAATTAAATATTAGAAATGTCTTATGATAAGCTTTATATGATACAGTGCAAAGATAATATTAATTTCCTAGTTAATTCAGGATTATTTTTTCTATTTTATTTATAATTATTTTATTATTTTTTCCAGTATTGCTTAGAAAGTTATTACTATTATAATTATGGTTATTTAGCTTTTATTTAAGGTTTTTTAGGACAAACTTCGATTTCAACAATTATTATTATTGATATGGGGGGGTTCAGTTACTTATAATTTTGGTACCGCGGTACATATTATGATTATATCAAAATCAATTACAAGCTTAAATTTAGCTTTCTTGTGAATGATTGATTTGACTGTAGGTTTCTAGATTTTTATATCTATAGTGTTTGCATCACCAGATCTACATAGTCACCACATGCTACCTTAAAAAGAACCTATAAACCCTTGGTCAAAAAGAAAAGAACAGTACGAAAAGTGTTAGAATAAATAGCAATGAGAAATTGATAATGTTGTCATGGCACAAAAATAAGTTGTAAACGATTAAAATGAAAAATAAATAATTGGCTGCTTTACCTAGGGATGAAATAAGGAGATTTTGATTTTTTAGCAAAAAATCATATATCAACTAGCTTTACATTAAAAATTTGTAACTCTTGATCGGATTGTCTGAAAAATCTAAAAATTAGCTTGAAGACTTCTAATATATTTGATTAGATTTGGTTAAAATTTTAGAATTTTTGGAGAAATTGGGATTTTTTTAGAAAAATCACAATTTGACTAGTTTTAGGCTATTATGCATAACTTTTAATATGATTGGTAAATTGAGTTGAAACCTTACGTGGAGTATTCTAATATATTATTTTACCATGGGGTAAACTTTCAAATGTTTTTAGAATATTATGTTTGGTGATTTGTAAAATTTGCACAAAAAAGTATTAGTAATTGGGTAAAAAAATCACCAAACACACGTGCTGATATAATTAAAAGATATGTGGCTATAAATTAGTTGAAAAGTTAGCCTTGAAAGGTTCCAGCTAACCAAAAGGAAATAAGAGAAGAAAATGACTCATGAGGACTAGCTAAATTTAAACATCAAAGACAAGGATTTAAATGCAAATAATAAAAATTTTACTATATAAATCTCATTTTGCTTAGGTGTCTAGTAGGCTACAAGGAGAGAAATGGGAGTTAGGAATTTTCTTACATCTTCTCTATAATTCTCTTATCAATTCTTAAAAATAATACATGATTATGGAGAGTTAAGATAATTAAAAAGGTTTATGGTAAGCTATACCAAATATTTGAGTGATCTAAGGGTTGTAAAACATATGGAGAAAGAATGAAGTGTGGAGAAAGAAAGAAGAAGAAGGAAGATAAAGGATGGTTTGACCATGAGGTTTCTTTTAGTTAAATCATTGTTATCTTAGTAGTGAGTATGATTCTATTGTGTTAATTGTAGAAATTTCATACATGTATGTTTGGGGGATGATGTTCTTGATTATGGAACTTTGTGATTAGTATATTGGTTGTAGTTATTTGTGACATGGTAATGAAATTTTTATTTATTAGAATGAGAATTGAATGGTTTAGTGTTTAATTGAGTAAAAAGTTGAAGAAATTTCATGCTACCCTTTACTTGAAATTTTGGCATTAGTAGAAAAATATAGGGAATGTATGTGATTGATGAAATGAAAAATTATCATACTCAAATGAATAAAATTAATCTTAGATGAGGTGTTAAAAACTAAAATTAAAGAAGAATAGATCTCTTCTTGGATGTTTTTAAAAAATAAAATTTGGCAAGACTAAATAGAAGAAAAGAAAAATTGTGTTTGACTAAGTTAGGATTTTAGTGTGGATGGAAATATATTTAATAAAGTTAAGTAATGTATAAACAAATAGGATGTAAATGGAGAAAATAAGAAATTTGGTACTTTAGAAGATTTGCCAACTGATTAGAGTACCCAAGATAAAGAAAAGTTTTTGAACGAAGTGAAGAACTTTTATGGTGATGACTCTAACTTATTTAAATATTGTCCTGATCAAATATTCCAAAGATTCATTCCTGACAATGAGGTAAGTAGTGTCATTAAACTTTGTCATTCTGATGCATGTAGAAGTGATTTCTCGTCAAATAAGACTGCTGCAAAAATCTTTCAAAATGGATTTTATTGGCCCACCATATTCAAAGACAAGCATGCATTCTGCAAAACTTGTAAAAATTATCAAAAAGTTGATATTGGTAAAAAAGTTTTGTTTTATAATTCTTAACTCTATGCATTCCCTAGAGAGCTAAGACCAAGATAGAGAAATTCTTATAGGGCTTGTGATATTGAGAATTCAATGAATGACAATGATTTTAAGGAAAATGAACATCGTTCAAAAGCTTACTTTGATAATTTTCCTAGTGAAAATAAATCAACTGGTTTGAATGATCTTGTAGATAAAGGTTGATTATTTTATTTCTCTCACATTGTTTTTGTGTTTCTTTTTTAGTGATTTTTGCTAGTTTTTCTCACCCCGATCAAATGGCGGATAACGGTACTCCGTGACTTAATTCGGTTCTTTCAGTTTCCCATAATAACTGATATCTGTATATACATTTATGCANAGCACTTTTGCAAAGAAACGTCGTGCAAAACGAGTGAAAGTTTGTCATCGATGTGCTAGATGGACTTGTAATACACAATGTCATTTTTTAGAAATGGTATCTATAAACCGTGAAGATAAAATACAATTCATTAAGGATGACTTGAGTAAGGAGTCTTTAGATAACCTTCTATTGACTCTTGAGACGCATCCTAGTAGAGATGTGCATCGTGTAATTCATGATTTATGACCATTACTTCATAAAAAACATGATCGACTTAGTCTTGAGAATCTGACTAAAAAAGACTCTGTTTGCCAGTTTTTTTAAAAACTGGATGTGAAGCCTATCCCCGACCCATAGAGGGCGTTTAAGCCGTTCTTGGACGTAAAACCAAGGGAAGATGTGAGCCACAATCACAACTATCTGTACATACACATGCTCTTTGTGTCTTTTGGTTTTATTATTGTGTTTTGTTGTTACTTATATTTGTTTTAGTGTCTTTCAGGTTTATTAGTGTTTATTATTTCAGGTGATATCTTCTATACTCTATCTTTCTACCTTTAAACAATGAGGACAATGTCTTGTTTTAGTTGGGGGGAGAGGATAGTAGCTAAAAAAAAACCATGTTTTCTATTTCATAAAGCATGTGCAAAATGGTTGTTACTATGATGGCAGAGTAAGGAGAATCTTTTATGACTCTTGAGACGCATCTTAGTAATCATTCGTAACAAGGTTTATGATAATACTTCTTGAAATATTCAGATTTGTAAACTCTTACATTATTATCACTTAAGTCTGCTCATATACTTATTTAACATGTATTCTTAAACCTTAATTTACACACACACACTTCAACATATGATTGTGGGTTGCATATTGGATTATTACATTATTTATGTTCTTTTGTTAAAGGTAACAACTAAGGGAAAGGGATAGTATATAATTAAAAAAAAACAAAAAAAAAGAGAAAGAAAAAAAGAAAAAAAAATGATAATAATAAAAATGTAGATAAGTTTGGTTTCGTAGCCTCCATAATCTAAGCAATTAAGCCCGAAGGGGGGTTTTAACACCTAATAACCTAAAGTCAACTGACATGGAAGCTATTGGCCCAACGCTTGTTACATGGGTCGAGGAGAAAAGCTTAAGGGAATCAAACATTGTACTATCTACATATGAGTATTTGCGACCTGAATTATTAAGCTCGTAGGGGTGTCTTAACACCAAATGCCCTAAGACTAATTGGTCTGGGAGTCATTGGCTGAAAGCTCGTTACATGGGTTAAAGATGCATGGTGTTTTAAATTATATGTATATATATTAAAAAAAAAGACAAAAATAATAATCCCAGCCTAAAGAAGTTAACCTTAAACATTAAAACATAAATTTTGTTTTCTTTCAGGAAAAGCCCTATAATTATGTGTTGACACAATGAGCACAAAAGAAAGGTTTTTGAATATCTTGTTAAGAGGTATTGAGTAGGTATATAAACCTAACAAGAGTTTGTTTATCTGGATAGAGTAATGAAAGTTAAATGATGAATACCTTGCTTTGTGGAATTTGCAAATTGTTTTTCTATTTTAACGCTTTGATTACTAAGGACTAGTAATAAGCTAGTTGGGGGGTGTGATTAGTACTCAAAAGTGCATTTTTATCATGATTTTATATCATCATTTTGCACTTTAAGTATCAATAACTCCTTAACTAAAGTACATTTTATAATAATCTATCTAATAATATAAGATACCTTTAATTTGTGGTAAATTTCCATTTTAAATGCAGGCCTATCACATAAATGAAAGGATTGATTGATGACTTTAAGAACTTCAATTGCAAAGGCAAAAGGATGATCAAACTTAGAAAAGAGATATCGGTGCAATCCAAACCGAAACACTTTTCGGTAATTGGGTCATATTTGGAGCTATAGATCTCAGATTTAGCTCTACTTTATATGGATGGAAAGGTAAGACATAGGCCTACAACTTTCATGTGGAGCCCAAGATCTAAAAAGGCCATTTTTAAGTGCAAATTGTTGCAATAACAAAGAAGCCCGAATCTGTCCTCCAGCCCGAGCACTGTTTAGTATTTTGGCCATATTTAGAGTTCTAGAAGTCGAAATGAGCTGAAGTTTTTACACAAGAAAGCTAAGACAATTTCCTAGAACTTTCATGTTTTCAAGTGGCTCTAATTTTGACGTCATCAATGATGTTTTGGCAGACAAGAGAAGATAAGGATTGTCACCAAGTCAAGGGTTGGCCATCTACTCATCAATTAGTCATCAAATCAATAGTTCCTAATTTTGGCCTATAAAAGGAGGCATTTGCCATGCATTTAGGCATCTTGGTTTCCAGATCAAGATCATGCTCTTCTTTTCTCTCTTTGAATTCTTTTTAGTGTTTATGCTTTGTTTTCATTAATATTAAGTTTATGCCTTTTATTTCCTTTCCTTTGCTTTGTTAACTCTTATCTTATTTATGTTCTTATTTTTTTTTATCCATTTTTCTTTCCTCCATTATGTCTAGCTAAGTTAATTATGTCAAGGTGAAAAGGTTACACTAATGGTGTAAGAGTAAGTATGGTATAAACTTAATATGGACTTTAATGTTTAATACTAACATGTTTTATAGTTGTTATCTTGTTCACTCTTTAATCCTTTGCTTGTTAAATGACTAATCTTAATTTATGTTGTATAACAATTGGTACAACAAATGCTTGACACTTTCATAACCCATACTGTATGGTATAACCGACACCTGAGCTATGAAAGGAACTTGATTTGTTATTAACATAAGTTATAATCATGAATGCTTGACAAAATTTACAAGTATTAGCATTAATTGAATAACATGACTAATGTAATCATGTTAACAATCTATAATCTGATTGGAACCTCCTTTATGTGTGGTTTCCAATTGAACAATAAGAGTTTATACTATACTTGTTTGACATACCATTAGTGGAACCTCTAACCTTGACATTTGTTATTATCATTGTTAATCTTTACTTTAATATCTCATCATCGTCATCATCATCATCTTCTTCTTCTTCTCTTTCTTTACTATTATTATTATTATTATTATTATTATTATTATTATTATTGTTGTTGTTGTTGTTGTTGTTGTTGTTGTTATTGTTATTATTGTTGTTGTTGTATTGTTGTTATTTATAATTTGTACAATATCCTCCCTGTGGTTCGACCCCGGTCTTGCCGGGTTATTTATTACTTCGACACTCCTGCACTTGGGAGAAGACATCAATCTTTTTGTCGTGTCAGAAGAAATGAATTGCAAATTAAATAGGATGTAAAGAAAATCTTAATTTTTCATCTTATAAAGGTTTGGCCAAGTTTATGAAAATAAATGAATTAGGTTGTTAAAGTTGATTGTTAAATTGTGACAAAATCCTTGTTTAATCCTATTGTTGTAATGCACAAGGATAAAAAAAAATAATGGAATTGAAGTTATGGAATGGATAATACAATCAATTTATTAGTTGGATAAACCATGGCAATAAATGTATTATCAATAAAATAATTTATTATGGGTATATGAAATGGAAGTAGTTTATTAGTGATTTATGAATGTAAAGTTTAAATTTAATTTTATGATGATAAAATAAATTTAAATTATTTCAAAAAAAATTATTGGATAAGTGATTTTATAATTCTTGTTGGTACAGGAGAGTTATCTATGGAAGGACAACATCAAAGTCGCGCATTTCATGACTAGACTATAGGTAGGTGCCTAACATCTAATCTATTTAGGAAATTTTATGAATGTTAAGATATTGTGGTTTTTCTTATAATGTCACTGTAAATATAAACATTGATCTGATATTATTATTAAAAAAATTAAAAAGTTCTAGTTGCCTAGTAAGGAATTGGCAGCGACGAAATTAATTAAAGGATTGTAATGATTAATATGAATAATATCGCATATTTTGGGAAAAGATTACATGATTTATGCTTTTAAAGTTGATAATAAAGTAATTTTGTTAGATTATTATGTATATTATGGTTGTGTTAATTGCGAATAAATTTATATGTTGAATCAATGCCTAGAAAATTAGACAGATGAATTGGTGACCTAGTAAAGGGGTTAATGATCAAGAAAACGAGTGGATGAATTATTGACCTCGTGATTAGTACTTAAAAATGTATTTTTATCAAGGCTTTACGTCATCATTTTGCACTTGAAGTATTAATAACCCCTTAACTAAAGTATGTTTTATAATAACGTATCTAATAATATAAGATACTTTTAATTTGTGGTAAATGTTCATTTTAAATGCAGGTTTGTCACATAAATGAAAGGATTGATTGATTGATTTAAGAACTGAAATTGAAAGGACAAAGAGATTGTCAAACTTAGAAAAGAGATGTCGGTACAATCCAAATCGGAACACTGTTCAGTAATGTGGTTATATCTGGAGTTGTGGATTTTAGATTTATGTCTACTTTATATGGATGAAAAGGTAAGATATAGGCCTACAACATATCCCAAGATCTAAAAAGGCTATTTTCAAGTCCAAATTGTAGTAACAACAAAGAAGTTTGAATCTGTCTTTCAGCCCGAGCACTATTCAGTATTTGACCCATATCTGGAGTTCTAAAATTCCAAATGACCTGAATTTTTTACACAAGAAAGCTAAGACAATTTCCTACAACTTTTATATTTTAAGTGGCTCTAATTTTTACGTTATCAATGATGTTTTGAGCAAATAAGAGAAGATAAGGATTGTCACTAAGTCAAGAGTTGGTCACCCACTCATCAATTAGTCATCAAATCAATAGTTCCCAATTTTGGCTTATAAAAGAAGACATTTGCCATGTATTTAGGCATCTTAGTTTCTAGATCAAGATCATACTCTTGCTTTCTCTCTTTGTATTTTTTGTAATGTTTATGCTTTTCTTTCATTAATAACAAGTTTATGCCTTTCATTTCTTTTCATTTACTTAGTTAACTTTTATCTTATTTATGTTCTTATTTTGTTTATTTATTTTTCTTCCTTTCATTATGTCTAGCTAAGTTTTTTATGTTAAGGTGAAAAGGTTACACTAATGGTGTAAGAATAAGTATAGTGTAAACTTAATATGAACTTTAATGTTTGATACTAATATGTTTTATATTTGTTATATTGTTCACTTTTCAATACTTTGCTTGTTAAATGACTAATCTTGATTTATGTTGTATAACACTTGGTACTACAAATGCTTGGCACTTTTATTGCCCATACTGTATGGTATAACCGACACCTGAGCTATGAAAGGAACTTAATTTGTTGTTAACATAAGTTATAATCATGAATGCTTGACGACATTTACAAGTATTAACATTAATTGAATAACATGACTAATATAATCATGTTAACAATCTATAATCTGATTGGAACCTCCTTTATGTGTGGTTTCCAATTGAACAATAAGAGTTTATACTATACTTGTTCGACATACCATTAGTGGAACCTTTAACCTTGACATTTGTTATTATCATTGTTAATCCTTACTTTAATATCTCATCATTATCATCATCATCATCTTCTTCTTCTTCTCTTTCTTTATTATTATTATTATTATTATTATTATTATTATTATTATTATTATTAGTAGTAGTAGTAGTACTATTATTATTATTATTATTATTATTATTGCTATTAATATTATTGTTGTTGTTTATAATTTGTACAATTAACATTTCTGTGGTTCGACCCCGATCCTGTTGGGTTATTTATTACTTCGACACTCTGCACGTGAGAGAAGATATCAATCTTTTAGTTGTGTCACCTGGTAAAGGGGTTGGTGCCTATTGAAATTGGATAAATGAATTAGTGATAATGACTTGGTAAAGGGGTCAGTGTTCAAAGAAATTGGATGGATGAATTAGTGACTTGTAAAAGGGTCAATGCTTGAAGAAATTTGATGGATAAATTAGTGACCTAGCCCAAGAAATTAGGCGGATGAATTAGTGACCTGGTAAAGGAGTTCAGTACCTAGTCAATTAGGCATATGAATTAGTGACCTAGTAAAGGGAGTTGGTGCTCGGTAGAAAAATGAATTAGTGGCCTTGTAAATAACTTGATACTCAAGAATTGGGCTGATAAATAAGAAATCTGGTGATGGGTTAGTACCTAATAATTAGGCGAATGGATTAATGACCTAGTAACAAAGTTAATTTCAGATGTTGGATGGTTGGATTTTTGGATAGTTAAAAGTAATGGATTGGACTTGGGGGTAGTGTGGAGTTTAGGTAAATATGATAGATGCTTAATAAATGAGCATAATGGGAGGAATTAGTTATCCAAATGTTTGAGAGTAGTGTCCAAGTTAAAAGGTTACTAATATAAGCAATTATTAAGTGGATAATTGGTATATATGATATAATATTAATGTCAAAACTTAAAAAAAAATATAAAAATATTTTATAAAAAAAAAAACATGTACTATGATAGAATACATGAAAATGATTGGAATGTCATTATAATTTTTATTTTCAGACTATTACAGCATTATACTGCATTTTAGACGATAAATATTACTACCTGGTGAGGGTTGAATACTTGGCAAGAAAGAATGAGAGTGGTTATTTGATTTTGAAATTATTTCCTGGATTAGATTGAGGAAAACAAATTCTTCCTAAATAGTTGAGATAGGTCACATAGAATTGTTAAGGTGATCCTGGATGAGGAGTTTTTACTTAATAATAAGTTAATGCTAGTACATGATATTATTTACTAGAGTAATACTGTTGATTAGTGTCCAAGAATTACTGAAGACGTTAATAAAAGGGCACTAGGGATCAAGACTTTAAACATAAATTCTAATTGAAGGGTTGGTGCCTAAGTTTATGAAGTTGTTGTAAGGTATTAATGACTTGGATATGAGAAAAAAAACTGTAATTAATGGAACTGATAGGGAACCTAGTTCCTTTGATAGGAGCCGGTGTTTATTTAGTGTTAGAAATGAAATTGTTAAAATGAAAAATGTAATGTGATACTATAGGGTATTAATAATAGGGAATACTCTCGTCAAATATGACAGATAGTAAAACAAGTTTATGATGTCAGTTAGCAGAATGACGTGATTGAATGGATGAATGCATAGATCTCAAAATAAATATTTAAGATTATGTCAACCACAGTAATTGAGATGATTATTGGCATAACGATGACCATATTAAAGTGATTAGTTGACTTTACCACCAAAAATATGAAATAAAAAGGTAATTCTGCATAAGGATAAGAGATAATTATTTTAGAAAGAATAGGTGGTATACCCTACTAGCATAATCAAGAATGAGTGCAGTTGTAGAAATACAGGGGTGCAATATACTTCAATGAACTAAGATCTTATGGAAAAACATGTCAAGGTATTGTGGAAAAAAAACATGACTTATAACCTTACAATATCATAAAAGTGTAAAGAATTAGTGGTTATGCTTTTATGTAATTATGATTTTTGAGATTTATATAAATATTAGTTCTATGCAAGACTTCTACCATGAAAGACAAGAAAACGTTTTTCACTATAAGACAATTGTTTGAGGAATAATTTAGATATTATTAAATTTCTAGGTGTTGTAACCAAACAGAAAAAGTATTTATGTTTTTCTCATTTCTTAATCATTATGTTTTTATTACATCAAATGCTAATTTATATCCCTAACCATTTATATATTATGTCTGAAACCAAGATAATACAGATATTGAAAAAAAAACTATTACCTTACCTCATTATTGGATTTATCATTTTATTTACTTTTTAATTTATGTTATTAAACATAAATTATTTTTTTTGTCAAATAAAAAAATCATGATACCTGAAAATACATCTATAACATATACATTTTTTTATGGTAGCTAGATAGCTTATCTTTTCATAAAAAAATTATATTATTTTCAAAATTAAAAACCATTAATTAATATGGAAAATTATGGAAACTCAAAAACAAATGAGAAAAGGAAAATAATTAATGGCCAAGGAATAAGAAGGTTTGGCTAAATGAGAAAAAAATATTTATTTTTAATAATTTTATTTGTTTTTTCTACAAATATTTATTTTTGTAACCATATAATTAATTATAAAATTGTTTCTAGAAAGTAAGATTATTGAATTTGATTAGAGTGGGATCGAGCACATTTATCAAGTTTGACCAGATTTCTTAAAACATTGCTTTTCTAATTTAATATTAAATTAATTTTGCTTCTAAAATAATATTTTTTTTATAAAAAAATTAACCAATACTTTTACTGAGTCAATTGGATATTAGTGTACTCATCAAATAACTTGGTCAACTCTTGTAAAATTAGCATTGAAACTTGACTAGATGGGCAATTGAGTAATTATAATGATTTACTAGACTTCGCTGAGTTAAATAACAATATCATAAAACCTTGTACTTGGATTTTTCTATAGTCCTAAGAGGTCATGACACAACCTAAAGATTGATGTTTTCTTTCAAATATAGGAGTGTCGAAGTAATAAATAACCCGGTAAGATCAGGGTTAAACCACATGGACGTTAATTATATCAATTATAGATAATAATAATACAACAACAATAACAACAACAACAATAGTAACAATAACAATAATAACAACAACAATAATAATTGTAATAGTAGTAGTAGTAGTAATAATAATAATAATCAAGAAGAATAAGAAGTTGATGATAACTTTGAGATAAAAGATTAATGTAAGAATTAAACAATGATAACAACAAATGTCAAGGTTAGAGGATCCACTAATGGTATGTCAAACAAATATAGTATAAACTCTTATTATTCAATTGAAAACCACATACAAAGGAGGTTCCAATCAGATTATAAATTATCAACATGATTACATTAGTTATCTTATTTGATTAATGTTAATACTCGTAAATCTCGTCAAATATTCATGATGATAACTTATGTTAACAAAAAATCAAGTTTCTTTCTTAACACTAGTGTCGGTTATACTATATAATTTGTGTTATGAAAGTTTTAAGCATTTGATGGACCAAATGTTATACAACATAAATCTACATTAGCCATTTAACAACCAAAATATTAAATAGTGAACAAGATAACAAATACAAAACATGTTAATATCAAACATTAAAAACCATATTAAGTTTACACTATACCTATTCTTACACTATTAGTGTAACCTTTTCACATTGAAATAATAAACTTAGATAAACATAATAAAATAAATAAATAAAATAAAAACATAAATAAGATAAAATTTAACTAAGTAAAAGAGAAGAAATGAAAGGCATAACTTGATATTAATGAAAGCAAAACATAAACAATACAAAAATACAAAGAAAGAAAGCAAAAAGATGATCTTGATCTAGAAATCAAGATGTTAAATGCATGACAAATGCCTCCTTTTATAGGCTAAAATTAAAAATTATTGATTTGATGACTAATTGATGAATGGGTGACCAACTCTTGACTTGATGACAATTTTTATATTTTATTGTTTACCCAAAACATCATTGATAATCAGAATTGGAACCACTTGAAACATGAAAGTTGTAGGAAATTATCTCAGCTTTTTAAGAAAAAATTGGAGGTCATTTGAACTTCTAGAACTCTTAATATGGGTCAAACACTGAACAGCGCTTGAACTGCACGACAAATTCAAATTTCTTTGTTGTTGCTATAATTTGAACTTGAAAATGACTTTTTTAAATCTTGGGCTCCTATGAAAGTTGTAGGCGTATGTCTTACCTTTCCATCCATATAAAGTAAACCTAAATCGAAGATCTACAACTTCAAATATGACGCAATTATCAAATAGTGTTCCGGTTTGGACTGCACCAACATCTCTTTTCTAAGTTTGACCATCTCTTTATTCTTTCAATTTCAGTTCTTAAACTCACCAATCAATTCTTTTATTTATGAGACTTTTTCTTAAGTTGTTTTCTTAGGCTAGTTGCATTATAGGAAGAGTTTGCTATCAATTTGTGCATTAAATAAGTGAAGGTAATGATATTATTAATGACACCTATTTGCTTTCATATTGGATCTATCTATAATATTAGAATAGTTGTTATTATTTGCTTGGAGAATCATATTACATTTGATTGAGACAAGATTCTGCACTCTTTGTATATGATCCCATTGTGCAACAAATAACGCTTTTTTTTTATCTAGCTAAAAATTAGAAATACCTTGCTTTTTTTAGTTTGCAAGCAAATATTTTTTCTTTTGGTTTACTTGTCTCAATACATGTGATGAACTTTTACTAGGAGTGTTTTCAAATTTTCCTTTCTACTATTTTTAACAAGTGAAATGTCAGTTCTTGAAAGTAATTATGATAAGGCATTTTCTTATATGTGAGTTTCGAGGTTTCTAATAAGCTATTCATTTTTGTTTGTTTCTCTTAGATTCAAGCATGTGCATTATTCTTTGGCTACCAGTTGTTACACTATTAGTTTAGTCTTTTTTTCTCTCTATTGTCTCTCCTGCTAGTTGTTGCACCATCAATTTAATCTTTTTTCTCTCCATTATCTCTTTTACTATCTTTGTTTAGTTTGTTTTTTGATGTATTTTTTGGGTTGTTTCATTTAGATTCTATTGGTTTTTAGATGTTGTATGTGTCATATATTTTGCATTGAACTTGTTGCCTTTCATTATTATCAGATTGTTTCTATTACTAAGGTTAGTAGATGTTTGTGCCATTCTTTTGCTTGGTTATTTTTAACATTCCTGTCATAGTGCTTTTCATGCACAAATTTTGCATTAATATTGGTTTTTTTTTTTAAGCTTTAGTTAAGGTTTAATGTCATTTTATAATGAAATTTGCATATGTTTCTTTCATTGTTTGCAGGGTGCCCAACTTTATTTTTGCCTTTCCTTATGCTTTTAAATGTATAAGTTGCTCCATTTGCTTTAGTTTATTTTTTTTTCTTGATTGCATTGTATTCTCACCACAATGCTCCATTTGCTTTGGTTTGTTTTTTTTTCTTGATTGCATTGTATTCTCACCACAATTAATTTATATGGTGCGTCGTTATTAGCAGATTTGTTGAGCGTTTCTAGTTTTTTTTTTTTCAGCTGGGTTTCTGATTTGTTGAGATTACTCTACTAGCACGAGTAAGTATTTATGGTCTAGAAGATTAATAATGGTTCTCTCTTTCTTACTTTGTTGGACTTTATTATTAGCTTTTCTATTTTTTCACTTGCTTTTTAACCAGCCAACAAAAGCATTGTTTGCAAGGAGTTTGTTTTGAAAAATATTTGTTCTTAGTTTTTTTTCCCCTTTGATGGCTGTCAAATTTATGCTTTAAATTCCCATCTTTATTTATTTGGCTGATTCATGTTGCAATTTACGTTTGTTCTTTTCATGGCTAACCCTTTTAATTCTAGTCATTCATGTAGTGCAACATGAAATATTTTTTAAGTTTGATGCATTGCTTTGAATAATTGGGTGGACAAGTTAAATATTTTTTTTATACCCTTACTCACCAAGATTGCACTTTAGGTACTTTAAAAAATCTCTTTACCTCGACCATTCCTTTAAGTATTTATTGTTACCGTCACTTGTATACTTATTTTCACATGTTTCCTCTTATAATAAATGATTTGGAAGTCAATGAACATATTAGGCTAGCCTTTTTAATTTAGTAGATTAATTAACTTTGTTTTTGACATTGTCGACAAATAATAATATTGATGACTCAGGTAACAAATTTATTTTTTATTTCTTTTTTTAACTAAGTTTAATAAACTTTGATTTGTTTTCCTTTCAAAAACAGAGAAAAAAAATTGCTACAGGTCCACCTATGAAAATAAATATTCTAGGTTCTATTAAAAAATACTTTATTGGCCATACAAGTTTCATTTGAATTGATGTTTAGTTGCACACTTTTCCTTTTATTAAAAATAATTTAAAAGTCAATAAGCATTTTAGGCCAACCTTTTTAAGTTAATAGATTAATTAACTTGGTATTTGCTACTATAAGCCTTTAAGTAAGAAATTCAAATTTTTTGTCTGGTTTCTTTTTTAGCTAAGCCTAATAAGTTTTGGTTTGTTTCCTTTTGAATAAAAGAATAAAAAAAGGTTATAGGTTCACCTGGGCAAAATAGAGATTGTAGATTTTATTGAAAAAACTTCATTGGTGAAATATATGCTATTTGAATTGTGGTTTAATGGTTATAAAACAAAATGAAAAGAAGGGTCATTGCATTTGGAATTTGAAATTTAAGAAACAAGAATGTAAGTTGGTGGTGCTTTTTTTTATGTGTATCCTTATATAAGATGGGAGGTTTGAGAGTTTTTAATGCTTTTATTTTTTAGGGTGAATGTTGTTGTCATTGCTACATATTGTTGAGCTGAGATTGATGATGATTATAAGTGTGTTGAATTTACTACGACAAGAAAAATAGTGTTTAGTTGGTTTGTTGAATTATTAGCTGAGGAATTTTTTATGTGAATAAGTGGTTATTATTATTCTTAGATTTGTTTGGGTTTCATATTAAGAGGTGAAAAAAAAAACATGTAAGCACTTTTGATTGGGTTGTGAAAACAAAATATTAGGTTTATATTGTTGATCACTATAGATAGAGCCACTGATTGCTTTTTAAAGCTTTTATCATATGGGTTTAGCAATTATATTCTTGTAATCACATCTATAAAATTTATGTTGTGGTTGTTTCAAGTTGATGTACATTAACGTTGATTTAATTAGTAAGATTTTTCAAAGGCTTTTTCTTTGCTTTTTTAGGATTTATTGTTTTTCAACTTGATTACAATGTTAATATATATACTCTGGTTGCCATATAATATCGAGAAAGCATACATTGACATATTTAGTTTTCATTTGCTTATTTAATTTTTTGGTTGTATTTCTTACTTTGAATGTTGATGTGTTGTTATTTGTTCATAATATAATGATATCATTGAGTTATTTTATTTTTGTGTAACCTTTTTTTAAGTTGCTTTAAAAAATAAAATAAATATTTTAGGTGGAGAAATAGTTTTTTTTATTATTATCTATGATTACTTAAAAAAATAAAATAAACATTACAAGTAGAGTAATTTAATGTTTATAAGTTTGGTAGATGACTTATTCTACACATGCCATTTAAATTATAAAAAATAACACAAATATTTAACAACTCCTCAGAATTGATACTGCACATAAGTTTAGTTTTGAAAATCACTTGCTCTTTGTTTTTAGCTTTTTTGTTTTTTTCATAGTCATTTACTGTTATTGTAAACTTTCTTATTTTTGTTGTTCTTCTTCTTGTTGTTTTTTATTTTTAAATTGGTAGCACATTATCTCTACATTCCCTTTCTTTGTACAACTTATTTACTATCATTTTAAACTTTACTTTCTTATTTTTGTTCTTCTTTTTCTTCTTGTTTTTTTTTTTACAAATTGGCAGCATATTATCTCTGCATTCCCTTTCTTTATACAACTTTTTTTCTTCATTTGACCACTAATATTGATGCTTGCCTTTTCATTTGCAGGAAATCTTAATCAACAAGATCACATAATAATTTTGTTTATATAGGGACTTCACAAGCTATTTTCCTATTAATTGTACATGCCCTTGTGAACTACTCCAACAATATTTAACTCTCTTAGAAAGCAATACAATTCTTTAATGTTGTTGTGACATCGTTTTGTTTATAATTAGTGATTACATGGTTTCTCTAATATTTTTTTAATAGATATAATATTATGTGTGTTGTTTGATCAATGACACATTCTATCTTTTCTAATTATACCAATCTTTGCACTTATAATGTCTCTATAATATCAATATTTTTTGCACAATTCATTATATTCAATCTCTAGGTTTTTGATCATCAACATAATTTTTTTTCCTTATAGAATATTGGCTTTATAAATCTTTAGTTTCTATTATTTATCTAATACTGATTTATAAATATAACACTATTTTTTTCTAAGACAACGACAATGTGCTGACTTGCCGAGATTTATATTTAAGATAACGCATGCAAAACAAAGTAATTATTGGTGTAAAAGCCTTGTTAGACTTGGTAAGTGTTATGGTTGGATTGACTAAACTATAAAACAATGGGGTTAACCTTGAATAATAGACCTAAAAGAGATTATCTAGTACTTAAGGTAACAAATAATGTAAGAGATTAGTAAAAAAAGTATTTAAATGTAGAAAATAACTTAGTTTATTTTGAATGTAGCTTCCAAGTTAGTAAGTTAGTGGTCATTATATGTAGATTAATAGATGAGCCGCATTGATTATTATTTATAATATCATAATTAGTTAAAAAGTAATTATCAACAATAAAATATATTAAATTAGTTAGATCAATTTCTATTTTATATACATGTCAAATGAATGAGTAACTCGGTAAAATATTTTTCTAAAGGTGCTAGTACAAGGACTACATATGTTCACATATACATAAGTATTAACTTCTCTTTGATGGTGTTTATATGCTAGTTAATATATTCGAGTATGATTTTAAATTAATTTGTTACCTAAGCAAGGTGTTAAAGTTATATATGTGTTTTCTAGGATCATGAGATTTTTTTAATAAAATAATAAGATGATTATGTATGCATAAATTTTTTAAATAAAAGTTAAAATGAATTGTTAACATTAATTAAAGACTAAAGAAATTTTTTGATCTTTCTTGTAAAACACAAAATATAAATACACAAGTTGACTTCAATTAATGTTTTAGTTACTTTGTATCCCAACAACCTTGTTTCATGAAATAAATCAAGTAAATATTTACGTTGAGTGACAAATATTCTTTTCTTAAGTCTGGAAAATTACATTCCAATAAAATATTTTAAAGCACCCAATTCATTAATTTTAAAATTATTATCAATTTTTTTTAAGTCTTTCTAGCTCGACATTGTCATCGTGTGTTAGAATTATATCATCCATATAAAAATTAAAATATCAATTTTACCTTTTTTTGAATTTTTATATAACATAGTATGATTTACTTGACTTTGACAATAACTATAAAGTCTTATGGCCTTTTCCAAAACGTTGAAATTATGATATGGAAGATTGTTTAAAGCTATATAATTTTTTTTTTAATCTATAAGCTTTATATTTATCAATCCTCTCTTTAAACCCAAATCATATGCTTATAAAGACTTTCTCTTCCAAGTCTCAACTTAGAAAAGTATTTTTAATGTCTAACTAATATAAAAACCATTTAAAATTCATTATTAAAAATAATAACACTAGAATTGAGTTTATTTTGGCTATCAGAGCAACTGTATCATGTTAGTCAATGTTGTATGATGGTATGAAATCTTTTACCACAAACCTTGCTTTATATCTTTTTATGCTCCTATCATCATTGTATTTAATCATAAACACCCATTTGCACCCTACTGTATTTTTTTTCTCTTAATATGTCAACTACTTTTCAATTGCAGTTTTTCTTCAGAGCATTCAATTCTTCTTTAAACTACTAACTTCTAATTTGAATTACCGAGAGCTTCCTAAATATTTATTGGAATAAACAATTGAGATCTTTTAAAGATAAAAGCCATATGATTATTAAAAAGGTTTTTGTAAGATAAATATTTAGTAATGGGATGGTTGGTGCATGATTGGACTCCTTTTTAATAGCTATAGGAATGTAAATGTCTATAGACTCCTTATTAGCAAGATCAATAGAAGTAGGAATGTCTGAGATATTCTCAGGACCATCTCTTGAAGAATTTGATTGATCTTATGTAAGGGTAATAAGTATGTCTTTACCTATTACATGAGTTTTTCTTCTAGTATAAACCCAAACATCAATATTTGGATCAACTTGATCCTTTTATAGTACTACTTTGATTAGTTTACTTATGGACATTAGATTACATGCAAGTTTAGGAATATTGAGGACAAGTTTAAGATTTATACTCTCACAAATTATTATTAACCATTTCCTTGTAATAGATGAGAAACTACCATATAAAATTTTAATTTTTTTCATTTCCAGAACATGGTAAATAATTTATAAATAGGTAGGAATGATTAATTATAAGATTGGATAGACTTAAATCAATGATTCAAGAAGTGAAATCTGAATGACAAAATAAAAGATGAGGATGACTACCTACTTAAGCCAAGAAAACATAAGGAATACTAAATAATGAATTGGAATTTAGAAGTCTTATAATTTAGTCCATTTGCTTTTAACTATAATGACTTTTCTTCTCAACTTCATTTGCTTTAGGACCCATATGGTTAAGGTTAGGTTTCTCACAAAAAATGTAATTTTTTCAAGTAAGTGGTTTTCCATGAAGTTTCTAGTAGGTCACACCATAAATAATGATTTGTTATCCACCTATGCTGATTTGCAATAATCCTACTCGTATTTGCATCAACATCAACTAATATAGAGTTCTTTATATGATTTATAGTTTCTTGTTTTCCAAGCATGACCCTGTTTATAACTCTTTTTTTTTTTAACTTTTAAAAATGCCTCATCAATTAAAGGTAGGGTTTTATGCATATTATTATTCTTTTAACCTTATTAAACTCAGAGTCTAACAAGAAATTTATAAATCCAAAAGATCTCTATTTTCTTGTAATAGTTGCAATCCTTCATAGATTTTGATTCATAATCATTGAACATAACAAGATCTCTCCACAATAGTTTTAGTGTGTTGAAGTATTTGATGATATTGTTTTATCTTTGCTGGACTTAACCAAGTTTAAAGTCAAGTTGTAAACTTGGAATTGATTACCCAGATCATAATTCATAACACATAATTAGAGCAAAGTCTTCATCCATGAAGTTCACAACCCATGTCGTAACCATGAGGTTTCTAGCATTTTAGGTAGCATATGTTGAATTCCCCTTTTTTAATGCTTTTATGTTGTCAATCAAATAAACTATTTTTCCTCACCCTTAAATATATATATATATATATGTGTGTGTGTGTGTGTGTAGATTAATACCAACACAAGAAGTTTTCATTATTAAAATGGATGGTGGTGATCTAGATTAATGGTGGCTAGTCATTGAAGGATTGAATATCAACATGTTTTCTTCTAGATATGGTGAACAAAAGTGGCAAAGAAATGATAAAAATTTTTAGAGTTTTTATAAAAGAAATCAGTGATCAAATCTCTATTTTGATACCATAAAAACAAAGAAATCAACAAATTAACTTAAATCAAAATATTTTATATAAAGTTTATTGTTAAAGAAAAATACTAGCATGAGATTAAGAATCAAATCAAATCATAAATCATATATTCTAATTAGAAATGATTTCTAATTTATAAGAGTTGAGTAATCCTATCAAATTTATATACAATCTAATATATGATTTTTTATTTTATGACATGTCATTAATTCTATCGAACAAACTTTATTCTTTATAGTTTTATTCCCTATTACATTCCCATTTCTCTTTTTTTTTTTTTAGTTTTTGTTTAAACAAGTATGACATGTTTAGATTAGTGATCAATCCTATTACGATAGTTCTTCGCAAAGAGAATGAATAATAGTTAGGATTTAGAATAAAATAGATCTGAAAATGTGCTTGACCATATAAACTTTTTTTATTTTAAAAAAATTTGATTGTAAACAAAAAAGCTAAAATAAACTTTTTTGAGAATGATAGTTTAATTATAATAACAAAAAAACATTTGCTATGATACACAACCATATAGAACAAATAAAGATTTAAAATAAGTTAATTAAACAAAGAAATAAAGCTTAGAATTAACAAAAACAAAAAGGTTGGAAGTAAAAAGAAATTGAGCTTAGAAGAGATAAAATAAAGGTTGTAAAACCAAAAGTATGTAACATTTTTATCCATTCATATAATTTCTCTACAACATAAAAAAAATACAAATAAATGGTAAAATCATAATTAAAATCAAATTTGACCTTAAAACTCACTAGATAATAATAATAAAAAAAAAACATAAATTCAAATCCAATAATATAATTAAATAAAATTCAATAACTTGAACTTGAATATCCTCAATCTGCTGATCAATGAACAAGTGGACTACCTCATCATAGGAGACCATACATTTGCTTAAACAATGACTCGGATTTCAGTGTCCCCACCAAGTGCACAGCAATTCAAACATACTATCAGATGGATTAAAGCTGGAATATGAGCACCTGGCATGCAACAAAACTCAGAAAGGAAATCCTTTAAACACTGCCTTCTTCGATGACACGGCCAGCCGCTTGACACATTTTGCCATTGTATAGAAGTCCATCAACTCTTTAGCAACATCATCAGGGTGACATGAAACAAATGCCTTCAAGAATCGCTGTTCTGCCATCCTCAGTGCCCTCAACATCAAAGATCCTTTAATTTTCGGGCAAAGACCCATCTCCTCTATCTTCCCAGCAAGAAGCCACCGCGGCTTCAACACAGCCTCCAGATTATTGTAAAGCAAAAATGGGTGCTCAAGGATCACATTTGCAGGAAGCTTCATTGTGCCCACTACAAACGTCATATTCCTTTGAACCTTATCAACAGATAGTGTCAAGAGATAGGGGCTGCGACCGATAAGATGCCAAACTTCTTCATTTGACATCCCAAACTTCTCTATATTTGCTGCCTTCTCACAGATGGTCTGACTCCTTGAGACCCCAATGATGCTAACCACATGCTTAAACATATTGGAACCCTTGGAAACCCCACTTTTGCGTATGTATTCCATCTTCTCATCATTAAATGAAGTTCGTGGAATCATAGTAGGCCGTGACAATAGCAAGGGAACCAAATCCTCTCTACTAATACCCAGTCCTTCATATAGTGTGATGACAGGTTTAATCCTATTATGAAAGTCATATGTCAAGAGAGAAGGATTTCTAATAATGGCCTTTAGTAGCGTTTCCCTTGATCCAAACAAGGTCATAAAATACTCCAGACGCTCATCAAAAAAATGATTTATGCGAACACTAAGCAATCGTGGGCGACAATTAATGATCTTAACAAGGTCATTCGATGTGATACCCAACCCCCAAAGTAAATTTAGTTTGAATTGAAGCTGGGAAAGATCAGCATTGCGCAAAGAAGGGCGTCTCAGGAACATCTTCTCTATGTCATCATCACTACAACCATATCTCCTCAGAACTTCAACCGAGTTAGCTGGTTGCTCTGCACCACCCCCTAATACAGTTTCAGCTTGGGTTTGGCTTATAGTCGAACATGTCACGGACTTGAAGGTACCAGACAATATACAAGAACTACATAGGGGGTTTTTGCTTGAAAAAATATATCTTTGAGAATTTACCAAAAGGGAGCCAACTTTGATAACTAAAGAACTGGGTTTTGCTTCCATGTCAATCTCACAATATCCCAATAAAACCGAAACAGGGACTGGGTGTTGCTTCCATGTCAATCTCACAATATCCCAATAAAACCGAAACAGGGTCTTTTAAATTAGGGAAAAACCTTCAAGAAACACATTAACACGCTAAAAAATTGGGCAGTGCTTACTGAAGCTAAGAGAATAAGGGTAAAAGATAAAATGTCATATGATGTGTTTGATTTGAGCTCATCAAAGCTTCAAAACTGAATTTTCTACAAGAATTTCTAATATCAAGAAAATAACAAGGAAATAGAGAGCCTTTAAGAGGGCATTTATTTCTTTATAAAGAATCAAAGTGAAAGGAAGAGACAGAGAGAGAGAGAGAGTACGTGGGTTGATCACCAATTATTTTTGCCACCCAAAGTCTTTGTGGGGTTTGCAAACCTGAACAAGACACCAAAATGAAGCTAGTCAAAAACCAATACAAAGCCAAGAAATACACACACACACACACACACCCCGAGAGAGAAGAGGAGGGATCTGAAGGGCACGAGATGTTGAAGTCGAGCAGGGAAGGAGGAGGGGGGTTTGGGGACCCTTGGAACCCTGTCGTTTATAAAGAACTAACGACGTGTCGTCCTATAAGAACCACTTGTTACCCATGTAATGCTCAAACGACATTGGTAGATGAACGACGCTGTGGTGCATACGGCTTAGCAAAGATGGTAGGGTGGAGCATTTTATTCGTGTTCGGTTGGTAATAGATAAATAATATATTTTAAAATATATTAGTGGTTGTTTTTTAAAGTATTTTTTTATTTAAAAATATATTAAAATAATATTTTTTTATTTTTAAAAATTATTTTTAATATCAATATATTAAAATAATTTTAAAATATAAAAAATAATTTTAAATAAAAAAACCTTTTTTTTTTACAAACATGATTTCAATTATATTCTCAAACATAATCTAAGTATCCGGAATTGTCAAACTTAAACGTGGTTATTAAGTATTTGATGATGCTTTAAAAGTTAATATTATAGCTTTTTCTATGTGTTATTTTCTAAATAATTTATAATTTTTAAAATATCACAATCACAGTTAAAAACTATTTATTTTTTATATGAATTTGGTTTATGAATAGAAATATAATGGATGTTTATATCTCTTTTTTATTTATCATTTTAGAGTTTAGGGAAATAATTTTTTTTCCTTAACATGTTTGAGAGGTTTGAGGATTTCCTTTTTAATTTTAAAAAATATAGTTTGTACATATAACAAAATAGATACTAGTTAATACAAACAAAAAATATATTAAATTTTACCCCATTTTAAAAAAATAAAATAAAAAAGGTAAATTACATTTTACATTTGGTTGTTTAGTTATATTTTTTATTTTGCCTTTATTCTTTCAAAAAATATAATTTACATCCTTTAGTTTATAAGTTGTGAAATACTTTACATCCTTACTAAAACATATAAAAAAACTAATAAAAAAACAAAACTATTCATCTATCTTCCAAACATAAAACCCTAGCACCAACATTAATTATGCATTATTTTTGTCTTCATTAAAGCAGCCTTACCAATAATTTCCCTCTTTTTTACCTTTTTTTTTTCATCTTCTCCATAATCACTACACAATCCTCACAACCACAAAACAAAAGCACCAACTCTGGCCAACCCTTTTCTTTTTCCAATCAAAACAAATTGCTTCATTTATATGAAATTGATACACTAAGTTGAATTGGATAATTTAAAATTTAAAATGGGCATGCACTAGCACCTAATCAAATATAGTGTTTTTAGACTAATATAGTATCTTCTAGTTCTTCAAAATAATGCCCATAAAAGTTCTTGATGTTATGTTTTTTAGGATTAGTAATAAAGAGGAAAATTAGTATGAAAATTTGTTTGTTATCGGACAAATGTTGGTTGTTGCTGTGAGGGTTAGGGTTGAGTTGTGATAGTTGTTCTGATTTAGTAAAGGTAGAGAAAGATATACAGGGGTTGTTTGGTTGGCTCATTTTAGGTTAAATAGTTGGTGGTGGAGTGAAAGTTGAAATCCTTATTTAACTCAGGTGAATGGTAGCTATAGTTGCTAGCTTAAGGTAAATACGAGAAAGAGAAAAGGATCAGGAATTTTGGTAGTGACTACTATTGTATGAATATGTTTTTAAATTCTTGGTTAGAATCCTTTAGGTTGTGGGGTTGTTTGACAATGTGGTGGCTAGATAAGAAAAACTACCGTGACTAGTATTTGATGTGGGTTATTTGGGATAATCAACAATGTGTGGCTATTTTTATGGATGGTGGTGTGGCTATAACTGCAGTTCTATAGGTAGTGGTTTTGTTATGGTTACTAATCTTGGAAGAATGAGTAGTGGTTAGGATTTTGGTAGGATGAGTTGATTTTTATTTGAAGAGAGAAATCATAAAATGTCTTACAAGTAGACAAATAATTGTTTGATAAGTGGTGAATTTATATCCAATTTGTATCTTTTGATTAAAATAATCTCTCTTTTTTTAAATTAAAACAACGAAGAGAGAGAAAAAAAGAAGGAATAGAAAGATATTGAAAAAAAACCAACATAGTAGATAGGAGAGTAAATTCATCCTTTTATCTTATTTTAAATTTTGAGTTTTGTTGTAACCCAATTTTAGCTCACTGACTTTTAATTTAATTTTACAAGATTTAAAATGTAAAATTAAAAGATCAGAGATTTATTTTGATGAAAAGTGTGATTTGTCTACTTACTTGAAAACTAGGGACTATAATGCACATTTGTAATTATATCCTTAGCCTTAAGGTAATCCCTATTTTCTTCAAGATAGTCCTTACCTTCAAGATAGTCCTTACTTTTTTCAAGATAATCATTACCATGTTCACGATAATCCTTATCTTATTCAAGATAATCCTCAAGATAATGATAGTTGTCTAATTTTAAATTCAATTCTAATTTGAACTTTAAAAAAGAGAATGAGTTTGATTGAGACTTTACTTCTCACAAGCGATGAGACTCTTGCACTATAAATACTGATCTCAGTATACAAAAAAAGAGGGAGAAAAAGAGAAAGGGGGAGGACGATTAGAGAAAAACCCTAAAAGAGAAAACCTCAGGAGGAGGCCATTACTAGAAACCCTAAAAGAGATAAACATAAAAAAAAGGGGCGGCAAAACCTATACTAGCCGTCGCCGCCCTTAACACCTTTTCTTCCCAGTCTCCCTCGACTTCGCCTTCAACAGCCACATGCCTAGGTAAGTTTCCTTCCTTTCTTACTAAAATAATTAACTGGTTACTGTGTTTACTAGGGGGTGTTTGGCAAGCATAATTTTTATGCCTTGGTCATAATTTTTATGCCCATTCTAATTTGATATTTGAAATAATGAACCTTTTTTTCATAATATAAAATTCCAAAAATATTTGGGGTCTTTGTTGATTTATTTGTGGACCCCTCATATTTTTTTTTGTATTTGTATTTTTTATAGATGTACTCAATTTATAAACTATTATTGTTAAATACAAATATGTAGTGCAATATTTGTTTTTTAACTTCCATCTAAAAAAAGGCAAATAATAATAAAGGATAAATAAAAAAAAGGACATAAAAAGTTTCTTCTTCAAATTCATTTTTACAAAAAATATTCACTGATGCCAGAATTAGAAGTATTGTATTTTTAGTTTTGTGCGGTATTTACCAACGCCAAAGTTGGAAATATTCATAGAAATTGTTCACTGATGCTAGAGTCAGGAACATGAAGGGAAGAATAAAAAAAATAGAACAAATTCTTAGCAATTTTAAATAAAACCAGCAATGCAGTTTGCCTTAAGTAGGACACTTAAAGGGTGATAGCATCTTTGCTTTTGTGTAACCAATCTCATATCATAGAATCTCTGTTGACTAGTTAGGGTTTCTAATGACCATAATATTAGGTAGTGACTCCTTAAACAAGACCTTTTTCTCTAAAAAAACAAGATGCCGGATATTTGTTCTTTTTCCAATCAAGATTAATTTTTTAAGGTCGTCGCGATGTCGGGTGCAACAAGTTCGATCAATGATGTAAATTGAAAGAAAAAATAGATTTAGATCACCCATGATAGGTCAATCCAATTCATATTAATATATTTATATTACTAAGGTAATATAAAGGAAAATGATGAAGAATTATATCCTAACAATAATTGTCAAAGATTGTAACTCTTTACTCTTATAAATATATTTATTAACAATAATAAACATTAAAAAGAAAATGACTCAAGAAAAATGTATAAAGAAAATATAAAGAGAAAAAAAGACTTTATGAAGAAAACTCTAAGAAAAATTGTTTAATAAGGTATATTTAGATAATGAATAACAAGTATGATTTATTATTATTTAATGTGATTATGCTTATAATAAGGATATAAGTTCCCTAGAACAAGCTTATATTATTTTCTTCCTGCTTTTATTTTTTTTCCAACATCGATATCAGAGCATATTGTTATTTGTTTTCTAGTCTAGATAACATATTTAATCTATTTATATCATGATTTCAATGAAAAAAATAGTTTTTTTTCTATTGAAATTTTATTTTTAACTTCAACAAAAATTAGTGTTCAAAAAGCCTACTTTCATTATCTAATGATACAGTAGGAATTAGATTATGAAAGTAATACCACTTGAAAGTAGAGTTGTCAAGCTTTTAAATGATATATGAGATTTATTTTTTTTAAATTAAAGTACGAAGAAGTTATAGATATTTAAATTTTTAAAAATAGAATATGTTATAAAGAAAAGAAAAGAAAAGAGAATTTTAGTTTTTGTTATATTTTTACTATGCAAATTTATATGTCTAAATGCCTTTACATCTTTATCTGTCACATATTTGTTTGAGCTCTTATAAGTTCAGAGGATTATTCTTTTGTTAAATTTTGTAACATCATTAACTTTATATGTATTTGTTGTTTGAGATATGAATTGAGTAATGACTTGCTAAGTAAGGTTGTTAAAACCGGGAGTTGGCTCATAAAATCGTATAATTTTACAAGTCAACATATACTTATCATGCAAAATCATTTTAAAAACTTGAAAACTAGTGAAAATGAATTGAAATTGTTCTAACTTTGTTAAATAAGTAAATTTGTAATTTCAATACTAGTTTTATATTTTTATTAGAAATATAATAATTATTTCATTACAAAAATAAGTGTGTTTCTCAATGAAACTTTTGTCTTCTTCTTAGTTCTCAATTCTCATCTTCTCTACATATTAAAAACAAAAAGAAAATAAAAAAAATACATCTCCCTATCTCTAAACAAAAAAATGTCTCTCTTATTTAAAATATATATAAGTTTATACTCTTTCTCAATCTCTTACATGCTATCAAACACAAACTAAACACATACCATGATAGCCTTGTAATCAAAAGATAATCAAGAAAATGAAGAAGAAAAACCATAAAGAAGATTGAAAAGACTCGGTTACAAATAGAGAGAGAAAGCTTTGAAACTTCAACCTATTTGATCTTCCATCTCTAGTGATGGTGCACTATTCCTCTAGTACAGTAGAAATATGACAAATTAGTGTATCACTCAAAGGTTTTCACGTATCTATAGACCTCATCAACACATGGGAAAACACATTAACAATTATGGTGGTTCTCTTATGCATGAAGCTAACATGTTGCTAGTATTGCCACCATCACCACTACTTCTAGCTACTAGTGACCTCCTACTCTATCATTGAAGGTTAATTTTTAAGATCTCAAACAACTTCTATTGAAGGTTGATTTCTAAGATCCTAAACACTAATATGTTAACCCTATTTTTTATTTGGTTTGTAGTTTAATTGGACATTGTGTTTCGATTCCTAAGTTACATACTTGTTTGATTGATTTAATTGTTTGAATGTGATTTTGATGTTAAAATACTATGTATTGATTAAAATGAGTGTTTGTTATGTTAGTGAAAGTTTCAGTTTGTGAATTAAATGAAAAGTTTTTATTTGACATGTTTATGATTTTAATGAAACTTATTTAGTTTTTAATGTTAAAGAAACAAACATGATATAACAAGTATGGTTATGATTATGCTTAATTCTTTTAGAATAAATTATTAATGTTTTTTGTTTTGTTTATATATTGGATTGATTCAAAAATATTTGATAAAAATTAATAAATGTAAAATTATCAATTGAATGAGGTGAATGATGAGTCATTATTAATGAAGTTAAAAATTGTTAGTATTGTTTATATTTTGTTATATGACTAGTATTATTAAAAGTTTGTCATTGTTAATTTTTTTGGGTTTGATGAGTTGATGAAGTTGAAATTGAAAATTGAATTGTAAAAAAATATGTAAGGCATTGTTTATCATATGTTTTCACGGTGTTTCAATTAAAATATACTGGACAGTTTGATATTACATTTATTTACTGTAAAAAATTATCCTATGTGATATATGATTATTTGAAATGTTCTATTTCATGTAACCTTGTTTGCATGCTTGTAAATTATAGCCTAACAAATTTATGGAAATGAATTATTTATTATATTTTTATGTCACTTAAATTATATATAAAGTTTTACTTGAACTATATATGTCTATAAGGAGGAAAAAATATTTATAATTTTACAATTTGAATTTATATTATATTATTTTTTCATATTAAAAATATGTTTTTGACAACCTTGTTATGAAGTCTTTTGCCACTAGGTTAAATCTTATTTTAGACACACACATACTTATAATTTATTTTAATTTGTGCCTCACTTATATCAATTCAAATATTTATATAAAGAAGCAAAAGTATAAAGGCAAAGATGGATTTTTTGTATTTGTACATAGATAAAATCATAATTAAAATGTCTCTACTAATAATTTAAAGTAGTTATGCCAAAAATAAAATGAAAATAAATGTTCTTTTCTACCATGTTATTGCCCACTTTTGTACATACTTTTGACACGACTAAAAGATTGATGTTTTCTCTCAAGTGTAGGAGTGTCGAAGTAATAAATAACCCGGCAAGACTAGGGTTGAACCATAGGGAGGTTAATTATACAAATTATAAATAACAATAATACAACAACAACAATAGTAGTAGTAGTAGTAGTAGTAGTAGTAGTAGTAGTAGTAGCAATAGTAGTAGTAGTAGTAGTAGCAGTTGTAACAACAACAACAACAATAATAAAGAAAAAGAAGGAGAAGAAAAGGAAGAAGATGATAATAACTTTGAGATGGAATATTAATGTAAGGATTAAACAATGATTATAACAAATGTCAAGGTTATAAGATCCATTAATGGTATGTCAAACAAGTATAGTATAAACTCTTATTATTCAATTGAAAACCACACACAAAGGAGATTTCAATCTGATTATAGATTGTTAACATGATTACATTAGTCATCTTATTCGATTAATGCTAATACTTGTAAATTTCATCAAGCATTCATGATTATAATTTATGTTAACAACAAATCAAGTTCTTTTCATAGTTTAGGTGTTGGTTATACCATACAGTATGAACTATGAAAGTGCTAAGCATTTATTGTACCAAGTGTTATACAACATAAATCAAGATTAGTCATTTAACAAGCAAAGTATTAAAGAGTGAACAAGATAACAAATACAAAATATGTTAGTATCAAACATTAAAGTTCATATTAAGTTTTACACTATACTTATTCTTATACCATTAGTGTAACCTTTTCACTTTGACATAATAAACTTAGCTAAACATAATGAAAGAAAGAAAAATAAATAAACAAAATACAAACATAAATAAGATAAAAGTTAACTAAGTAAATGAAAGGAAATGAAAGGTATAAACTTGATATTAATAATAACAAAGCATAAACATTACAAAAAATTCAAAAAGAGAAAGCAAGAGCATGATCTTGATTTGGAAACCAAGATTCCTAAATGCATTGTAAATGCCTCCTTTTATAGGCCAAAATTGAAAACTTTTGATTTGATGACTAATTGATAAGTGGACGACCAACTCTTGACTTGGTGACAATCTTTATCTTCTCTTGTCTACCCAAAACATCATTAATAATGTAAAAATTGGAGAAACTTGAAAACACGAAAGTTGTAGAAAATTATCTCAGCTTTCTTGTGTAAACAATTCAAGTCATTTGAACTTCTAGAACTCCAAATATGGATCAAACACTAAACAGTGCTCGGGCTGGAAGATAGATTCAGACTTCTTTGTTGTTGCTACAATTTGGACTTGGAAATAGCCTTTTTAAGTCTTGGGCTCCATATGAAAGTTGTAGGCCTATGTCTTACCTTTCCATCCATATAAAGTAAACCTAAATATGAAATTTATAGCTTCAGATATGACCCAATTACTGAACAGTATTACAATTTGGATTGCATCAACATCACTTTTCTAAGTTTGGTCATCTCCTTTGTCTTTTCAATTTCAGTTCTTAAATTCATCAATTAATCCTTTCATTTATGTGATAGGCCTGCATTTAATATGAATATTTACCACAAATTAAAGATATCTTATATTATTAGATATATTATTATAAAACATGCTTTAGTTAAGGAGTTATTGATACTTCAAGTGCAAAATAATGATATAAAACCTTGATAAAAATACACTTTTAAGTACTAATCGACTTTGTATTAATGGATTACATTAATTATGTAGTAGTAATTGTTATGTATTTATTTCCATGTTCAATTTTGTATTGATGAATTTGTGCATTGATTGTCATGCATGCATTAATTTTGTATATCAATTGATATATGTTAATATACAATTAAATGTCGTGCGATATACATTTGTAAAGTTGATTTAGTTACTGAGATGATAGGATGATAGATGACTGAAACTAGTGTTAATAACACTAATACACCAATTACCTGGTAGTATAGGTAGTGTAATTCTATTTTTTAATTAAAATATTTAATTTGAAATTGGTAATTTATTTAAATCTGAAAATATATGTTATTTTAAGTATATGATCCTTACATAATTAAATATGATAATTAAATTACACATTAGGATTATAGATAATGTTGATGAACGTAGTGAGCTTTTGATTTTAAATGCAATGTGAAATTATTGTTGGCATAATTAATGTTAAAGGTATATTTGTATGTTTTACACATCAACCAGAAAAGGTTGGAAAAGAAATATGTCTACTTATAAATATTGCTTAGTTGGAATAAAAAAGAGCAGAGAAACGATTTAGAAAATATATTATAGTCAAATTATTGTTGGCATAATTAATTAATGTTAAAGATATATTTGTATGTTGTACACATCAATCAAGAAAAGTTGGAAAAGAAATATGTCTACTTATAAATATTGCTTAATTGGAAAAAAGAAGAAGTAGAGAAACCATTTAGAAATTATATTATAGTCAAATTTCCATTGCAATTAATTAATTCTAATATTTATGGTTTAAGAAATGCGAGGGCAAGGCATCAGCGTGTTTATTTCATCACATTTATATATTATTTTTACTCGATTATTATTATTATTATAAAATAAAAAATTTTAAATTGCTTCATAAAATACATAAACCTTGTCAATAATATATTAGACATGAGAATAAAAACTTTACAAACTAATAGAAGACAGGGTATTTTTCTAATTTGTTCTGAGAATTATGTGATAAAAGAGGAATAGAATACAGTTGATTATTTTTAGAACACCACAACAAAATAAAGTTATGAAGAGAAAAAATAAAAAAAATTGATAGGTCAATTATAACACAAGCGAATTTTTCTATCATCTATTGAGGTGATGCATTATTAATTGTAACATATATAGTTAATTGTGTACTCTCTAAATTAATTATAATTACATCATATGAATTATGGATAAAATATAAATCTAACTTTATTATTTTGAAGTCTCGAGGTTATGCTGCTTATGCTTATGATTCTTCTGATAAAAATAAAAGACTAAAAGGATGTTTAGGAGTGCTTTTCAAAAGCGCTTCTGAAAGAAAATTGAATTTTTTGTTTTACTTTGAATTAATATGTTTTTGATATTTTTAAATCATTTTGATATGTTGATTTCAAAAATATTTGTTTTTTAAAAAAAACATTATTGACATACTTTTTTGAGTGAAAAACACTTTGAAAAGCAACCGTAACCACAAACATGCTTAGGTCTATGAGAAAAAAAAATATCTTTATAAGAAATTTTAAATACTTACATGTTTTTATATATGAGAAAGAAAAGAAAAATATAAATGAATTTGAATAATAAGATATCACTTTTTTAAATAATAATTTTCCTTGCAAGGAGAAAGTCGGTCAAGACCTATATATTTATAAAACTCATAAACATAATGCTTTTACTATATAAATCCAAACGGGTATACTTTCAAGTGGGAGAAATGTAAGGGATGATGAATTAATTTTAACTGAAACTCAATTGTTATCCATAGTGAATCCATAATAAATTATTGGTTCAAATAGGAGTAATATTGCCATTGATTTATCAATGAATCAATTTCAATTATGATGAACTAGAAATTATAGCATTCCACGAGATGGAGAGGAGTAATAAATAAATGAAAGCCTTATATGCCTTATTAAGAAAAATTAGATTAAAGATATGAAAAAAAATGGTTCGAATATATGAAATCAAACCAAGTTTGGAAATTGTTTTATTTGCTAAAAAAACACAAGTTCATTGGAAACAAGTGGGTGATTACAATAAAGTGAAAAACTAATGGTAGTAGAAAAAAATGCAAGCTTGATTAGTAGCTAAAGAATACACACAACATAAAGGAATTGAGTATATAAAGCTATTTTCAACTGCTATGAGGCTTGCTTGATAAGATTGATTCTAGCTATAACAATTAATTTAGATCTTGAATTACATCTAATGGATGTAATGACTCCTTTTTGTTAATGGAGAATTAGAAGAAGAAATCAATATGAGACAACCTATAGGTTTCGTCAAGAAAGGTCAGGAACACAAAGTGTGTAAGGCTTTTGGAGTCAACTTATGGACTAAAATAGTTTTCATGACAATGGTATATTCAATTTCACAACATTATCAATGTCTAATTACATAAGTTGTATGATATGGATACATATTTATGTTTAGTACACTTGTTAAAAGAATTATGAGAAGTACGTTAGACAAAGAAAAATTTAACCTTCTCACACAAGCAATCATCTTTATTATATTGTGATGAATGGAGATGAGACAATTTAAAGTTTGTTATCTAAGTAACAAGAGAGTGTCCAAGCATAATAAATGAAATGTCGATGTCCCTTTAATAATATATATATCCTAAGTGATTATTTTAAATATCATTTTATATGTTTTAGTGCCATATATAGTTTTTGATGAGTCAAAAGTGAATGAATAGATAAGTGAACTCAAAGTTAGACATTGAGTATGTCTAAACCATCATATGTATGGTATTATTAATAATGATCAATAAGGGTAATACAAACTAAGATATCAATTTGATATTATGTAAGACATTAAAGATTAGAAGTTATCTTTATTTGTTCTCTTATGACTCTTGTCTATTTCAAGTAATCTTTATTTGTGACTCATTTAGATTTGATGTTTGCTATCTTAGTATATTGCTAAAGGATTATAAATGAATCGATATATAGGGATAAAAGTTAAAGAGTGAAGAAAAATGATTGAAGTAGAAGTTAAGGAGTGAAGAAAAAAAATATTATTTTGGTATTATCATATCAACTTGTATTCATTGGTCAACGAATTATGTTTGTTAATATGATAAGACATAATTATGAATACAAGAAGTATAATTAATGAAATTGTGAGAGATAAAAATGTTACAAATGAAATGATATAGGGTGTTATATCTATATATATATATATATTATGTCCTATAATTCAAGAAGATATATATTCCTAACAGTTGAGCTCTTGAAATATGCCTAGTCATACAAGTCTTTGTTAATTATGAATATTACAAAATCAACAAGAGAGTTGATTCCACCACGTGTGAAGAGAAGATGAAAGAAAAAAATGGATTTGAATCATCTATGATGGATCAGCAAAATCCTCTTAGGATATGTTTATAGTGTTTCTTCTCACTATTATTTTTTCCGATATAAACTATAATTTTTTAAATAATAAAAGCAAAGTTAAAAAATGACTAAACTACACAATGTAAAGTTTGATTTACCCAACAAAAAAAAAATGCATGTTTTATATGATCAACATATAGTAAAAATGAGCGAGATAAAAATGAGCGAGATTTCATTACAAGGAATGAACATGGTGGTCGACAGTAAAGGATGTGAGATGTAACTAGGTTTTTACTTGGCATGGAGAATGAGAATACGCAATAAAAAGAAGAATCCATATGATTGTAGAACTTTTGTTGTAGCAATTCCATCTGAGTATATAGAGTAGCAATTCCATCTGAGTATATAGTTGTGGTTTTAGATAATTCATAAATAGTTGTTTTTGTGTTACAATTTGCTTTTTAAATTATTTTTATTTTAAAAAAAATATCATTTTGATGTTTTTAAAAGATATTTTAGATGATTTTGATATGCTAATATAAAAAATAAATAATTAAAAAGTTATTATTTTAATACATTTTCAATTAAAACATACTATATTTTAGATAATTTTAATACACTACAATATCAAACACACAAAAAGCAATCGCCACTTTAGTTGGGAAGCATTAAATTCGAGCAGCTCCTGGATGGAGATGGTAGCTCTATAATGAATCTTCGAGACCTAGTAACAATTCAAGTACGTAACCTTCCAATTAAATCTGTGTTCGTAATTTTCAGCATCTACGTATGGTTGATGAATGCCAAGATGGATTCGGAAAGTCTCACCGAGGACATTCTTGTTTGGATGCTCCATTGAAGGACTTAAAGACATCTCCAAACATGTTGAATTTGCAGAAGCCTGTGAAATACCAGCTGCACTTGTGAAAGGATAAGGAGAATTTGGCAACACAATTAAGATGTTAAGAGGCTCCTGGTCCATGTTTGTTAGATGTGGTTATAGCTGATAGTATCCTGGAGACAAGTGGTATCTTAGGCGAAGTTACTGAGTAAATAACTCTTTAGAAGAGGAAAAACAGGAAATAATTACAAAGAGCAATAAAAAGGGTAGGCCTTTCTAGGTCAAATGCCTTTAGAATGCCATTGCATGTTGCCTCACTATTATGGATCATACAACAAAACTACCAAAATAAGAAAAGTACTTTAGCTATTCTATTACTTCTCTTTTTCTGTTTTGGGATTCTTTTAGCACCTTGGCATACTCCAAGATTTTCAATTGCTCAACTTCGACTCACCTTTCCTATAAACAATCCGATGTAAATTACTTAATCAGCTAATTATCATATGCCAAACTAAAGTAACTAGACATGTGACATCCTAATTCCAATTGAAAGTAGGGTTGCTTACTTGAGATTGGCTTCTCTCTAATAACTGAACAATAGTTACTTGAGATGTCTCCTCATTTAAATGTTGAATAAAGCATAGGACGAGGGCTGGCAGTTTCATATCATTCTCTTTTCACAGCAAGTACTCCCTTCTCTATTCCCTGCAAGAACTTCCTCTCAATTGTAATTTCTTCAAGAACTTGACATAAAAAGCTGGGTTAAAATCAAGCAGGTTCTCTAATTCAGAACTGAACTCCTCAACTGAAGGAAAACAGTAATTCATCATGTCGAAAAAATATAAGACTTCCTCATATCTAGAAATTTTGACTCCAGAATTCAAATTCTAATATTGGACTTGGTCAGAATACTTTAGTTCATTATTTGATCCATGGGCAAAATATAAAGGCCTCTAGGCCCTCCTCCATTCACCACTGCTAGCAAAAAGAAAGGCTGAGCTCTTCCGTCTTGAACACTCAAAGTTCCAATTCCTTATCTTTCAAAGGGTTCTTCTTCAAGAAGATGATACGCAAGGAATACCTAAAAGTATAAACTTCTGATAAACAGGTAGATATCTATAGACAAGTACTAAAAGTTCTTTTCACTCATCTTGAACATGGTAAGAAAATCAAAAGTTGATAGCATATACCTCCTTGTTGAGAAGCTCGGGAGCATGAGAATGTGAACCAAAAGTACTTTACTAGACTGCTTTGATGTCCTTAAGCCTCTTTCGGTCACCAAGAAGCAAACCAGGAAGAGGAATGCGGGCTTTTGTTCCTATTATTTATAGTATTATAAGATAGAATAAGAGCTCTCGCTTATTCTGTTATCAACTTAATTAAGATCCCAGTGTTTGAAACAAAATACCCACTTCCTCTCACAAGACAACAAAACATTAAGACTTCTCAACTTGATTGTGGAATGTAAGGTATAAAACTGTACCCAGGAGCCTTTTTTAAATTTCTTTCTTCCATTAATTTTCTCATCTTCCAAGCATTATCCCATGAACCAGCTGCAGCATATATGTCTGCTAAAACAACATAGTTCACTGAATTTTCTGGATCCAATCTGAAAAGATGTATGGCTGCTTCTTCTGCAAGGGGCATATTGCCATAGATGTAGCATGCACCAAGAATGGCACCCCAAAGCGAGGCATTAGGTTTGATATTCATCTTGAATATCAAATTATAAGCTTCTTCCAACAGCCCTCCACGTGCAAAAAGATCAACCATGCAAGAAAAATGTTCAGCTCGCGGTAGGATATTGTATTTGTTGATCATGTTTTTGAAGCACTCCCATCCCTCGCCTGTCAATCCACAATGATTACAAGCAAAGAGAAGAGATAAGAATGTAATGTCATTTGGCTTCAAACCTTCGTACTCCATCTTCTTAAACAGGGCAATTGCTTCATGTCCACGTCCATGGTTCCCATATCCAGTAATCAATGATGTCCATGAAATCACATTTTTCTCCTCCATCTCATTGAAAGCACGGTTAGCATCCTTAATCTCTCCAGATTTTGCATACATATCAATAAGAGCATTTCCCATGGCCACATCATAAGTGGGTTTACATTTTTTCAAGGCAAGAGCATGGATTTGTCTTCCCACACTCCAAGATGACATGTTAGCACATATATTAAACATGGAGCATAATATAACATCATCTATCTTCATGTGCATCTGCTGTATTTCTTTGATCAAATCCAGGGCCTTGCTACTGTAGTTACCGTCCCGTGCATATCCAGTCATCAGTGCCGTGCAAGATATCATATCTTTCGTTGGCATACTTCTATATAAGCAATGAGCACTTGCTAAGCTTTCACATTTTGCATACGCATCAATTAGCGAACCACTCAAAGAAATATGTGATCCATAACCTAGTTGGATGATCAATTGATGTATTTGGCGGACTCTGATGACATCACTAGCCATACCGGACGCCTTTAAAACACTCCCGAAGGTGAAAAGATCAGGGCTCATACCTAATGAGTGCTTGTATTTCAAGTATATCAGAGAAGAACCCACACAATAAAAAATATAACAAAGAACAAAAAATTTTCTTTCAAGATTTTAAATAAAAATATTGATACCTTCTTCCATCATCGAACGAAACATTCGAAATGAATCACCAGAAAAACCCTGAACAGCATATCCGCCAATTATTGCATTCCAAGAAACAACATCCCTTTCTTCCATCATTCCAAACAAGTAACAAGCATCCTCCATCTTTCCACACTTGGAATGCAAATCAAGCAAAGCGCTTTGCACGATCAGATTACTAGCAAATCTACTCTTCTCGAGACACCCTTGTATTTGCATCCCTCTCTGCAAACACCTCAAACCAGTACATGCGCGTAACACGCTCCCATAAGTAAACTGATTGGCCTTAAAACCTGCTCTAAGCATGTCTAAAAACACCAATAATGCATCTTGGTAACACCCATTTTGTGAGTACCCAGAAATCTGAGCAGACCATGACACAACAGTTCTTTCAGGCATTCTATCGAACACCTTTCGTGCACTGACTGTATCACCTAGTTTGGAGTAAAATATGATTAATTTGGTGCTTAGGTGAGGAATTGAAGCAAACCCGTTTGTTAAAATTTGGTTGTGAATCAAATGGCCTGGTTTTTTAGCTTTCGTTTCAATGCAAAGTTGCAAGCTTTTCATGTAGGAAGAGTAGTCTAACTGGGATGGGTTAGAGGCATTGAATTTTGGGGGTGCTTTAGAAAGGTAGGCAACCGTTTGTGTGTTTAGACTTCTCATGGTTTGTTCACGAAACAAAATCGGGGTGCTATTTATGGTGATTAATTTTGTATAAGGTTGATTTTCATTTTTTTAAGTCAAAGGTTTAGTTCCGTTGGGCTTTGATTCACCGGAGAATTTCATGCTCTTGGATTATTTTGCAAAATAATTTTTATTTGAAAATATATTTTTAAATCGACCAAGCAAAGCTCTGAGATGAACAACACTCGAAATAAATAAAGGAAGCAAGTTGCAGCACCACTAGAGCAAGAACTGAAGAACACATGTGCCCGTGGTAGGCCATGCAAGATGACTCCAGGAGAATCTTGTTTTGCTGTTTATCCAATTGTCTTGCATGCTCAATATTTGAACAATGCTCTACCAAAATTGTCAACAGTACCACTGCTGAGTTATAAATTGAGAATAATAGAAAGTTCTACTCTGGCCTGAATTTCTTCCACTAATTGCAAGGCCAAAAGATAACATAACCAGTTCAACCATATTAATAGTGCAAGGCTATTATTCCAGAAGACGATGCTCAATATGTTGTTTTCCTTTGGTTTCTTTCAATTTTATTCTTTATTTTTTTATTATTATATAATTAAATAAAAAAATTAAAAATTAAAAATAGTTTATCATTCCTGTCATGGATTTGATTGTTTGATAAATTAAACTGACTAATTTAATATATTTAATTTTTATAAAATTAATTTGTTTTTTATAAGATTACTATAGATTTATCATCTAGGTTGTTATTTATTTTTTAAAAAATTATCAACTGTAATTAATTTTTTTTTAATTCAAGCCATGGTTTTGATATTGGATTAGAGATTGTTTGTTTATGTAACTGCTTCTACTTTTAAAATAAATCATAATAAATAATTATTTGTTAAAGCAAAAAAAATGTAGGTAAATGCAAAGATAATTATATGGGGCACAGTGCAATACATGTTTAAAATGTAGGTAAATACAAAGTAGTTCCAAGCTGTTTTTCTTTATTTTTGTGAGATTAATAATAATTTTTTTTAGAAAACTAGTGTTGAGTGAATTAAATACACATGTATTATTTACATGAACAATAAATTTTTTTCTAAAAAAATTAGTATTTAATATTATTTAATGATACCATATAAATTAAAAGAAGATCACATGATGATATAGTATTTGCAGAATTTGATTATAATCTCAATTTTATTTCTGATGATATTTTACTTGATTTTGATACAGCTCAAGAAATCATAGAAACTGTAGTCTTTTTAAATGAATTTGGTATGTAATGGAATTGTAAATAAGATAATAAAAAATATTTTATAAAAAAATATTTTTTATTTCATGATATAATAGCAGTAGTTAAATCTATAATATGTAAATTTAAAATCATCAATATTAATATATATATATATTAGTTATTTTATAACCTCAATTGAAAAAATAATTAACTAAATATACTAAATTATTTTTTTTGTTTTATTTTTAATTATAGTTTTAATCAAATATATATAAATATCAAATTTTTAACATCGACTAAAATATTTTTTTATAAAATAATTTTTAAATTACAACCATAAAAACTAACTTCATAGATTTTGCATGCATATCCATACAAAAAAACGAGGGGAAAGGAAAAGGGAATGATAACGGGATTTGACACCTTATTTGAAGGCGAGGACGAGTCTGAAGAGGAAGAAAATAAGAAAAAGAGACAGGAAAAAGAAAGTGAAAACGAAGAGGAGGATGAAGCATGCAAGAGAATCCGCTATATAGAGAGAATCTTTCATGACATGGAGAAAAAAGAAACGAGTGCATGGAGCTATATTGCAGTCCAAAGAGCAAACAAAAAGCATATGAATTTTTATTTATTTATTTCGATTTTTTATATATTTTTTAAGAATTTAAACCACCTCACAATGAAGCTTTAAAAATAACCTTGTGGATGGATAGCCATTCACTAATCCGGATGGGAGGTTGTGACAGGCAAAGATTTTTTTTTTTTCATTTATTATAAATGTAGGCAACTAAACATGCCTTTCGAAGTCAGGAGATTCAGAGACAAGTTGATACAAATTTATTTTGTGCTGGTTCATCATGTTATAATCCATCTCAAACGTGAAAAATAGAACAAACAAATACATGTGAGAATAAAATATCATTAAAAGAACACAGAATAACTTAAATCTACAAATATTAAAAAACCAAAATTTTCTCACTACGAAATCTAATGGTGATTTTCTCATCAAGACAAACATTTGAGCAAGTGGGGAAACGCTATATAAACATCCAAAACTGTGTTGTACATTCACTTGCCAGGTTGCTTGTCTCCTTTCTTAAACTTCTTGGCCTTCTTGTGCTTGAAGCCTAAATACTTTTCAACGTCGTCTTCTTCGTCGTCATCTCCACCCCTCCTCTTCTTACCCCCACCTTCTTTAAGTTTCTGCAGATGTGTTTGATCACAAGTTATTCTAATTAATATGAATATGAATATCAGCAAAAACAACACCAATGACAGCAGCAATGATTTTGAGCAAGTTAATAAATACCGTGTGAGAAATTCTTTTGGCATCAATAACACGATCCAACAACATCAAGACCTCCTCCTCTTGAGCGGGAAACTCAGGCAGCTTTTTACCTGTAACATTGCATAACTGCTTAGCCTCTAAAGCACTTGTTTAAAAATGCCTCCCACAAACTAAATTGCAGTTTCAAGCTTTACCTATAAGATTCTCTATCTGGAGATACCACTCCAGTTCATACTGATTTACTAGTGAGATTGCAACCCCAGATCGCCCTGCACGAGCAGTTCTGCCAACACGATGAATATAATCCTGCAACATATTGAGAATCAGAAAGGTGATTGTCTTGATATGACTCCTTTCTTTCATCTACTAAAACCAGTAACACTAAGTGCATAGATGAAAAAGTTCAGATACACAACACAACATAACGAGGAGCCAGCCATATCAGAAAAATAGACGCATGGGGGAGGAATCTAAGGAAGTTCCTTTTTTCTTTTTGTCTTTTTTTAAAATTAAGAAATAACATGTGGACATTGATAGTTTAGATCAAAAGAACTTGTCTACTGCAGAGAAATTGTTGAGAAACTAGATCTCAAATATGGTATGCTATTTGATAAGAGTTGGAAATCAGGGTTCTGTTTGGTATGACTTTCGCAAATTGATTTAAGTTGTTTTTTTAACTTTTGACTTCAATAAAAATAAAAAAGTCATAACAAAATTGAGTCAGTTTTGATTTAGAGTCTGTTTGGTATTATTGTGCTATGCTTCGCTATCTTGTTTCGTGTTGTGAGACATAAGCAATGTTTAATAACTAGTTATTGAGTTTTGCTTATAAATAATTAAAGTAGCTAAATAGTGATTGGTTGAATTCTACTGTTGTGTTTTTGGGATATAAAATGACCCATAAGTACCTAAATAAAAACATCTAAACAAATACATTTCATTTAAATTAAATGACTTGTGACTTATTAAACTAACATAACATTTGAATATATTTTTTATCAAAGTAATTCTTAAGTTCTGAAAAAAAAACGAAAAAAACTTGAATAAGGTGATAATATATATCTAGGCACATCTTTTAATCAATGATATAAAACAAAGATTTTGAGATATGATTATGCAATACACTGGAATATTTGAGAAGTGTAACTCAAAAAACAAAAGGGAGAAAATTGTCGTTTTAATTAACAAATTAAACCTCACAATAAGCAAATGTGCTTTGCAAGGGATAACCCACCTTGTTTCAAATGAAATGCAATTTTCTTTTAAAGTGACACATGTTTAGAATTCAAAGCAGAGCATTTATCAACCAAACATTGCTTTTATTAGCTAAAAGCCCTTTAAAAATACATCAATGCCGAACAACACTTCAATCAAAAGTTCAATTTATAACTTCTAACTTATTGATTCAAACTTATATTACTTCTCTTCATCATAAAAGTTGTTGAGTCAACTCTTACCAAATATACTTCTACTTTACTCATTTTTGTCACTAGTTATTTATGAATCATTTTTGTAACAAGTATTTATGAAGATTAACTTTTGAATTATAACTCGCAGTCAAAAGTCATTTTTCATGATTCAATGCAAACAGAACCTAGGTCTAAAACATGGCACTCTAAATGTATTTTTGTATGAATCCACACAAAACTAGCAGATCTAACCTTAGAGTTTGAGGGGATGTCGTAGTTTATAACCATATCAACAGATGGAATGTCAAGTCCCCTACTTGCCACATCAGTGCATATTAGAATATTGCACTCCCTTGCCTTGAACTTGTTTAAGGCTCCAAGTCTCTTTGGCTGCCACAAGCATATTATTAACAAAGTGAGTGCAGATCTAGTAATCGCCATTTAAGTAAGGAATTGAAGTGGAGAAAAAAAAAAAAAAACTGATCTTCATAAATGAAGCAAAATCAAGCACTAAACACTACAGTTGAGGTGCTTGTACCTGACTCATGTGACCATTAATAGGGATGGCCCTGAGACCAAGATTTCGAAGAACCAAAGCCAAAAAGCTAGTTGCATCGCATGTTCGAGTGAAAACCATGGCAGTACTATTGGACATTTCAGTCAGAATGTATACAAGATAGCAATCCTGTAAGCATGAAAAATGAAGCAATTGTAAGAGTAACATTGAGAATTATGGCAAAAGAAAAACCAAAAACACTGGAAGCGATTCTTGACTGAGACATCAGAAATACATTAAATAACAAATTTCTACACACATTGAGAGTTATCAAGTGTGTAAGCATGAAGCCAATACATATAAGCTCAACAATACCACGTAGTTCACAAGTCCTAAGGCATGCACTTGATTAGCAATAAATTGAATCATGCAACCAAAGATCTACAAAAAGAATATTGCATTTTGAAGATAAATGTACACCTTGTACAATGTATTTTTGAAAAAACATGTACCAATATAAGGAGGATCTTCCTATGCAGAATATTATATAGAAAACAAGATCCAGGAACCAATACTGTTTTTTGGCAGAAGATTAGAAAGTTAGGAGTTCAAATTTTTTTCCCTCCTTTCCTTTTGAAATCAAAAGAATTCATAAGGCATCTGAATATAGGTATCAGACAAATTGGAAGTCACAAATTCTGTTTTATACCAATATGGAAGTATAATTTGGGAAGAAAAACAGAAATGCAATTGTTCTTTTGTAAGAATCTTCAGAGACGGCCTTCACAGGCTCACAGAATAGAATCCCAGAAAATTTTTCATAGACATTAGATCCAATCTTTTTTATAACCTCATACAAACTGATAGGATCCTTCCTTGAATAAAATGTTTGCCAAGAAAAACTCCATAATGAGCATACAAATAAGTTGAATTTTCATTGTACCAGTGTCAAACATCAAAAGTATATACTTGCTTATAAATTTAGTCTTTCTTTTGCAGTATCATATGAAGTAATGCCAAACAATGAAGACAGGACAGACCTTGTGCTTAGAAGGAACAAAACGATATTGCTGCTTCAGTGTGTCAACAGTGGAATATTTAGATGCTGCTTCAATCTGAAAGAATTGAAAGATGACACATAGTACCAAACCAACAAGGAAAACAAGTGGGAAGAACAAGTAAGGGTGGAGGTATTGTCATCATACCTTAACAGGATTTCTCAAACAAGCTCTTTGGAGCTTCTTCACCTGTAAAAAGAGGAGAACTTGATCAAACTTTCAGTATTCCCTCATTAATTTCTCTCTCCCATCTTTATGCTACCAATCCCATACACCTTTATTTCTTGAACTAATGATACCATGTAACTATTGTTAAATTGCTAATATTACATCAGCTGTTCTTCTTCTCACACTTTTAAGATCCATATGCAAATACCCTTTCACTTTATTGCATATCATACATCAGAAAAATCTAGAAAAAGAGTTAACCCCAAAATTTTGCAAAATTCATAGTAAGCCTCGAAGTTTTAACTTATGCAAGGACTTGGATCAAAATAAACAAAAGAATTGTGCATACATATATAATACTTACCTTTTTTGTCATGGTTGCAGAAAACAGATATGTTTTTCTATCCCGTGGAATAACATTTAAAATTTCATCAAGGGATTTCTCAAACTCTTCATTCAGTAACCTGTCTGCCTCATCTAGGACCTGGTCAACATACATAAAACCAGGAAAATATTCATTCAATTCAACACAAAGCAAGGATATTTTCCAAAAAAGAACAATACAAAAGAAACTGAAGAATCTAATGGCTTGCACAGGGACAGAAAAATGAACGTACCAGATACTTCAATGTACGAAGAGAAAACCCTTTGGTATTTGACAAATGATCCAAAAGGCGTCCAGGTGTTGCAACCTACAAATGAAGAAAGAAGCTGATAACCAATCATTCATGATTTAACAAAATTCATCATAAAAAATCCCTTATTCAATTAGTTCTACAATAGAGCAATTTGGATTTTACTTACAAATAATGAAAAAATAAATACTTACAACAATATGTGGTCTTTTGGCAAGGATAAGAGTCTGTTGCACTATATCCACACCTCCAACAAGCTATTAAACGCAAAGAAACAGAAGAGAAAAAAAAAAGCAAATAAAGTTTACCATCAAAGTTCAGTGGACAATGTGTAGACAATGACAAGAGCACCAATTCAAATAATATGGAAAGTGAAAACTTACCACGCCACATCTCAAACCAATCCCAGATCCTAAAGCTTCAAATTGCTCGGCAATCTGAATTGCCAACTCCCTTTCAGGAAAAAAAAAAAACAACCAACAAAACAGAACAACTTGTTTATTATTTCCAACACTTGACACAATGAAAAAGAAAGGAAAACAACAACAGCTTCAAAAAAATGACTTACTAGAAAACCAACCTTGTAGGGGAGAGAACGCAGGCAAAGAAAGGTTGAACAGATTTCTGTGAAGATTCAAGTAAGGCTTGTAATATAGGTAAAGCAAAAGCTCCAGTTTTACCAGAACCAGTCTGTGCTAAACCAATCAAGTCTTTCCCTGTACATATACATATACACCCATTAAAGTCACAAACAACAAAAAAAAAACGCCTAATTTGTTAAAAAAGAAGAACAATCGTTCAAGAAAAGGTTAATAACTTATACCTTCAAGGGCATGAGGAACAGCCTCAACTTGAATCTTTGTTGGGTTTTTCCAACCCAAACTATCACATGCTTCAACCAATTGATCACATATTCCTAAGTCCTTAAAACTTTTCACTTCTTCTTTCACCTCTGCCATTGTCTCCCTCTCTTTTTGTTTAAAGTTTTGAACTTTAGGTGGTTGATTATAGGTTCAATTGAAAAATGAAAGTTTTAACAAGTGGGTTTGCTTAATTGATGGTGGAAGTGGCCGTTGCGCGTGAAAAACAGAGGTAAAGCAACTCGGGAGCTACTGGTAGGAAAAGGCGGTGGGAAGAGAGAAAACGAAGAAAACTGATTTCAAAGGCTTTATTAGGGTTTAAGAGAGTGTAGGGTTCAAAAAAAACTTTTTTGATCGGTATGTGTGTAAAAAATAAATTCTTTTTTATATTTAATATTTTCAAAATATTTTTTAATGTTTATATTATAAAAACTAAGTTGAATTTTTCAATATTTAATTATGTTATGAAAACAATTAAAAAAAAACTTGTTAATATTTTTTTTATTTTTTAAATTTATTAAAATAATAAATAATAAATTTTACATGTTAAAAAAATTAAATAAAAATTTTTAAAAATAATTTAATTTTATAAATTATTATAAATAAAATAAATAACTATTAAAATAATAGAGATCAAATCT